>JAODKE010000007.1:7464423-7475131 GCA_026779605.1 Mormyrus hasselquistii | reverse complement strand
TCCATCCATCCATCCATCCATCCATCCATCTTCTAATAACTTATCAAGGATTCAAGGATTGTTACATGCAAGGTATATAGACAACCTGCAATGAAAGTGGTTTAACTCTGCTGTAATAAAAATAATAATAGCAATAAATACATAAAAAGTAGCAATGGAACAGAAATCTACACTGAAGAGAAAGTAAAAACAAAAAAAAACAGAGGAAAAGAAAAAAAGATCAGAGATATGCAACATAGTTTTAAAAATAGTGTGGTGCATGAGTATGAGTGGATAAATTATAACTATTGATTAAGTTTTAATCTCATTACGTTTGCAATTTAGATCATTGTAAGGCCTGTAATTAACCAGCAAATGAATGATAAATGTACTAACAACAGTAAAATAACGTAACTTTAGTTATATAAAATCTACCATCATCATGAATAACCTGCCCTGAGAATGGTCTCCTCTCGTTGGTAATTTCTTATATTCTTATCTTATTAGCATCCATTTTGCATAACTAAGTATGAATTGTAGTAGTGGGCTTGAAGTCTACCCAGCAAGCGCAAAGCCCCAGGCAGTGACGGGTCCAGAACATTTCAACTGGGTGGCAGACTGGGGCAGTTATTTTTTTAGGGGAGCCAGATGCATTTGACCTTGATGTCCTGCAAGTATTACTTACACTAGATTGCCAGCATTAAGAAACAAAGCACAATTCTGAAAAGCGATGTTATTTATGCAATGCTTTGTAGTCACATCTTACTGTCGGGGTCAGAGTCCATCCATCCGTGTCCTTCATACCTCTTCCCTGGTCGGCCAGCAGGTGTTGCTGGCCATCTTGTTTCCTCCTCTCTCTTCCTACTAACCCCTAGTGTGTTTTTTTTATCCCACCTGCTGCCTGTTTTCCCTGCACACTTGCTATTGATTAATTGCCTCAGCTGCCACATCAGCCAGTTGTCTGTTTGTATTCAAGTGCCTACCTGTGTTATTGTCCTTAGTTAACAATTGTGTGCTATGTTGATGCATGTTGGTTGCTCTGGTCCCTTGCCTGTTCTCGCTCCTGGTGTTGCCTTGTTCACTGACCTTGCTCCCTTTTGGTTTCTGCAATTCTCTGTTATTTCTCCCTGTTTGTTTTGTATTTTTGCGGCCCTTTTTATTTCGGAGTTGCAAGTGGATCGTAACATTCTCCTCCTGCCTGCACCATGCGTCGCCATTGTAACAGTTGCACTTTTCACAAATATGTGACTCACTCTGATTTCTTGTTTAGTCTGTCTTGATTACACAACCTTGATTATTTTTTTTCCTGTTGTTAACTTTGCTTTTCAACCAACTGGAGCGACTCGACCACCCGGAGCACCAGCATTCAGAGCCCGTCAAGAATATTTGCTTATGTTTGTGTTTTGTCTGTTCCCAGAACACAAAAGTTTGTCCCACACATATAAATGCAAATAGTAATACATTTAATTCAGACTCAAGCAGCATATGAATTTAGGGAGGTCATGGGGGGGGGGGGGGGGCATGCATGATGTCATTGGGGTACTGCACCCCTTCCCCCTCCCTAGAACCGCTCCTGGCCCTAGACAGGGGATGCCTTGGACAGAAACTCACAGAAACGAGAGCGCAGAGACACTAACTCACCTACCTGTGTGTTTTTGGGTTGGAGATGAAAACCCAGACAAATCCCCCGCACTAACATGCACATGGCCAGCATATAGGCATCATACCTCCAGGCCTGCAAGTGTGAGACGGAGATAGTCACTCAGCCGTCTCTCCCGCTGGATTTGTCTGAGCAGATTTATCTTCTGTCAGTGGTTTAAGCTGTATGGTTATTTTTTTTCACAACAGAATAAACACTGCAGGATATTTTATCTTTTAGATATGTTAGTTTGTACTTAGATAAATGTTTAAAAATTCCCAGGGAGCAATCTGTCAACAACAACAAAAAAAAAGACCGAGTTTGATTGACGAGGTTGATATAGCACACGTGGTGCATTTCCGACCAAATCTCGTAGCAGGTTGTTCATAAACAGGGAACGAGTGTAATCCTTTTTTTCTCTGCCTGTTTGTGTCTACAGATGCTTAATTTTTTTCCACCACCGGGGCCAATTGCTGATCAAGCTGAGATGTTTCTGTCAGTTTCATGTAATAGGAGCACTGTGCTATGCTTGCGATTATGTACTTGCAGCGCAACACAATTTATCATCAAAGAGAAATACTGAGAAACCAGTCAATTAAAGGTAATCAAAGTGCTTCGCTGCGGTTAAACAAACTTCTTCACTCTAGGTCTGAAGTGGTCATACAAGATTTCGTGTAAAAGGGATAGATGTTTTAAGTTCTTTTAACGCGTTGCCACTAAAAACCGTATGGACATTATGACCTGGCTTTTAACTTTTACTAAATGTAATTAATCAGCGTTATAGAGAAACCCTGCGGCTAAATGAAATGTTTTATAACGTGAAAGAATGTATTGAACCCCCCTTACCGTATACAATCCACCATAACTATTCGACCGTTTAAGAAGGGGAGAGGAAGACCTGTGTGGTCCCGAGCTCCTTCTTGGTACCCAGGCTTTGGGATGGCGAGAAGATGGCATCTTGCCCAGATTTTTGTGGTTGCGACGAAGTCCCGATTATCCGACAGTTATTAGTTATATTAGTCCGACAGACATGTGCCCGAGGCTGCCGTGGGTTTGCGCTCGTGCCATACGGAACACGTGAGAAATTCAGCAAATTGCAACTTTGCATGCAAACTGTAAGCAGATGGGGACGCTAATTATAGGCTTGTACAGTGTAATGAGAGTATACTGCTGTACTCTCATTTGGGTTGAGGGTTTTTTTCGATACCTAGCGGTATGGGTCTGCATTTGATTTGTTTAATTGTCTTAATGGCAACAGGCAGCAAAACGTAACACGCAGGTGCACGTGAGCGGCGATCGGAGCAGTTTCCACCAGCTTTGCGCATCACGCTAGCTTTCAGTCTCTCCTCCACCTACCTGGCATCGCCTACAGTCACCCACGAATAACCCTGATCTACCGGAGCGACTGAGTTAAACTCCTCTTGCGTCGCTCAGACCCAGTACTACGGGGCCCGTATATTCCTCTTATTCCATCCAGGAGGCTGAGAGTTTATCTGACATTTCAAAATGAAATAGTGAATTATAATGTTACAGAGACCAAAGGCTTACAAATAATCATTAAACTTCAAATGTTTCACTTCATTTATGTTATCTTATTAGCAAACAATTCAGCTTGTAACACACCCTCAAACATAAAAAATAACGAACATCAAATATCTGGTTTCATTTTGTTATTGTAAAACACCGTAGCAAGTAAAAAAAAACAGTGGCTTTTTAACAGTAACATTCATTTTCATATCAAATATATTTCGGTGATATATAAGCGGTTGCATTTGCTCATAAACCTATTATGTTGTCATTAGAAATGGACTTAATCCTGTTTTAATGGAACATTTGTATAACTCGGCGTACGACGGTCGCAGATGGGGAAGTTTTGGTGATTGCTAATTATTACTTCGTTGAAATGAACCAGATTTGGGCGCCTGGGTGGTGCAGCACCAAGGGGCATCTTTCCATCTCTTTGCAGTCTTCATATGGTACCTCACTCAGTAGAGATGCCTCAGAACCAGCCGTCCCGTATGGGTGACACCGAACAATTCGTGGGTCCGTCATTCCACTTGCGAGCATCTTTTTTTACTATTCCCTATCGAATGGCCCGGATCTAAATGAAATATCCTACTGTGCAATAACTTATATTTTTGGACGTTTGACCAAAACCTTAAAGTATTGGTTTCATATTCGTCAAGGTGACATGAACCATTGGCAGACTTTGAAAAATAAAATGAAAACAAAATGCATGCTGATTACGCAAAAACGTAAAAGTATATTGTTAGACGTTGAATACTGCGGACATTCATAACTTTGTTTTGTAACAGGGAATGAGTTGAAATTTATATTTTTGATGTGTCAAAAAAAAAAACTTCAAACGGTAGAGCGATATGTCATATGGCACTATTACACAAAATACATTTTGTTCCAGGGCTGTCTGAATCCTTCGCGTTTTTCTTATCACACTGTGCTTGTTAAAACTGCTTTCTTGGAGTCATTCAAAGGTTGTAAATATATAATTACCAACAGAGATAATATTGGGGGGAAAATATGCTTGCATAGTACTGACTCGTTTGGGGTTCATAAAATAGGGTTTTTGATGTTAGACCTTTAGGTGTTAATAGGCAAACAGGGTGTAGCTGCCCAGCTGTGGATTATATATATACATATTAAACACGCAAGTTGCGCTTGTTGTTGCTACAGGCTAAGAGGTCCAACGGCTGAAAACAGGGCTGGGTATTTGTGCACCAAATGAGTCAGGGGGGTTTTGGGAAAGGACGACACACATTTTCTCTTTTATAAACTTAATTTTATATCAGCTATATCAACCTCTGCTCTAAATTTAAAAGCCCCCTGGCAGAAATGCCACCTGCACCGACATTTCATTGAATGACGAATATGTATATATGTCTTTAAAGAAATGCATGCATGCTAACTTATTAACCTGGCCATTCAGTCTGTGTATATTGTGGATCACCTTTTCTCTCTGAAAGGCTGTATTTTTATTTTTTGATTCAATTTCCATATTGATGCTAAATCACTTATGATTCACTATTTTATGGATATGAGGGAATCTGCATTTGCATCTTGTAGCTCTCAGGGATACATTATTATAGTTTCTTTGTATTTGGATTGAGCATCACGTTTTTGAAGCAAGTGGCACAACAGGAGTCCAGGGAATTGCAGTGTTATTACTGAACCCTTGCACCCTTGCTTATTTAGAGGTGACACCCATTTGCGCTATAAACAGATGACTGAGGCATCTTTTGAAGCAAAAGCAGGCATTTCTTTTGCAGAACAAATAACTGACCCGGTGCACAGCAGCAAACATGAACGCCACAGCATAACCATCATCCACTGAGGTACCACAGATATCTCTGTTACACAGGAAATGTCCAATGTCCGTATCGGCTTGTTTCTGTATCGGCAGATAGGTTGCATGTTCTAACCGCGTACTGACTCAGAAATCATGATGGGTTCCGTATTTTGAACGAATGAATGACAACTCAGTGTTAGCCACTGGGTGAGAAACTTGCCATTTGTGGAGGGTTACGAACTTCCTGAGGGGGCGCTGTTGTTCATCACCTGCTCACGTAACGTACACCGTTTATATGTACTGTAGTACCTGGTAGCTTATAGACGGTGACAATTAACTGACAAAAACCCGAAATACGTGTCATCAAGTCACACTTAAGAATATTTTCTATATTCAGTTTAAACTACGTTTTGTGTGGTTTATGTCAGAGATTTTTCATTAGAAAAATTGATTTATACAATTTTACCTTTTAACAGCATAAACATTTTATATTGTATTTTAAATTAGTTCACTGAGTGCAGTATATCTCATTAATTCAGGAATAACTTATCTATATATGGAATGTCTGTCAATGAATGACACATCGCCAGAAATAAAGGATATTTGTTGCATATTGATCAAGTTTTGCTTTCAATACTGGTAGGGAGCAAATCGACCCTGAAACTACCCCCACAACACACACACCTAGACACACACAGTTCTCCCTCGGTATTGATGAGGACATGTCCCTACCCTCCATACCCAAATATACAGACTCGATATTGACCAATGACAACCACAACAAAGTAACAACAGAGATTTCAGCATTTGTGAGAAAGAATGACACTGAAGTCTGGCTGTAGCGTGGTGAGGGCAGCCCAGTCATGCAGGATTCTGAGCTAGTAAAGTACAGCCCTACCCAAGGGGTGGTCTCTGAATCAGGTCCAGTCTTGGCAAGACCCAAGCCCTTAAATTGAAAACATGCGTGTTTGGAGTTTGTTCTATGAGTTACTACTGTTCGACTGTGATTTAAAAGAGTGTGTGAGATATAGAAATCTCTCACGCAACTCCAGATATGCTATGAGTGAAAGCACATTGTGGAATCCGCCCACTTCATTCTACTCAGGTTGAATATTCTGTTTACACATTTTCCTAAGATTCCACTTCATCATCTTCCTTTACTGCTGAGAAATGTCTCAAATATTCTTTGCAATAGCAACAGATTTCCTGCATTTCTTGCTTTTCGTTTTGTAGTGTGAAAGCTGCACCTATCTTGTACCTTCTACTTCATGGGATGGACCCCAGGTTCACCAGCACCTTGCAGAGAATAAGCAGTTATGGAAGACTGATGAGTGGATGGTAGATAAGTTTCTTTTTAAAGGATGTTATCAACCTAAAATAATTGGGAAAAGGTAGAAAAGTTTAGCCTTAATCAGTGTTTTATAATGCTTGTTTTTTAAGTACATTTTGATAGCCTTGTTCTCCAGTTATAAACCGGAAATACATGCGACACTTAACTGATTACAACAACAGTTTCAGTTGCCCAGGGCCCTGCCCCTCCCATGCATATATATCAGCCCCCCCCCCCCCCCTCCCCAGACTGTCCCTTCAGTGCAGCAGCCTGCCACCTGCTCTGTACATTTTTCATTTTCGCTGTGAAGTTTACACTCACGCTGGTGATCTTGTTCAGGCTGCCAACATGTAAATAAACCAAGTGGTTTAAAAACTCTGCATTGGACTGCGGCTGAGTGCCTCCCTCTAACAGTCCAAACATCCTCTCATACGGCATCTCATCTTGACTCTAGCGGTATATAAATGCTTGTCATCTCCTGAAGGGAAACCTCAAAATTCTGCATCCTCACAGCAGTTTCACAGGGAACAGGAGAAGTAAATCATTCCTTCCCTTCGAGACCCCTCACATAGGTAATTCATGGATAGATTTAATTATTGGATTGAAAATTCATGCAATTCAAAACCTGGAAGCAGCCACCCACCAGAGGAAAGTCACCAAGCTCATCTGCTTATTACCTCTGTCATTTGGCTGCCATCACCCAGGATTTCCCAGGATCCCCTTGGATTTCATTCTGTGACAGAGAATACCCCTATCAATTCTGCCATCAAGCAGACCTAAACAACCTTTGCAATGGTTTCACTATGTGCAAAATGTTTGGTCAATGATTGAGCGTCCGAAAATTTTTCCTGACTGAGGTGACAACCCCAGTGTGTCACTTGTTAGTCTTGTTTCCCATCTACCCCAGTCCACACTGGCAGCCCATTAGAAACCTCCCACCACAGGGGTACTTGTCTGGGCCCAGATGTGAGACCTACTGGACATCCACCCAGTTTATTCCCAAAACAGCTCCTGCTGGCCTCTTCCCTACTATGACCAAACATCAACGACTGTGACTGCTGCACTCAGTAAGAGCAGGGCCTTTGGAGGAGACACAGGTCCATATATTAATTCATCCTGACGGCTCATTCACTGAGTGGGAATGATCCATCATGCCAGACACTTTTAAGAAATTCCATGAAAAACAGAGAAATGGTGAAAGCAATTGCATTATATGAGTCATACTTATATTTGTAAACAAAAAGAACAAAACAGATGATGAGACTATGAAATCACGCAAACATTTAGATACCATAATGATTTGGTTTTCAAACTACCCCAAAAAGGTTATTTAAAAGCTTGTTTCTTGCTCTGATAAATTGTCATCCTTTTTCCATGGAGGCGAGGACCATCATTTCATTTTATTTCTTTTGACAAATTATCTATTGAATCAGTTATTTAGACAAAATGAACGGCTTTGATCTTCGTTTCAACTAGACTCGACTGTGTTCGTAGATTTTAAAAAAAAAAAGAAGAAAAAAAAACTTTGGTTATGTCTTCAAATATTATGTCCGCGATAAAAACAACTCATTCCGTCCGTCAGACACCGGTACTTAAGCACGCCTCTAACAAATATTTCATCAGGTGGTTTGGACTGACTTTACAAACTTAATACGTCTCGCCAAAGTATAGGTGCGTAAAGCATGGAAGTGTCGCTCCAGCGAAACGAGCGTCGGGTCGGGCATTTGTGAAGGAACGTTTTTTTACGACCGTCAATCCATCGTTTCCTGTGAAGTAGGGAGTCATAAAAAGCGGGGGCGGGGGTGTCCCGCAGGACACCGTTTCCCACTTTACCCACTTTATTAGAGGTTACCGTGGAGCAGCTCGCTTTAAGGTCTCCGGCTAACGGGGAGCTCTAGCATCCCTTCCTACTGGAGCCGGGAGACGCGGACTGCACTTCGTCACAAGTAATTACCAAAAAGCTGGGATTTCCTTTTTTGCACTTGTACCGCCGTACAGCTTTAAGTAACAAAAAATCTTTGCTCATCGTAGAGACCGAGTGTTTTTATTTGAGGCTTATAAATTTGCATACTTGAGTGATGTTGAGGCATTACTTCAGGATTTACAAACGCATAATCGTGTATACAAAAGACGCTGTTGTTTACTTAGAGTCCGGACAATCCTTTTCATCGTATGATATCTGCTCTCCGCCAGTAGAATGGCTGTAGTGAGGCGTTTGAATTATGCGCCCCGTTAGAAAGCAAGAACTTCCCCCCTCATCCCCACGGCACCCCCTATCCCCACCACTTGGAGAAATTCACAGCCACGGAGCGTGTTTAGTCCCCTCTTCTGGTGCAATCGCTGCGCATCGTTTTTCCAAAGCTGACGTTTGGATAAAGTTGCACGGATCGACCTGAAACAGAAACCATATGTACCACTGGAGAGGAAATGTTAGGAATGGATTTTCGGGGCAAGCTGCAGTGCACTGACAAATTCTGCTTTAAAAACTTCCCAATCCCACATATTACTGTAAAAAAGTGTGCATTGTTTATATAACATGTGTTCATAATATTCTAACATGTTATATAGTTAGTTATTAATTACATTTGTAATATAATAAAATGGATGAGTTAATGAATGATGCTCTAGTGAGTGCACAGTTTAAATTTACTTACTTAAAAGCAGTTTTTGAGAATACTGTCAGAAAACTAAAGGTTGAATACAATGTTATTCAGAGGTATGAATCTTTGTTGGTATAAGCATTGTGATGCACTAACATTTGACAAATTGCGGACACGTTGATGTCGGGTAAAGACAGCTTTGATCCTTCAGTTCTTTGTGGCGATGGTGTTCAGCTATGGAAAAGCATTTGGTAAATTCTCCAGATTTGTGTTAGGAAGCTGGATATGGACCAGTGGTGGATATCCAAAGATGGATGGGACAATCAACACAGCACGCTCATAGCAATGACGAATTTAAAGGTTCCTTTACTTCACAATTAAAAAACTTAGGCCAGTCTCACGTTAATGCTTAAAGGGAAGTCTTATTTTTCCAGTGTACATGAATGTATGTCATGCTGGAATCTAGGCACGAACGGACACTGTGGTAGTAATGTGCGATTGTGTTTCTCTCAGGGTATTGCTGAGCCCACAGTCCTCAGGATGCTTTGAGGCAAAACCCGTTCAGTGTAGTTCTGATATACATGTGAGCCGATAGAAAAAAGCAATAAATAGTTACAGAAAACAGCACTTTCTCCACTCTCAACTACTAGTGGCCATTCATGGTGGTCAGATGGTCTGCCAGGTCAACAAGACAGATATATACCACAGCATATTTTTTTTGTTTCAGTCGTTTCTCAATTCTTGAGTGTGTGTCTGAAAATATATACATTTTTTTTGCACACTGCAGTCTGGTTCTTCTCTGTTTCTCATTAATGAAGGGCTTCTTCCTTGCTTTATGGGACTTCGGTCCTGCTTCTAGGAGCCTGATACACACTGTCCTAGCAGTGCACGTCACACCTGCACTTAATGTTTCCCAATCTTTTTGAAGGTCACTTGATGTCATCCTACGATTCATGAGAAACCGTCAGATAAGTGAATTGTCAGATATACAGCCGTAAAAAAAAATCAAGAGATCACTCTCTATTTTTAAACAAATCTGCATTTTTAAATCCTGGTTTAATCGTGGTTCTGCTGAGCAGCAGGTTGCTACCAGGCTCAAAGTTTCTAAGACAGCAGGACAGAAGAATAAGGTGAAGCGGGAGACACTGGGAACGACCAGAAACCACCCAGGTAATGGAGAGAAGCGACTCTCTAATGCCAGAGATGATCATGAACCTATCCGACAGTTTCTCATGAATCACAGAATAACATTGAATGACCTTCAAATGAATGAGAAACATTAAGTGCAGGTGTGAAGTGCATTGCTAGGACAGTGTGTATGAGGCTCCTAGAAGCAGAGCTGAAGTCACATAAAGCAAGGAAGAAACCCTTAATTAATGATAATAATAAACAGGGAAGAACCAGGCTGCAGAAAAATATATATTATTCACAGAAGTACACCCATAAATTCAGAAATGAGTGAAACAAAAAATTGTGTTGTGGTGTCTTAATTTTTTCCGTGGCTGTATGTGACTGTTAGGGTCTGCTTAGACCCCATACTGGAGCAGGGTAGTATGTGTGGTTTTGGGCGGCTAGCTCTGCTCTCTAACACCATTCCTGTGAGTTTATGAAATTAAAATTTGTACCAAAAAATTTAAATTCAAACTTCAGCTGTGACTGGGATTTATGTTCAGCTGACGGTAAGCGGCATGTGGCTGACATGAAACATCCCCAGATCTGAGCTCGAGAAGCAGAAGTGCGGAAGGGGGAAGGGGTAATCTTCTGTTACCTCTGAGCACGACACTTAAACATCTGAAGTAGGATGTTTTTGATAAAACTGACTAAGCACTTATGAAGCAACAAGTAATGTAACATGT
>JAODKE010000007.1:7438837-7450531 GCA_026779605.1 Mormyrus hasselquistii | reverse complement strand
ACTGGTTAATTTGATAGGCTTATGACATTGAACATGAACAGGAACACCATTCCAAAGAGTTGAGCAAAATACAGTAATCATAATAATAATAATAGCACACATACTACAGAGTTACAGATGTGGTTTTTCAATCTCATCAATATGAAAGATGTGAACGATATCACCTCCACTCGAGCAACAGAAAATGACGAATCAGCCACAAATAGCAGAGTCGACCAGGGGCTGGGGCAGCACAGCATGCTAAGCTAAATTTGTTCAAGCTGGGGAAAACCTTATTAGGGCTCCCTGAATGCCATTTGCGCCCCGTGTGTGCATTAGTGTCTCCTTGTATCAGCTAAACAGTTACAGTTGCTAAAACATAGAGGTACTGCACTGTGCTTCAGGGGAAACCCGAATTGTGCCCCGTTTTGTACAACATCATGTTGGCCGGCCTGAAACATCTGCAGCAGTAGCCATATTCCCTCCTGGAAATTTCGTCCTCATCTTGACAAAATTACAGAAAAAAACGGCAATAGAGACAAAGAAAAAAAATGATATTTTTTTCAATCCACATAGCAATTCTTTTTTTTGTTTGTTTTTTATGTGGTCCTTTTATTTATTGGATTATTTGGCCTAATTTTTTTATATTGCGTTTTATACTGAAAGTCAATTATTATTACCTCATAATCCATGCATTTTCCATAGCTGTTCATCAAAATCATTTGTTCAGTGAGCTTATTGCACCAGACATGTGAAGCACCCCGGGCAGGACGCCCATCCATCATGGGATCCATATTCACCCCAAGTTCCACACTAAGGGCAATTTAAAGACACTAACCAATCTACACCACATGTTTGTGGAGTGCAACAGGAAAAACCCACACAAATACAGGGAGGACATGCAAGATTCACAACCGCAGAGCCTGGGCAGGAATTACACTCAAGGCTTTTGAGGTGTGAGAACATAGTGCCATCCCCATATCTTAATGTTTTAATAGTGTTAATACTGATATATTAACCAAAATCTTGAATTATTATTTCAATAACACTCTGAAAATTCACACAAAAAGGGGAAATATATAAATTCAGCCATTTCAAACAGTGTTGTTTCTCCTCGTGTTTATAGTCCTCTCATAAACATCACAACGACAGCAGGTTGTTTTAACAGAAAAACAAACCATGAACTTCATAGTGATGCTCATAATATGCTGTTGAGATTATAGCAAATTACTTGCCGTAAACGTGCTTTTTAATCTGAAACAGATAATACAGAAGGACGGATGTTGGCTGATCCACGGTTCCAAAGTAATTTTGCTAAAGATTCAGTGCCAAAGAAGATGCCACACATCTGGATCTTTTCATTACTTAATTCAAAATGTTATAAGTTTAGACAGTCTAAAGACAGTGACCTTAGATGAACCTTAAGCTTTTACTGAGGCAATTCAGAGATGCCAATGAAACCCTCCAGGCGGATTTGAACCCCCACCCCTTGAGATATAAGGCAACAGTACTATGCACCAAGCCACCCCCACTGTGTGTATTTCTACAATCCTCCTACTATCAGAAATGACACCCAGTGTATAGGATGAGAAAGGAATGCACTGAAGAAGACACTGCCAGCCAGCCATTTGTGTTATACAGCATTTCAGAACTATGAATCCGAAAATTCATAATTCAACTGTATCAGCCCTCCACTCAACAAATAACTAATTACAACTAACTACAGGCCCTGCAGTATCTTGCAGTGTAAGTCTGTGCTTCTTCCCAATGTAGAGGAACAAGTACTGCACATAAAACACGGTCAGACATGAAAGCCCAGAAACCATCCACAGACGTTCTTTTAGACCTGGGGTTAAAACTCACCCAATCTACATTTCCAATAGCAGGTCACAATAAACTGTCTGACTCAGAGGTATAATGTATGCAAAGAATTTCCCTTTACAGTGGGAGTTAGATTTTTTAAATATGTGTTACACTGATCATAAATTCAGTTTGCAGAGACAATGTACAAGGACAGATTTTGAATGTTTAATACAACCCTAATTATACAGCCTCTAGTTTCTAGGGACAGCTAAAAGCAGCTGCAATGATAAGGAAGTTCCAGAAAATGCTGGTAGAATAAGTATTAACAAGAATTTCTAAAATACCCCAATTCTTGTGTAAATTCCCAAAGCCATGTTTTCAGTTATTAAGAAAGTTCTTTTGTTGTCGTTCATTCAAGAAGTAATAAATGGCCGGAGCTTTTGTGTTTCCTATTAAACATCGTTGAGGTTAATCCCTCTGAATAATTGATACCAGCTTAAGTTCAGCTGCCAAAGGTCATGTGAATAGGCAACTGCTTTTATCTGGGTTAATTATAATATTAAAAAATAATAATAATAATAATAATAAACTCCTTGTTAACAAATCAATCCTTCATGAATTTGTAGACATATTTTCCAATGAATTGCAGTATACTGCAGACATTATTTTTCTACAATAGTTGGACTATGACTGGACTAATAGACCAAAAGATATTATTTTATTTTCTCCATAAATGGAGCTACTCAGCATCTGTTTTGAAATGTAGCGTGCAAAGCTAATGGGAACAGACATTTTTTTTTTTACCCTCAGGATACAGCGTTTAATCTGTTGTCCATATGTGCAACTTCATGAGCACTGGATTCTGGGATGGCCACCCAAACCATTTAACAACTCTGAAATAAAACCAGCAACTGATTAACTTCATTAGACCTTAACTTGTTCTTATAATGTGGATGGATTCTGATCTCAAAGGGGGAGACACGTTTTATTAGCAAGTTTTTTTTTGTTTGTTTGTTTACTAACCTTGCTTTGATGGCATTGCAGGTATCCTCGAAATACGCACAGTTTCCGAAGGCGGTATCCTCGCTATCAAAGGGGTGAAAAGTCAGTATTACATATCTATGAACAAGACAGGAGTATTACAAGGCAAGGTCAGAAACATTCAGTACTTCTATACATACTTTGTTACAATATGTCTCATACGGTGTCCTTCTTGTGCGCAGTCCAGAATTTGACTGTGAAATTTTCATAAATCTTTTTTCATGTTTTAAAGTCAGACAGTACCTAACTTACTGCGATTATTTACCTTTTCAGAGAACATACAATGAAAACTGCAACTTTAAGGAGGTCTTTCTAGAAAACTATTTCAACGCTTATTCTTCAGCAAAGTGGACTAAACAAAATGGCAAAGAGATGTTCATTGCTTTGTCCCAGAAGGGGAGGCCCCTGAAAGGCAGGAAGACGAGGAAAGAGAACATATCATCTCATTTCATCCCCATGAAGTGCAGAGAAGAGGACAAGAGAGTGGACTAGAGCCATTGAGGTGTCTGGCGGACTCAACGCTGGTAGCGAATAAGGGATACAGTACATGGCTACTCCAGCTGGTCTGAATGTCAGTGCTGATGCACGATTCCATCGCATTAACCCCGACCTGCTAAATAAACATTAATAAACATTAATGCTATGAGAAGAATAATAATTCATTATAGATAACACATTTCACGGATTTTAGAAAGATTCATTGAAAATATACCCTTATTCATTTCAAATTAAGATATTATAGATTACTTATGTACCTTAAGTATAAACAACCAAATGAAAATCATAGCACCCTGTTTACAAAGTCGCTATATGTAACAAATACAAGATAAATTATGATACAATATATGCATGATAGAGGTGCACTGATGCTAGAGAGGGTCCACCCAATTGCATTTCAGGTAAAGGCTTGTCCACCAGCATGATCTGTACCAGAGGCAGGCGGCAGGAGCAGACGTGTAAAATAAAATCTACAAACACACATATATCATGATGCAAATATTATTATGGGTTTTCCAAGTCACTCAATATTATATGTATCTGCACTAATTTGGAGTTAAGACAGGTATTCTGTACACATCAGATATTTTGTCTAGCATTTATTGAACCATCATTATACAAATGACAGCTGTACCTGTATGAATGAATACAAGCTGTGTTTTTATCTAAGAGAATATGCATGGAAGTAAATTCAAAACATATGACTATTTTTCTATATATTAGGTACTACTAAGCCAAAATTTCACTGCAGTACTAAATTCAAAAGGAGACAATGCACTGACAATTACAAGTATTGTAAAGTTACAATTTAATTTTCTTTATTAGTCCTATTATTTCTATTACTAGATCATTTTCAGAAATTAAACAAAATTGAAATACACCAACAGTGAGACACAGCAGTTAATATTTGACGTTTTGTCCATCACTGGACAAACTCTATTATACTGTGTTAGTCAAGCAGCATTCAAAGGTTTAATAATACATCAGATATTCAAAAAACAATTGACTCTATAATAGTTTGTTATATAATGCTGCAGGAACTACTGAAAAGTAAACAAGCTGGACTTGCTTTTTCATAGAATGTGTATTCTGAACTTTAAAGTGAAAGAATATATATTGATATATATAAAGATAATGGTCAAAATTGGATCATAACAGCAAAACAGATGTAACCCTATTTATAAACACAAGCAATACCTGCTTTTTTGTTTTATAATAACCTTGTAATGCCTTTTTAATAGCTGCTAGCCCTATTAACTCAGCTGTGGTTAAGTTCTACCGCATTAGAGCCTGAAGCTGCTGATAAGGTTTCATGAGAGCACATAATGAGCACTGCTCAGTCAAACCCTCTGTGCATCCCGCTTCTCATTCGCACAGAATGAGCACTGCTCAGTCAAACCCTCTGTGCATCCCGCTTCTCAATCCCACAGAATGAGCACTGCTCAGTCAAGCCTACTGTGCATCCCACTTCTCAATCTCACAGAATGAGCACTGCTCAGTCAAACCCTCTGTGCATCCCGCTTCTCATTCGCACAGAATGAGCACTGCTCAGTCAAACACTCTGTGCATCCCGCCTCTCAATCCCACAGAATGAGCACTGCTCAGTCAAACCCTCTGTGCATCCCGCTTCTCATTCGCACAGAATGAGCACTGCTCAGTCAAACCCTCTGTGCATCCCGCTTCTCAATCCCACAGAATGAGCACTGCTCAGTCAAGCCTACTGTGCATCCCACTTCTCAATCCCACAGAATGAGCACTGCTCAGACAAACACTCTGTGAATCCCGCTTCTCATTGCCACAGAATGAGCACTGCTCAGTCAAGCCTACTGTGCATCCCGCTTCTCAATCCCACAGAATGAGCACTGCTCAGTCAAGCCTACTGTGCATCCCGCTTCTCATTCTCACAGAATGAGCACTGCTCAGTCAAGCCCTCTGTGCATCCCGCTTCTCATTCTCACAGAATGAGCACTGCTCAGTCAAGCCCTCTGTGCATCCCGATTCTCAGTCTCACAGAATTCCTAGTGAATATCATCCAAATATGTTCTGAAACTGTTGATGTCTATCAGTGATCACACCAATCACAATTTAGTTTACATGATATTTATAATGATTCACCATACATTATTCATCATGCATTCTTTATATTATATTCTTGGGTCGTCTCATTCATAATAATGTAAAGAAATGCTTCTCACAACTTGAAATCCTTCAAAGCCATTATATGCTTAGTGTATAATACAATGCAGCATTTTCTCCTGACGATGCTAATCCATCCGTGTTACTCTTCATTGTTCTACATTATTTATATAATTTATATAAAATATAAAATGCGTAAGATATTTGAAACGTGCCTGTTTTTTTTTCCTGATATCACCTACATATAGGCTCCACCTTACCGTTAAAGGAAGCAGATGAAGATCCAGAGCATGACAACACAGAAGGATAAATCATCCATAGCATTAGAATATAAACCGACACGCACTTCATACACCCAACAAGCATTTCTAAGGAAAACGTAAGGGATGGTTCCCGTTACCAATGCTGCGTAGCAACTGTGTATGTGCATTAAGGTGTTCTGCTAAGCACCTGCAATACGCATCCTGCATGCTTCACGCTGCATTGCTGCATTACCTCTCCTAGAGGTGGCTCAGTGGGCTAAGTCTCCGTACCCATGATCAGAAGGTTGTTGGTTTAAGCTCCACCCTTGGCAGAACGGTCACATGTCTGTGGGCCCTTGAGCAAGGCCCTTATCACCCCCCCCCCCCACCACCCCCACCGGGGGAGCCACATGTTAGCTGACCCTGTGCTCTGACCCCCAAGCTATGGAGGACAAGATGGGGAGTTGCAATAATAATAATAAAGACTAATTCTGGTAAAAAGAGGCAAATAAAAGAAAAAGAGCAGCATAGTTAGTTATCAGCATACGTGGTGTTTTGGTGCTGGTGGAGCAGCATCATTAATAAAATATTGCAGATGGACCAGCTTCTTGTGCAAGTAGACTAGCATAGCTACGCTGGTCCACCAGCTACACAAGTAACTAACCAGCACCGAATCAGCATGGAGATCATGATGGTCTGTGCCATTTTTTCAGCAGGGTAATTTACCATTCCTGCCCTGCAGCATTCCAAAGCACCAAGTCTTCGCTGTGTCTTTTTATGGTCTGATCATTTACAGACTATTACCTTAGAAACAGATTTGGGTTCTGAAATCCATGACCAAGAACCCCAGGCCTTGGAGCAGCTTAAGAAAATGTTCTTTAAAAGCTGTGTTAGGATTTGCCACTGGCTGTACTGAATAAAATGGTCAACAACAAACAATTACAATGACAACACTGAAAGGAAAAAGACATTTATGGAATGTATAAGTGTAGGTGGAAAAACAAAGTTGATTCCTCAAAATGCAGCTAAGAATGGCATCAACATTACAGCATGGTTGTAAAGCTATTTAAAACCTGCGTCTATAGCCATGGTGTGATTGATGGCACCCTACCATATGTTTGACTGTACAGACCATAATAAAGTCATTTGAGGTTACCACACACAGTGACAACAAAGCGCGAGCCAAGTGCTGACAAACAGCGCAATCATTGTTAACCAAGGGACCACAGCCCAACTCCCAGGTAGCTTAACTCCCCCCGCAAATAGTTTATTTTCAGTTATTGCATTCCATTCCATTTTTAATCAGATCCCATGCATTTGTATGAGGTCAAGTATGACATTCTAAAATATGCATTAAATACTCACAGCTCCTCCAGATGTTTGTATGGAGTTTGTTTTATGGATACTTTGTTGAGCCTTATACTATTCATTTTATTGTCTTAATTACTATAAGCCCACAACATATTCCTAGATACTTCAGTAGGTAAGATGCATAGAAATCTCAACAGACGTAATTTTTAAATCCATTTCTTTTTGTGCTGAGCAGAACTGTGCATATTTCGCTAAATGAAATATGACACATGAAATTTAAGAATGAGCACAGGAGAACGCTGGCAGACAGCTGCACACATGGAGGAGGACATCGAACAAGAGCCCTACCTCCTGTTAGAGTTCACATCTGGATCACAGAGAAATGACAGATAAAGAGTCTAAAATTGTGAGTGCAAACCTCTGAATCAGTTTGACCTAAACAATGTCTGAATAAGGTGAAGGCTTTTGCCAAGTCACGCAACGTTAGTCTGAGCAGATAATTCAGAACATACTCAAAATGTAAACACATCATTTTCTGCTCTGGACAAAAGACTTGAATTCTCTGCAGATATATGAGATACACTTGAAAACAGGAACAGAAGCTAGTACAGTTTAATGGATATACAGAATTATTATTATAGTACTACACCAGTTTCATTATAACTACTGTGTAGCTAATTAATTAAAATGTCTTGCATTCTTTAAATTGTAATGTTTTTACCAGTATATTCAAAAATGATCTCTGTTAGTGCTTTTGTTTTATGCTTAATAAGTGGCTGTCTTAAAATCTACACATTATATTTTTTGTATATTGTAATCAACAGAGTGGTGCATTGTAACTATGAGTAACCAGAGGCTGTGTGTCAATGTCAGGAATACATAAGCTACAAATCAGTAACCCAAAGCCCAAAAGTGCAGAAGCTAAGGCAGGTCTGGGCCAAGGTATATTTGCAATGGCAACCTTCCAGTCACATCAGCTTGTTGTTGAAAATGATGCTGGTAATCCAACAGGGAGCGTGTCTCACTCTGGCAGTGTATCAGCCTTATATCCAAAGGTTATCCCCAAACACTCCTGGTACGCTGCATGGCTTGTCAGGAATGAAAGGTCTTCCATGGAGAAAATGTGAAGCTAAACTTGCCTTGGACTGGTGCAAACTTGCCTAGATAGTATTTTTGAAACCCAAAGATAAAAATTGGATTTGCATGTAAAGCTTAATGGTTTTGTTGTTTTATGGTTTTTAGACCTTCTTTGTTCGTGTCTACAAAACATAACAGACAAACCATGGAAAAGATATTTAGGCTGTAGGCCAATACACAGATACTACCAAAATTAGTTCAGCTGTCCTTATTTAAACCGAGAAAAACAAATAGATGTGCAAAATTATACTTCCACTCCTGAGCAAGGTGGCGCAGGTGTAACATAGAATAGTCAAATGTAACAAGGCAACTGACATATCCATCTATTATTAGCATTTAAGAGTTATGCAACATCTTAATGCAATGTGTTTCACTTATACAACCAAACACTTCCTTGGCCTTATATCAACCCCTTCCCCATGCAAGATTTTTGAATAGATATTGGCGACTTTCCAGCTGCAACTCCACGTTATGTCTGGTGTTACGTTTCCAAGGATATAACAGCATTCTCTATCGGATTACAAGGATAAAAAGATATCCCACATATCATTCAGTAAAATACAAGATATATATTTTAGCTAATATGTTAAAACAGACAAGACTGGTGTGTAATCAGTGAATAACATATACTGTACCTTGGATTAAGGTTGATATATGCTAGGTAATTTTTAGGTCACTTTAAGGTAAAAAGCCTGATATTTAAACATTATGATTAATGCCTAATATTGGGTTTACATTCCGGGCTGCCCCTGTCATAAGTCACCCATGTGCACAGCATGGTTCAGACAGGATATCAGGATTGTTTTCAATCTAACAGGAGCTGTTCCTTTGATCTATAAGAGCATGATATGGTAGATGATATAGAATCTGCAGTTTAATGGTTAAATGCATGTGGAGTGCCAGTAATTCTATGAGTAGGGTTCTTTACGATGGCCGAGAGGCCCAATGAAATTCAAAATAAAGAAACGCACGTCTAATAGAGAAACGCGCTGCAAAGCAATATTAAGTTCATAATGAACCTCCAAACATACTGCAAATTCATATCCACTACATAAATCAAGAAATCACTTTCATCAAAATGACAACACGTGCAAACCACATTTTACACACGCGCTGCACATCCACAGACGCACCGCAAATACTGAAAACAACCGCGACTTCGGAAACGCGCTGCAACTAGCAACACCACGACGGAAGTCTTTCTGGAGGACACTTTGTCCGCGTGGTCACATGCTTGTAATAATATTTTTAACGTAAACGGGCATGTATAACTTACAGTAAACAATCAGTGGCAACTGTTTTTATGATTAACCTGTGTAGCTCTGAGCAATTATAGGCTATATGGTACAGCAGTTATCAATCACATTAATCCTACCATTTACCACAGTTTCTTGTTTATCGTTGTAGCAATCTGTTCAAATAGAAGATGGAAACTGCTTACAGTGATCACGTCTGTTTGGATAAAATTGACTATATGCGGATGATCATTATAACATTTTTTTCTTCGTTATGTCTCAGGCAGATTACCATCTAACTGACATGTATATTTTTTAAATGAACATAAGGTAAAACGGACAGCGTCATTATTCACTTAATTTTGATTTCAAAATACAGTACAACAGTGTCAAACGCTTTTGAAATTATAGTACTATAAACTAAACTACTAAATTGTATATAATTCAAATACGTTATAAGAGTACATGAAAAATAGCTTGTTGTAGTTTCGCTGCTGCATCTCCGTGGCTCGGTTTTAGCAGTTTATCATAAACTTCGAGGAGTCCGTATGTCACTTATAGTAATGCCTTGTCCACACGTACACGGGTATTTTTTAAAACGATATTTTCCTCCTTCGCTTAAAAAAAATCCCCGTCCACACGAACATTGTCTTCTAAAATATTTCCGTCCACATGAAACCGTTAAAATGCGTTGTCAAGAGTCAAACCAACAGGCTGCATTATAACTCTAACCGTACTGCCATGTTAGCCAATCAGAAGACTAATTGCCAGTCTTAAGTTGAAAACCGGGCCACACATTCCGACGCCTGTGTTAAACAATATAATGCGAGAGTGACTCAACATTTATCTGTACACATGTAAGAAGTCCTGTCAGCAAGGTTAGCACAAGCACTATTTCAATTAAGTCCGCCATTTGCTCAAACTCGCCTAATACAGCAAACAGCGCACGCTCTGATGTTAAAGTGGACAACGGCGCACAGTGACGTTTCGAGTCAAAAACTTTTCCCTGTCTACATATCGACGCTGAAAACAGAGTTTTTTTTAAGATCTTCACCCTGGATGGAGTTTTGCAAAAGCTTAGTTTTCAGTGACCTAAGACACCGTTTACGTGTGGACAAAAGCCCAAGATGTATAGAAAAAAGTACGTGTGGACAAAGCAAAAATGGACTTTTCCGGTAATGCAGCGAGGGGGCACGGACCCCGGAAATAGGAGCAGGAGTTGTTTTAATCAGGGAAACCACACTGAGCGACATCACAACGTTAATGATCAGACTAACAAAAAGCCCACAGTCTTAAATACACTGAACTAATGAAACACAAGTAGAAACAGCTGAAGACACGGGGATTCCACGCGAGGCAGCGAGGGGGGCGTGGCACACAGGAGAATCGACACGAGCAGGGTATGCCATGTTTTATGTGAACGCAGCATTAGCTTCAGGTAGCTAGACAGAAGCAGGCGGACTTCATCAAGGCAAAGTACGGCCATAAAAGTAAAGTTAAAAAAAAGTTTTATTTTTTTCCATATTTCTCATGCTTAAATAAATACTGTAAGCAGACTACTTGACTATTAAAAGCAAATTATTTAAACGGTTTTTGTACAAAATTGATTTTGTCCCAAGCTTTTTGATATATATAAGTGGTTGGTCATTATAACTGATCACTGTAAGCAGTTTCCACTGTAACTTTTCACCCTTAAATCATCGCCATTGGCTCCATTGAAAAGTATGCCCGGAAAAAGCGTCCTCTGGAAACACTTCCGTTGTTGTTGCTATTTGCAGCGCGTTTCCGAAGTTGCGGTTGTTTTCTGTATTTGCGTCTGTGAACGTGCAGCGCGTTTATAAAATGCGTTTCGCCTGTGTTTTTTTGATGAAAATGTTTTTTGAATTTGTGTAGCGTTTATGAATTTGCAGTGTGTTTGCGGTTTCGTTATGAACTTGAATAATGTGCTTTGTTGCTTTGCAGCGCGTTTTTCTATTAGATTTGAGTTTCTTTATTTTGAATTTTGTTGGGCTTTCTCTGCCACCGTAGTTCCATCCATCCATCCATTAACTTCCGCTTATCCGATGTCGGGTCGCAGGGGCAGCAGTCTCAGCAGGGAAACCCAGACTTCCCTCTCCCCGGCCACTTCCTCCAGCTCGTCTGGGGGGATCGCGAGGCGTTCCCAGGCCAGCCGAGAGACATAGTCCCTCCAGCGTGTCCTGGGTCTTCCCAGGGGCCTCCTCCCAGTGGAACATTCCCGGAACACCTCACCAGGGAGGCGTCCAGGAGGCATCCTAAGCAGATACCCAAGCCACCTCATCTGGCTCCTCTCA
>JAODKE010000007.1:7423318-7436622 GCA_026779605.1 Mormyrus hasselquistii | reverse complement strand
TGTGTGTGTGTGTGTGTGTGTGTGTGTGTGTGGATAGCTGGCACATAGCCCACATTCATTTAATATAACATTTCAACAGGAAACTCTGCTTAACATGAAAATGAGTGAGTATAAAAATGAAAGGAATAAGGGAAGCAAAACCATGTGTTTGTATTCAGTCAAGAACTTTAACTATCTGCCTTGGTGGCGCTGCTGCATAAAGCACCCCAGACAAAAAGATGGAACGGTTACACTTTACAGTGGGACAATACTCTAATACTTATATCAACCAGACACATTTTCAGGTTAAAGTCAGGTAATTAGGTTTATCCTGAGCGATCAATTGGAAACAACAGAAATAACCATTTTTATTTCTACAAAACTAAAAGAAAACACCTACGCACAGCATTTACAGAAACATATGGGTCAAACCCCCGAACATCGGTGATTTTTTTTAGATCTGCAATCGCACCTGGAGATACACGGCTCGGAGTATTAAATATTGAAAGTTTATTTTTTTCACACAGTATAGGACATTTCACAGTGTATTTCCTTGTGTTTAGTTTAACAAGTACAGGAACCAGTCAGTTATAAGAAGTAGGACCCACGACTTTTTTAAAGAAAACATATTACGTCAAATATTTGTCCTGTCAGTATGAATTATCAGTATAAACTCCAGTGTCTCACCTCAACTTATTTTGCAATACTATCTCAATAATTAGCTATGAACATGTTTGTATTGTAAAACTCTTCGGGCACATTACAACTAAGCTGTAATCTTACCATGACTTTTTCATTTACGGAGTACACAATGTCTGTGGTTTATGGTTTTATTTAACACAGCTGTCGGAAAGACATTTACAGCCACCCCACTAGCAAGCGCATACAATAAACGCAAGAGACAGTAACCAAACAATCGTAGAACAGAAGTGCATCATCGCTATTTATGTGAGATACTAAAATATAGATCAACGTTGTTACGCAATATAAGGGTGTACCTCAGCTTCGTACCCATTTAGCGTGTTCTGTTATTAATTAACTTGACAGAACATCGGATGTCGAAAACTGTTTAACATGATGAGCGCCGGCGTTGGTACGTTGCTAGGCAACAGCCAACCACCTTGTACTTCCGTTTAACGAGAGGAAGCACTTCCGACAGCGCGCGTGGAGTTTGCGTTTGATTTGTATAGCCGTTGATTTTCGGTGACTAAAATAATCTGCTAAGTTTGGCTTGTTTCGTTTAGCTGTGTCAATCATTGGCATTGACGTACTGGACTGGACGTAAGACAAGTTGTGACCGAACTGGCTTAGTTGGTGTGGCTATCCGCAAGGACAGAGTAGTACTGTAAATATGGAGCTGTATTTAAAGTCAGGTTAAGCATAAATGTCGCCTTCGTGTAGATTTAGAATCACGAACTTCTAAGAGTGAAAGGGGCTGCATATGCCGCTTTATTTTTCGTCAACAATAAGAAGCCAGATATTTTCTAGATCCTACAATATCAAAGCTCATTTATCCTCTTACACATTCGGGCACGCCAGCTATTTGCCATAAAACTGAAGCTGGACATCAAGGAAAAATCTGGGATGTCAACGAAACAGGAGAAGAAAAATGAGTGTAGTCGCTTAGGTAATGCATCTGAAATGAAGGGAAAGCCTTTCGATGGCTTGAAACTCGCATCTCATGAAGTTTTGGATAGAGCCCAGATGACGGGCAGGTCGAAGTGCCCCAAGTGTAACGGTTCAAGGATGTTTTATTGTTACACGTGTTTCTCATTAGTAGGCGTGAACCAAGATGACGTACCCAAAATCAAGGTCAGTATGAAGACACGCCTTACCAATGAAAGAGGAAGAGCAGCACACATTTAGGCAGAATAGTCTGCGCTCTACTTTGAAGCTTGCCGTTTACTGGATTATTTTAAGTAAAATATCTTTCATACTTATCATTTATATTGAACCCTGGCGTGGTTTTAGATATTCTTTTATCTATCCGTTTAATTGTCTGTGGCAATACCGTACTGAAGTGTAGAAGGAAAGGCGTTTAGTTGTAAAACATAAATCGCACCCAAAATGAAGTAATAGCAGACTCAGGTGCCTGTGATGTACAATTTAAATGTATGATTTAATGATAAGTATTATGAGTTAACAGGAGCATTTGTTGACCCCCTTCAGCTTCCTGTTAAAATAGACATCATTAAGCATCCTCATGAAACTGACGGAAAGAGCACTGCGGTACACGCCAAACTTATTGCACCGGATGACGTCACCGTTTACACCTACCCCTGCATCCCGGAGTATGAGAATGAGAGATATAAAGTACGTTTTTTCTTTCCCAATACTTACACAGTAAAATGCTGGATATACACGTTCATTGTAATAGTTAAGAAACTGAAACGTTGTCTTGGTACCTCAAGTACTTTTATTCATTCAGTCTGTTCTTGTGCTTTAAGTGCCTCATATTTTATTGAAGCAATTTTAAATAAATTTTGCTGAGAGGCACTGCATGATGGCCTGCTCCTGTGACTCAGACTGGCCTTCTCTGTGTGGCACTCTTCCTTGGTGGGTCCCCAGGTTGTCTTGGTCTTTCCTGGTCCGGGTTCAGTGACCATAGAGGAAATGATGGAGGAGCTACTTAGGGTACCTGATACAGGTCGGGCCCCTTCTGCTGGGGAGCCTTCCCCGAAGAGGGTGAAGAGAGATGAGGAGTCTGAAGAGAGAGATAGCACAAAGGTGCAAGAGCGAGCCCGTGCGCTCCAAAAGGTCGTCTTCATTGATAGCACATGGAATCAAACAAATAAAATAATCTCAGATGAGCGGCTCCAAGGTAATGACATGTAACTGAGGCAGAATTTCAAATATTCTTGACTGCAGTGTTATCTTTCAGTCTTACCAAGTCATTGAGTTGTGAGGGCAAATACACAGCAAAGTACTGGAGTGTATTTGTCCAGACCTCTGGGAAAATAAAATGTTTACTCATTTTCCTCAGCCTTGCTGCGAGTTGAACTGAAGACAAGGAAAACCTGTTTTTGGCGTCACCAGAAGGGGTCCCCAGACACATACCTGGCAACAATTGAGGCCATCTATTACTTTCTGAAGGATTACCATGTGCTCTGCCTGTCACAGGACTATCAAGGAGACTACGACAATCTCCTGTACTTCTTTGTATACCTGCACAAGCTGATTAACAGTGCCAAGCACGCTGCGGGGAAGCTGTAAACATAGCCTACATGTCCCAAAGTGGGATGTGCTGTACTCCTGTGTTTTTTTTTTTTTTTATGCAGACATTGGCCGTAATATCTGCAGAATATTTGTCCTGTTGTAGATATGATTGTACATTCTGTCCTGGTTGTTATTTTTTTTTTTTTACATTGAGTTTTTACGAATGTGTCACTATCAGATTGTAATTTAGTGATGTCTGATTTTGTTTTGGAGCTGAGGAATAACGTGCGATAAGTGCTGCACAGGACATGCTTTCCATTGCTCTAGGGAGCGCAAATCTGGAAATAAAAAGTTCAAAAAACAACCATTCATTTATGAATCTTTCTATATAAAGTAAATGCCCCTTATTCATCCACGAAGTTGCTCGTCAGTACAGAGAATAAATTAATAAAATGTATGATACTAACAGTAAATGTGCCCTGCAATGGGTTGGCGCCCCATCCTGGGTTCTCTGCCTTGCCTCCGTAGCCTCCGGGATCGGCTCCAGCTACTGTAGCAGTTACACACGATGGATGGATCATAAAATAGTGAAGTAGGTGGGTCATCAGTAATGCTACCTGCTATGTCCTCGTTCATGTTTAATGACTCGGGTATCATGTCTTTTTCCTCGTCTATCTGTTTTTCTCTGGATCAGAGAGCAGCACAGTAGTTCCATACTGTTAAGGTTGTGGGTTCGATTCCTGGTCTATAAGGCTTACGGAGACAGGCCTACAGCTACAGGAGAAGTTAAGTTTATTACATTTAAAACTTGCATATTGGAATCAGCTGAGCACTGCCATAAATCAACATGTGATCAGGAAAAGGGAAATAAATATATATATAAATGTATAATTGACTTGGAGCCAGTCCTGCGCCTAGTAGTAGGCTTCTCTGATTTTGGCCTGCAAGCTATCGCAGGTCTTCTTGGCATCTCCAAGCAGCATGGCAGTGTTGGCCTTGTAGAAGATAGGGTTGTCCACCGCAGCGTATCCCACGCCAAGTGTGCGCTTCATCACGATCACCTGTGTCAGGAGGATGGTCACCGTTAATTTCGTGTACTTAGGCAAGATGCTGTCAGATTGTACCAGCTCTGTGTTGTATATTAATGAGCGGTGCTACGCATTTTGTTTAGTGCATTTATTAAAAATGTCATTGTGCTGTTCTCTGAGCTGTGGATAGCCACAAACCTCTGATGGACAGCATGTGAGGAATGATAGATAAATGATCATCTGATAGCAGTTATGAGGGGTACCTGTACTAATGACAATAGAGCCAGTATCAGAGCCAATGGGGTTGCCAGGTCTGCACCAGCTCCCCTGAATCCGGCCGCTGACCAGAGCGTTGTAATTAAGGAAACAGTACTATAGTTGAGGAACTGAAGTCAAGCTGAGAAGGGTTGCCAGTCCTTACCTGCTTGGACTTCCAGACTTCCAGCACAGGCATGCCTGCTATGATGGAGTTGGGGTCTTCCTGGGCCGCTGAGTTTACAGTGTCATTTGCACCGATGACCAGTGTAAGATCCGTTTCTGCACCAACAAAAGAGACCTTTAATCCCAATGGAGCTGCAGTAACTCAGGACACCAACAGGCACAATCAAAGGGAAACAGGCATGAGGCAGCGATTTACTGTTACCCAGCTATCTGTTTGCAACATGAATGAAACCACATGTGAGCTTTACACTGCAGGGCAGTTCACTCTAAACTACCTTAATATTCAGCTGCCTGCTGGCCTCACATGTGTAAGCTGAATTACATGACTTTAATCTGAAAATGTGCCTGGATAATATAAGTATTAGAGTTGTTTTTCTGCTTGTTTGCTCCACATGAAAAACCCTGTTTATCTCAAACGCTTGCACTAATTTCTGCATGGGGCCGAGCAGCTTGTCAAAAATGAGACATTACAGCCATCCCAGCCGATCTGTTTTTCTGCCCTTTCTGGGTCCGTGAGAGAGTGAGTGCGAGACACAGGCTTATTCTGTCAACCTGGAAAATCTTCGTTGATCTCGTCCATCTCCAGCACGACATCGTACGGGACTCCTGCCTCGGCTAGGAGCACATTCAGCTGGCCCGGCATGCGACCAGCTACAGGGTGAATGCCAAACCTGGGTCAAAAAAGGACACATTCAGTTCCACAACATCACTGATAGTGAGGCCAAGAATACCTTTGACATCATGTGTAGTCTGGCAGATGCGGTACAGCCCATAGATACAACGTTTGTTTGTTATATTTATAGGAGCTTTTCCAAAGCTTTCCTCTCATTTCCATAATTTCCCTACATAAATCTGGACAAATATTCTACAGCATTGCACCTTGTTTAAATAAAGATACTGCATAATTATTTTTTTAAAAAACTAAAAAGTAATTAATTACTTTGTGTACTGAACAAGCACCATCTAATTTTATAACTTTAAAATATTTTAAAGCCCTCATTTATAAATTATGATGGTACAAAGTAGTGATTCTTTGTTTGAATATGTAGCGTAATAGTATAAAAATGTCTGTCAAATAAATATTTGCGACTATACACCTTAAACAGCATGGACTTGTAAATATCAATTTCAGCAATGTTTTTGATCACATTTTTTCTTTTAATAGGTCATGGAATTTTTTCAGATTTTCCCAGTGCTCCCATTTAATTTGACCAGCTCCCCTGACAAGGAGGCATAGCAACCATCCTACCTGACCGTCTTCCCCTGCTCTCTGAGCATCTTCACCATGTCAGCGATTGGATACTGAGCCTTGGCAGCACACAAACCCCAGCCTATTAGTATGTCAGAAGGAACTTGTCACACTTGTGTATAATTATGACCATCCATCCATCCATCCTTCCATTCATCCATCCATCCATCCATCCTTCCATTCATCCATCCATCCATCCTTCCATTCATCCATTTATTTTCCACAACCACATAATATTTGGTATATGTTGGCATATAAAGCATTCAATACGTTTTAGACTACATATTATTGCACTGATATGCCGTCCCCAGAGCTGCGATTTGGTTGCATTTTGCTCTGATTTTGTGTTGGAACTGGAAATATTTCTTTCATGTCTCCACATTCAACTGATTTTTGGAAAGAAGAAAAATGATTACAGTGTTTATACTGCAATTTTCTGCAAATAATATGAATTTTTGGCCACGTTTAAAGAGTTCTGTTTTGTGGTTCTGGACTTGCACTGATTTTGTGTTTACCTACATCTAGGGCAAAATACAAGCACTGTCATACTACGGATCAAATATCTTCACTCCGAATGCTGTCAAAATCCAGCAAATAACAAGGTCAAATATAAACACATCCAGCCCAATGGGAGCACCTCTCTTCTTGAATTGTTTCTAGGCTTTTCCTGTCCCCAATCGTTGATGGCAACATATCCAAAGCCTTACGCAAGTTTGCGTGCAAGATGCTAACCTCTCACTTTGTCAGGGTGACCACTACTGCCAGATACAGGGGGAACGGCAGGTTAATTCTTAAGGAGATCCCCTTGGGGCAGTTACCTGCCAGTGAAGCAGCCGTATCCTTCGATTTCTCTATACCCTGTTTGTAATGAGCTTCTTGTGCCTCGCCGCGCTCTTTCCGTGATAAAGCAGAAGACTGGGTTTGCCGCTTTAGGTCTTTCCTTCAGCTGCCTCCCTTTGTTAATTGATTCAACACGTTTGAACTGGCCCTGCTCTTTTGCAGTGTTGTTACAAACAAGAGCAAGAAAAGCAAACTTGAGCCACATGTTTTCTGCTGTGCACTTGAACTTTCGCCTGTGAACTTCCCACAAGGGGCTTCTCTGCTGTCTAATTCTTCCCTCTTATTAAAAAACAACCAAAAGGAACCATAGCAGCATTAATAGAGGAATCCTCGACCACCTGCTGTTTAAGGATGCCACCGCAAACAGCACCCACATTAATCATACAGTTCTGAAAACGATCATCTGGCAGCCAATGACATCTGCTTTGACTATCTCTGGCCATTTTTGCAGATTGCGTGTGACAGTTTTACCAATATATTCATCATGCACTTGAGTGAAACATAAAGAGTTTGTGCTTGAAAATACTCCCGCCTAGTGGTCACAGAGCACTTTGTCATCTCTCCTCCAAGATCCTGGTGGAACATGACAGAAACTTTCTGGTTAGGTCTCTTACCAGGCGTGATGATGATGCTGTGTGCTTCTCTAATCATCTCAATGGACTGATCCACATTGACCTCCGTATGAGTGCCCACGATCTCCATTGGCTTACCGCCAGCTGTGGATGTTGTGCCATACCCTCCCAGAATCACGTTGGGCAGGGAGCGGTTCATGGCCTGTATTGGGATGCATAGTTAGTCTCGCAGTTCACGTGCTAAGGCTTCCCCCATTCTCAGCAAAGATGCACTATCCTGGCGTGAATACACTCACCACACACATGATGTACGACAAGATGGCGCCAGAGGAGCCAATGAGAGCCCCGACGATGGTCATGAGGTTATTGTCCAGCAGGAAGCCCTCTGCGCACAGCGCCCAACCCGAGTAGCTGTTGAGAACAGTGATGACCACAGGCATGTCGGCACCCCCGATGGCCGCAGTCAGAGTGACACCCTGAGGACAACATGGCACATTGGCTAGGACAGGGTTTCCCGGTCCCAAAGGATCACTGCGTACACTGGATTACAGTCACACTAAGCTCAGTTCATTAGCCTTGACTGCAGTGTTGATTTATCATATGTTTCAAGTCAAACTAAATCCACACCACCTGAGGAACAGTTATCACTATACTTCACTCTTCCATCCATTTTCTAAACCTGCTTGTCCTTTGCAAGGACGGACGGCTCTGGAGCTGATCACAAAATCTATAGGCACAATCAGGCAAAATTTGTCTAGAAGTCTATATTAAAAATGCCTCTTATAATGAATATATTATGTAATAGTATTTTAATCAATCAATGACTTGATCCTTAAGAATTTAGAATAATGGGCTAGAATTTGAAAATTGGAGTGAAAGTTGCAATGCATTTGACAGAATTCAAAAAATCTGGTTCACCAAATTTAGAGTGCAATCAAGGATAATTAAATAGCTCAGTCAAAACAAAATCTAGCAAACAGAGTGGACTGCCAACTCCAGGATCTCCATCCATGGGCATCCACGGACCCAGGTCCTGCCCTGGTACCAGCTTCTATAAGTCACTCATGCTCTGAAGACGCTGAATCTGTGATGGCCTAGTCTGCAGAGCCTGGGACTTTGTTTATCTCCATTAACGGCTGAATACCACAAGGTACACACACCACCTTACTGCATTTTAATGTTCTAGGAAAACATGTTTATGAGAAAGATGTAAAGTATTTCAGAGAACCTCCCACGGTCTTACCATGATGGTTGAGAGCCCAGACACGCCCACCAGGCAGCCCATACCCGTCGCGTAGCTGGAGCTCAGCATGTAGGGCACCAGGCCACCCACGGAGGCTGCCATCAGGCCAGCGTTCAGCATGTGCCGGCCAGGCAGCAGCAGCGGGGCCGAGTCCAGGATGCCTGGAGGCATAAGCACATAAGACAAGGATCTCAAAACACACGGTAGGAGATGAAAGCAGGGGAGATGTGGCCCTCAAGACTCAAGATCAGGTCTGGAATTTCAATCGGCCGGCATGTGCGTGTTTCCCAGGAAAGGGGAACTCCGCGAGGCCCAGTATTGATAACAGACAACAGCGTGGAGATTCACCGCAAGGTCTGCTTTCCATTATCGATCCTCCTAACATGACCTAAATTTGTCATAAAAACCCGTCAGTCACCAGACTGAGAGACCAAATGCTAGAGGCATTCCAAAGACTGCTCTTCTTAGAAAAATTACATTGTCATTTCCTCTGGAGTCCCTTAAATTACACAAGTATCATTTCAAGCCATATTTCTGAGCTCATAATCTCAGACTTTCTTCTCCAGGTTTTTTTTTTTTTTATACAACTGACCATTTCAGCCCAATTGAAGACTGTAGGACTTGCCAATAAAATCACAGAAATTTCCTATATTTGACTTATCACAAATAAATAATATGCAACTCAGGTTTCTCCTAGTGTGAGCAATTAAAACAGAGCAAAACAAATATATAAACACATGGAGTTGTGGTACTTGAGTACGGTCTTGAGTCCACATATGAATTGATTTGGTCTTGTCATGCACTTGGGTGAATTTTTGTTCCGTGTTGACTCGCACCTGAACACTTATGATTATCACCAATTACTGAGGTGTGAATTTCTACCGACTTCTGGAAAGGAAACACACAGACAGGTACGTAATTCTAGCAAACTCAGTTGGACTAAATGTCCAGCCAAAATTTGTTTTATATAGCACTCAAGTGATACCTATCCAGCTAGTAAGCCAATGTCTCGTAATAATAATTATTATTTATTAATCCCCTTTTCACATTTCCCACCTTGGTCTCCAGAGAGGCACAGTTGAGAGTGAAGTTAGGTATCAGATCGCAGGTTCATCCTGTGTTCAGAATACCTGCAGTAGTTATATTTGAAGGTCTTACTCAAGGGCCTAATGGTGATGTGACTGATCTGCTGGGAGCAGGAGTAAAACCAGCCATTTTTCTGACACAGGAGCTGTAAAGCTCAGAGCACTTATTATCAAAAGTAACCTATCATTGTGATGTGCAGACTCCCAATCATAGAGATAGCACACATAGTTTCTTACATAGTAGATCTGAACATTTTGTGTGCACTTTATCTATATTATGTGAAATTTTAAGAAACAACGAAATATTAATGTTTGAAAGAAACTTTGTATTGTTTTATCCACCAATTTTTAACCAATTTTAACCACTGTTCATCAGGATGCAGTCTTGTAACCATGTAATTAATAATTGATACGGGATGTAGTGGAAGTGTGTTTCTGTTATATTTCTGTTTGACAAATACTTTTTAGTTGAAAACAATTGTTTCTTAGTTAGTGGCCAATCAAAGTAAATTATTTAAATGTAAAAATGTGAGTTATTTGTTTAGTTTATAGTTTTCATGTCTCAGACTTGCCCCTCACTGTAAATATATATACAAAATCATTTTTTTGTATTATCATGATAATGTGCGTACAGTTATTGATAGCACATAGATATTGTTGGCTCTAAAATCCCCAGAGTGTGTGATTGTCTGTCTGCCTTGTAACAGACCAGCACCCCATCCAAGGTGTCCCTGCCTTGTGCTCCCATCCTCACTGTCACCCTCTACTGGTTGCACAGTTATGAAAGCTGGCTAGCCGTGTAGAGAAACGCACCCTGAAGCTTGCCATATGCCACCAGGGAGCCGCTGAAGGTGACGCCCCCAATGTAGGTGCCCAGGTAGGCCACGGTCTTCACCATGTTGGCGGCAGGGTGCGTGTCCAGGTGGGGGTGCTCAATCATGAACTCAGCAATGCAGGTGAGCACAGCTGCTAGTCCCACCAGGCTGTGGAAGGCAGCTACCAGCTGGGGCAGGTCGGAGATCTCGATGCGCTTGGCCACTGTCAGGCCTGAAGGCCAGAACAATAAAACAGAATGACAGAATTATAATTACTTAGCATAGGTTCCCTGAGGACTGGATATGGACTGTCTGGGAGTCCCTGAGGACTGGGGTGGGAAACACGGTTCTATGATACAGAATATTTTTAAATATAGAATATATTAAGCCAGGTTAATTCCCAGTCCACATGGACATCCCAATAAAAAAATCTTCTTTTAAGCTTTCTGTTATTCAAGATCAAACAGGGCTGTATTGAAAAGAAAAAATATGGGTTCCCCGATGACTGGATATGGGCTGTCTGGGGTTCCCCCGAAGACTGGATATGGGCTGTCTGGGGTTCCCCGATGACTGGATATGGGCTGTCTGGGGTTCCCCCGAAGACTGGATATGGGCTGTCTGGGGTTCCCCTAGGACTGGATATGGGCTGTCTGGGGATCCCATAGGAAACTCTGTCTTATGTTACTGAAGATTTTCTGGATGTGCACACAGTACATTATGGTGCATTAATTCCTGCTTTTAAGAAAAATTAAAAAATGTAAAGTCTCTTTAAAGCCTTCCATTATCCACGACCCTAAACTGGGCTCTTTTGGACAATGACTGGTATGGTATGGTGGTTCCCACTGTCCTCTTAAGATCCAGTAATTCATTTTTCTCCTCTGTAGAAGACATTATGCTCTTTCTTTTTCATACAATACATGCTGCTCTATTAAGTCATGCTGTTCCTTTAAGAGGCTTTAAGGTGACATCACATGTGTGGGGTGTGACTTGTCAACCTCCTCTTCCCGTCAAATCAAAATTTTAATCAATTTTTCAGTTTTTTCGCCTGGTTCACCAGAAGGAGGACCTCTTTCAGGCCCATGTTTAAGTGAAAAAGACAGGCCAAGCAGTAAGATTAAGAAATGAGTTCCTTTCCATTCCTGCCGACCACGTAAACACAAAAAGTCACCTGACCCTCAACATACAGCCTCTTAAGATAAGACACATGGTGTCTGAAGGTATAAAATATTTGTCTCCAACACACCATCTCTCCTCTTCCACATCTTCACCTTTATCGTTGTTATTTTTATTTATTTATTTTTACCTTAATGTTGTAATACATCCCTAAAGTGCCAGGTACAAAACCTTCCTTAAGGACAGTGCTTTGAAGGTTACTATTATGCAGTGCATGGCAAAGAGAAATCTTCTGACTCAATTAGCAATGAACATGTCAGAGAATTACAAACATCAAAGGCCAAAGAACACCAAACGATGTGGACTTAAGGCAAATGCAAACATAATAAAGTGTAAGCGAATGCACTGGGCTTAACCATCTGTAGGGATCTGTGAGTGCCCACTGATGTCTACCAGCTGCTTACATTCATCAGAGAGTAAAACGCTCATTTGTTACATGAGCTACACTGCAGGCCAACCCAGGTGATTAATGCTAAAATATAGTATTTTCCATCTTTCAGATCATTCTTAGAAACAAGAATGGCAAGAAAATGATGGGATTAACATCAAAGGCTGTGATATTTATGACCTAAATATATTTAAGGCAGGAGATTAACTGTGCTTTTAAAGCATTAAGAATGGTAATGCCCTCTTTTATCCCCTATCTTTAAGTTTTAAATGTAATGTAACCCTTATGAATGCAGAAATACCATAAATGCCTGTGAAATTTGCACTGACTGTTTACCACGTCACTCAGTGCTGCATTTGATCGGTCTGACTGCTCATGCTTATATCTGAGGCATTGTTAATGTAATCCAGTGATGTCTTGTGATTTTGAGGTTTTCCTTAAGTGTGTTGTGATAAAGTGTCAAGTCTGTCTTTTGATGTTGCCTTGCTTTAAAATTTCAGTTTTTAATAATGACAGCAGTTTAAACACCTGACCCTGGTTGGTCGGCGGCGCATTAAACGCCTGCTGTACCCACCGATCGTTCCCCCAGTGGCCATCGCCAGGGACATCTGAGACAGCAGCTCAGGGGAGGGTTTGAGGCCCCCCAGGGTGGCGGCGAGGCCCCCAGCCACTCCGATGATGCCGAGGGCGTTTCCCAGCCTGGAGGTGCCCTGAGCGGACAGCCCCGCCAGCGCCCCCACACAGCACAGCCCAGAGCCAAGATACATCATCTGCAGAGGGGAACACAAGGCCATCTTCACGACGAGCATCAACCTGGCGTGGGGGATTCTCAGCTTCTCAGAGGCTAGAGGGTTTGTTTTCGACACAGACGTCACTCTTCCCGTCTCTCTTGTGCCTGTTACTCGCATACAGAATTAACTCCACTGAATTCATGTACCTGGTCAACTATGTCGCTCTTTTATCTGTTGATGTATTTCCCACCTGCTCAATGTTGTAGCCACCCAGGATGCTAGCGCCATAGCCACCTATGAAGACAGCGCCGGGGATGCCGTACAGGTAGTTATACTCGGGGGGGTCTGTGGGCCTCTTGAACATGTCCAGCATCCTCTGAGTGATGAGGAAGCCGCCTGTACGCAGACAGTGACATAAGGCAAGGTATGTGATATGGAGGTAAAATATTCATGTGGAGACACGAGACGGAGAAACACAATGGAGTCACGTGATATGCGGTCACATGGTGTGGAGTCACATGTTATGTGGTCACATGGTGTGGAGTCACATGTTATGTGGTCACATGGTGTGGAGTCACATGGCAGCGTAATGACTGGAAGAACA
>JAODKE010000007.1:7403034-7419332 GCA_026779605.1 Mormyrus hasselquistii | reverse complement strand
AATTGTCTTGGGATTCCCCCAGTGGGGCTAGAGGAGATGCTGGAGATACGGATGGATGTATGGATGGATGGATGGATGGATGGATCCACATGGGCATCCTTTTATCTCGAGCAATGTCATACTTTTTAATTATGTCAAACTAGATGCACATAATACTCACCTTTAGGACAAGATCTGAATCGAAGCTACTCTGCGTGTCAACTACGCTGGCTCCAGCTTCCCTGTAATGCTCATCCGAGAACTTTGACTCCTCCCCAGCTCCTGTCTCCACCTGCACCCTGAAGCCCTGCTTGACCAGCGCCTGCACACCGGCGGGGGACACGGCCACTCTCCGCTCATTCTTGAAAATTTCCTTGGGGATGCCCACAAGGACGTCAGAGTAACGAACACCTGGGAAGCAGACACACGTGGCAATGTTCATACTAAGGTCCCACTCTGAGGCCTATCTACCTAGAAATACCAATATTTGGGAAGATGACACTGAAGATTAGATGGGAGCAACTAATAGGCCCATTCAGTCACTTCCTGAGTCTTAACTGCAACAGCAAAATGTCACAACTCCATTCCGCCACAGCACCAAACCCAGATTATGTAAAGAATGACTGAATGGAAGTAGTACTTGACTGTACCAAGATGATGGGGGGGGGGTGCTGTGTAGACAGCAAACACTGACTTGGAAGAAACCACTCAAAAGCTGGGGGTGGGTTCATAATATAAAGTGCTGAATATAGAAGAAGATGGTTTCAAAACAAAGTCTTCTACCACCTGCTCTAAACCGCTGCTTGTTTTAAGCTCTACCACAAAAAAAGTACAGCAAAAGACGACAATATGAACGCAATCCCTGTTTCACAGGCCTTGCTCAGCCTGCTGATATATTCCATGCAGGGTCCAGTTTCACATATCTGTCCTTAATTGGCATGGTGAACTTCCAGCACCAGCTAGACATTATTAGCAGCTGCTTGGCTGCCTGCCGCTCCCACAACCCCGGACCGGGCCTCCCCTGCCTGGCCGGCTTGCAAGATCCCTGTCCTTAACTAACGCGCGGAGGATCCAACGACACACCGGGAGTCTCACACAGGCGGAAGGGCTGTGACCTTGCCTCAAGGTTCCTATGACAAAACGGTGCTCTGGACCAGAACAAAAAAACACAAAAGGCTGGAATGTGGCTTTAACCTTTACGTGACCACGCGACCTCTCTTGAATATAAACTTAAGTAAACATCAGCAAGCAGCAGCCAGTTTCTCAGTGGATGGGGTGGGGGTCTAATCCCACAGCGTTAAATTAACATCATCCACAACTTATTCTCTGTTACGCTACACAGATTTAACTTGTTCAAGATCTAGACAATATTTGTTCATAAACTTTTGAAATAAACACAAAGAAGTGGAATGAAAGTAAACAGCACTCAGCAGGAAGACTTCATACTGAAGATGGCGTAAACAGAGAGTTTGCCAAGGGTATCTGTTCCATACCTTTAGAAGCTTGCTGGTTCCACAGGACAGGGAAAGTTCTGAAGTATCTTATTCCAGAGGTCTTCTGCAGGGCACCGGGATGCAGCAAGGGCACCGAGCAGCTGGACACACATCGCAGCAGGGAAGACATGTCTCATGCGTCTGTCCTGCTCTTTTCAGGTACAGGTGTGCTATGGGAGCGGCACGGAATCTGAGACAGAGCTCGCAATCAGATGTCAAAAGGCATATTTTCTCTGGCAGAAAGCTGTCCCGGTTACCCCGCGCACACTGTCAGCTCACAGGCCCAGGAACTGCAGTGTGACACTATAGCTCTCCAGGACACAGTGCCAGCCAGTCATGTGGGTCACTCCAGATTCGCGAGAACTGGAAATGTGACGACTGTAGCAGGGGACACAGAGCCAAGAAACTCTACTCTCCTTCAGCCTGGAATATGCACTTAGATCATATCTACACATAAAGTCTGCTGTAGAAAACATTAACGGGGTTACTAAAGATAAGAATTTTATAGTAGAATGAAAAATATTTCAAAAAGGTGATAAATAAAATTTGTTTTGCAGTGAAATACATGGAAACTGTGATATAATGTTAGTAAAAAAAAAAAGTGGCAATTCAATTATCTCTTTTTTCAATTGCAGTATTTTCCGTTTATGACAAACAGAACTTCTAGCAACTTGGAGTAGTGAGAAAAAAGTTACAGTATGTAGCAACAGGGAAGTATTTAAAATCTCACTAACTTCGGTCCAGTGTGTCTTCTGTTAATATAAATGACTCCCGTGGTATTTTTTTGTCAATACAGATACACGTAAATGCAAATTTTATGGTCATAGTGACCTTGACGTCAAGGTGCCCCCTTCGGGTTTCGGTAGCTCAGTTTTACCTCTATAAATAGTGGAACCACGTGATTCACATGCCGTCCGCGGCCGAAAACAGACACAAGTTCGGCGTAATTCAAACACCGCGGTAGACCGGCTTCCATGGGGTCTTCAAACAAAAACGTTCATTGTTGTATAAAGGTAATACACGCAGGATTTATTTTACAAATATAGATTACAGTAATTGAGCTTTAAATATCACAGCCCGCTTAAAAAAGAAAAAGCGTGTATCTGAAGCAATTTTTAAGTATAACTGGTTAAAAAAAGGTTTATTTATAGTCTCCACTAAGCACTTAAAAGTTATCCAAATAACTTTTCACTTGATTTTGAAGTTTTTTTAGACTATACTGTACTTTGAAATTTGGTGCCACCTTCTGGTCACAGTAATTAACTATATCTACTTGTGGAAGCGCAATAGAGATGCAAATATATGATTTAAAGTGCTTCACCAGATGTGTAGATGTCTAGCACCCGTAGAAACTATGTTACTTGTGACCTACCGCATAGGTGTTATCAGCCAATACAAAGAGACAGGTCTATCTAACCAACAAACTAGCCTAAGACTTATGTGTCCCAGCACTGAGGTAAATTAAACTTTGGTTACAGAGATTCTTGATGATAGTTTGATCAAGGTAAATTGCCTGTGTAATTGAAACAGACCGGAGCTGTGATGACGCAATGGTTGATGAATCTGATGGAGGTTGGCACTTATGTTTTGCAGGGAGTGCAGAATGTCCAGCCGCATGAACTCAGGCGTTCATCCAAAATGTTGCTTTTAGTGAGTTTGAACAGCTTGTCTAACTCAATATGTCCTCTGACTGTATCATACAAATAGGCTCAGTGCCGTTACGCTGGCCAGGGGCTACGCACTAAAAGAGCCCAATGTACATATGTAACTTCTCAGCCAAAATCCGGGATTTGTTATACAATATTAGATGGGAAAACTTGTATATTTGCAAAAACTGTTTCTGCAGTATTTTGGATGAGTAGGAAAAGCAGGAAGATGCAGGTAAACCAGGTGATTGACTGTATGCCTGCAAATAACTCATATTGCTACAAATATCACATATGACGTGACAAACAGTAAGTGTAAAATGTTAAGTGGGATTTATCGCTTTTCTCTTCATTTGTAAGCCAGAGACTATATTTGCCTAAGAGAATTTAATTTGCTATTCCAGATACCAGGTCTTATCACCTCATCCCATGGATTGTTAGTAATTGTTACTACGTAATTCCACCAAGCGATCAAAGTCCAAATTGCGTCGGGCACGATCCCCGTTGGTATGTTTCAGTATGCTGTCCCTGAATACACAAGTGTAAAAGCAGAATTTTCAGTCCTGTTTTCTCAGGACTCAGTATTGCATACCTTATTCCTTTTTTCGAAAGTCACAATCGTTTTACTCATTGTAGACACATTTGCAGGGGACAGTGGCTACCCACTCAGATGCTGGGTGCTAACCCCCAGACTGCAGAGGGAAGGCACGTTCAAGGGAGACTGCCGTACGACCCACCCAAGGTGTGCAGCATCTTAAGAGCATGTACTGTGTTTCATGCCTGGCAGAGCAAAAGGACCGTCTGGGCCCCAACCAGCTTGCTGTGCTGCCTGATGATCAGGATTCCTAACGAATCTGATGACCCCTTCAGCTGTGGCATTCCATGAGGACATGATGCATCACTTGTGAAAGATCAAAAGTATTTCTCAGAACAATATCCTTTAAAGAAACTTATATTTTGATCAATACCCCTATAATTTTCCTGAGTTGGGACTGGGAACACTGGAATCCTCTACGAAGTTCCAGAACTGTCCTTAATTCCACTTTTAATGCCCCTGTTAAGTGTCTTGGCTACCCTTTCCTAACTTGGCATAAGAGTGACTGTTCAGTGCAGGTTGGCATCAGAGTGACTGTTCAGTGCTGGTTTGACTCAAACCTTGTAACTGACAAGTGGCTTGAGGTGCAGAGGTGTCCAAATCACATCAGGTAACAAACGGTGTTCCCCAAGGCCCTGTCCTTGGTTCTTCCCTCTTTTCTGTTTTTGTTTCCTGTCTAGGCCAGATGATCCTGTCACATGGCTTCTACTACTACTGCTATGCTGATGACATCAAGATCTACTTGATCTTCATTCTTGACGGCACCATAGTCTTTGCTAGTCCATGCTAGGCTGACATCGCAACCTGGATGAGGGACCAACACCTCCACTTAATCTCTCTAAGAATGAGCTTCTTGTCTTCCCTGCCAGTACTACAATTCATAATGACATGATTGTTCAAAGTCTACCAGGAACCTAGACGTGAAAAAACACGACCAGTTATCTACTGTATTGCTGAGGACATACGTTTTTAAACAGACTTTGCAACGAGAATTTGTTTGGTCTGTGTCCGATGGCGCAAAATCGACCAATTCCATATTACAGATGCAGCAACACCTTTCTTGGACACAAGCGCCAGCTTTTCCCCTGTCATTGCCATGTTATTTATGAATCTGTTACAGTGTTTGAGTGCGGCGCGCTAATTTACCCGTGAAGGACGGTGCGTTGCATTAGTTCTGCTTTTGGTGCTCCCGTGTAAAATAAGTAATAAAATCAATTTTCATAAAAACACATCGTCCTGAACTGTAAATTCGAATTAATCGACAAAATCGATGTATTGCCCACTTCTAATTGTATGTGTTGTTTCAATCATAATTTTTAAAAGAATAATAATTCGTTGAAAAATATTTTTTATCAGTAATTTTTTTATCAATATTAGACATTTCAGAGGACCCCATTTGAATTCCGGGTGACCCCACATGGGGTCGCGACCCCATGGTTGAAAAACACAGGACTAGACTATATCAACTTTTTTATCAGTTCACTGTAGATGATCATGGTTCAAAACATGGCAGCATGTTTAATATTCATTCAGACTAAACATTTTCATGTCACTGCTCTTTTTGTTTTTCCTCCCTGGCTCTCTATTGGCGCCCGCATTAAGTTCAATCCTTGGTGCATCAGTGGACTGACACTCATTTTCATAAAAAGGCTCGTAGAGACCAATGTCCCATCTCGCCACCTCTGGGCAGCAAATCAACAATACCTAGAGCCCCTTCCATCATGGAAGAAGTGTCACTGCAGACAGTTTTCTTGTGTGGTTCCCTGATGGTAAACAATAAACAATTCATAAAGAAATACAGGCTGGCCTGGGGTGAAATAATGAGCCTTCTTAGTCTGGTGCAGGATGCATCGAAAACAGCAACACTGTAATTGTACTGTCAGTCTCTTTCTGAATGCTAGGAGTGATTCTGCTCCATTGGGCCCTTAAGCAAGGCTCTTAACCTGCGATTGCTTCTTCCTGGGTATGACGCAAACATACATCCAGCCCTGCAAGCCGGTCCTCCAACTTTCAGGGGAAATGTGGGGGATTGGCAATCCAAGCACTGGGAAAAAATTTGTGAGGTATCATCTGCCACACGGCTGTACTCGGGTTCTTATCCCTAAGGTGGTTCGTCATGTGGTGGGTATCAGTGCATGCTCCTTACCTTACCTCAATGTGCAGTGCGGGCTCCTTAGCTTACCTCACTGTGCAGTGCACGCTCCTTAGCTTACCTCACTGTGCAGTGCACGCTCCTTAGCTTACCTCACTGTGCAGTGCACACTCCTTACCTTACCTCACTGTGCAGTTCTCAGTTTCTACACCACTGGTGGATTCCTACAGGCCGTCAGTGTTACACATGTCCTCAGCAAGGCTGCTGTGTCCAAATGTGTGCATGCGTTGATCACATTTCTGTCGCATCATGCTTACAACTACATACAATTTCCAGCAGGAGAGGATGTCATGCATGACATGCAAGTTTTGGGAAATACTCGTGGATTTCACTTGTTCTATACCTTTCTTCATTATCTTGCTTGTAATTCACTAAGATCGAATGCTTTTTGGAAACAATCCTGACTGTTCGTACTGATATCCAGTCGAAGCTTACAAGTTCTTGTTATATCTCCAGTGTTGCCTGAACTGCATTACTTCTGTTTAATTGCCCTACTTTTGCTATCAGCCCTTGATATGTTTACTGGAATTGATTATTTTAATTCATTTGGAAAGATGTTTGGTATGCATACCTTGTTGTACCTGGTTATTAGACAATAAATTGTTGACATGCTGATGGTGCTTAATTTTTACATTTGGTATTTAATTGTTGTTTTTAACAGAGTAGTAAATTTTTATTTGGTTATTCCACAAATTAGTCATAGTCAAGTCGACTTTAATCAACACAAAAATAATTGTTAGGTGCAGCCCTACACATTTGTTTGCCAGGTTTAATAAATCAGACTTTTTATTGTTTGCGCATGCTGTTTTGTGGCTTTTGGTGTGCATATACCTTCACGCTGAAATTCGCATTAACTTTGACAAATGAGGCCCCAGGTGAGGCTGTGTGCCAAACACTGTTAATGGAAGTACCAAGACTTTTATTTTAATACAATTTATAAGCTGATTTTTTGAATAATATTTCTTATGCAGCAGCGTGTTAGCACAGTGGTTAGCTCTGTTGTCTCCGGGACTTGGGTTCGAGTGTCTGCCATGGCTCCATATATGTGATGTTTGCATGTTCTCCCCGTGTCATTGTGGTGTTTGCTTTTGGCTTCCCCTCACAGTCCAAAAAACATGCTGAGGTTAATTACCAAATAGTGTGTTGTGTGTGTACATATGTGCCTTGCGATTGATTGGCACCCCATCCTGGCTTAGTCCCTGTCATGCCCCTGTAGTTTCTGGGATGGGCTCCATACTTGGGGGGAAAGTTAGGGTGACTCCACGGGCCCCTGAATGACTGGGGCCCCAAAAATGTCCATACAGCTGGGTTGGGGCCCAAAATCTGTAGCAGCACCCCTGCTCCAAACCCCCGCAAGTGATTACAGATCATGGATAGTTTTGGTAATTTTTGCCAGTTCCATGGAATTAAGAACAAGATTTTCATGTGATCAGAAATTTTAGTTGGGCAGACGGGTTTTACCGATAAAATAGATGGTGTCTAAAATGTCCAGACTCCATCCGCAATTCGTACTGCTGTATGTCAGACGTGAGACAGGAGTCTGCAGTTAGTACTTGTATCACATGCCCAGAGTATCCGCTTTAAATCCCACTTCCTCTCTGCCCACTTGGGGAGTTTGCATGCGTTTTGCAGGACATGTGGGTTCCCTCCAGGTACCCCGGCTGCCTGGGAGAGGTGACCCCGAGTATGACAAGCGATCAGAAAATGCACACATCGCTGGAAGCCGTCGCGATTCACCGACCGCGAGGCCCGGTAGAAAATCAGGTTGCGTCTGGAATGGTGGGCAAGAGACGCCGGGCTTAAAAAACAGAGACGTGACTTTATCAGAGGCAGAATGAGTCACCAGAATGAGTAAGAGCAAGAGGAATTAAAAAAAAAAAAACAAAATAAAAAAAAAAGGCGAGGAGGAGATCTGTAAATAGTCCCAGGTGAGGTGCGGCGATGGCAGGAGTTGTGTTTACCTGCAGGGGAGCAACTGTGGGACTGTGGCAGGCAGATTTAGCTGAGCCTTAACCAAGTGTACATGTGTTATAGAGGTGAAAGTCTCTGTGGCAAATAAACACAGGGCTGTGAATTCTGATTATACACACATGTATTCCATTTAAACAGGGAAGGCCTCGGTTCAAATAAATCATTTAAAAAAATAAATAAAAGAAATTACATACATTTTTCATCATGTTATAAAAAGTGGCACTTTATGTATAAATATATAAACCCATGCAGGTATGTACAATCAATGGTCAATTTGCAATTAGCTGACATTTTCCATTCACAAGGGACAGTATCAGGGCAACAGAACGCTATACATTCCTTTGTAAAACACTGAGAGGATAAGCCATCATCACATGTGGGATACAGGCGGAGATCTATGCTCTTCAGTAAGGCTCATAGTAAAGAGTAAAACAACGACTTTCCCCGTGTGATGCAGTGACACGTAGCATCTGAACACCCCCCCCCACACACACACACACACACACACACACACACACACACACACACACGCGTGCAGGGAGCAGATTCTCAGTGACGTTCATAGAGTGACGTTCCAGGACGTTTGGGAACCAGCTGAAGCAGCCTGCAGTCCCTTCGAGATCCTTCTTGTGTTTTTGCTGATTTGGATCACTGTGCACCATAATGGTACTCAGCGATCGTGCGTTTATCACCAGGGTAGGAGGCAGGAAGCAGTAAACCAAACCGATTGGCATGAATTAAAAAAATTATGCCGACAACACTGGCCATCTGCAAAAGCTGACAAAATAGCGTATTTTTGAGGATAAAAATGTTTACAAAGGCAATTTATTATGATATTAGTTGTGCTGAAAGAGGCCTTCTTTAAGCGGTATCCTCTAACTTTCACTTGTATCGACTTAACTCTTAACTGTTAACTCTTTCCAGATGTTTAGTGTGTTCCCCTGAAGTATCCAGTCTGACAACTGTAGCTCATTAGCTGAAGTTGGTGAAAATTCTTTACAGTACACTCTGCTGTCTGCCAACTGCCATGCCCAGCAAAAATGTCACACCAGTGGTCACATGACCAAATAAAACCAAACTGGCCGCACACACTATACGGCCATCTAGCCTTTGGTAGGAGAACCACCAGAATGACGCCATTCACTGTACTCAAAACGCATTGTTTTGATAACGTGGCAATAATCTTGCCAGTATTTTACAGTACAATGCCTGGTTAAAATGCTCGCCCTTAAAAATGGAGGCTGGGTTATTTGTGCAGCACTTGCAATAGTAAAAACACAGTGGCCAGAAGGAGTTAAAGTATTGCCCAAATACTCCTCAGATTTCCATCTGGATGCCGCCTCCGGGGTCTAAGCGCTCCCTTACTGGCCCTGGGTGTTCTCGTTTTCCCTGGTTCCTGAGCTGCTGCTCTAGGCTACCACCGTGGTGCCGGTCGCCGGCTCCCCCCTCTTCCTCAGGAGACTGAAGACGGGAACGGCCACCTTCATGTTCCTCCCCGACGTGATCAGCTCCCCGTAGCCCTCCTGGTGGGAGAAGGCGTAGGCCGATCGGCGCGAGCTGGTCCGCCGCACGCGCTTCAGGTTCTGCTCCTGTGGACGCTGCCTCCTGCTGGCCTGCTGAGTGTGCCGCACCTGGAAGTCAAAGTGAAAATACGCTCAGAAAATGTCAGTGTGGCAAGAAATGCTAAAATATCACGGAAAGTGAAAGTGAAGAACAACATGGTCAAAGCTGGCAGTAAATCTCACATGAAGAAACAGGGATTTTTAATGTACTTTGATTGATTGTGTAAATTGTTGTGCAAATAGTGTTTTTTAGAATTCCGAAACAAAAATCAGTGAGTTGCAAAAACATACATTTAGAAAAAATATTATCTCATCTTTGACATTTTCCATAAAGCATTTAGCAGAATAACATCCATGGAACCTTTAGCATTTGTGGTTCTTCTTAACAGTTAAAGCTGGTCGTTTCCAGGCCGCATTTAATTCTCTCATTGCTTGCGTCCTGTGGTTATGCGCCATTCGCGCCGCATCATACCTTGTCAGTTATAGTTGGGTAGAGGTCAGTTCTCAGAAATCGCACAGCCAGGACGGGCATGACACACACTGTAGTGGTGAGGAGAATAACCAACCAGACGCTCGTCTGGGTCAGGGTGTTCCGCGCAGTGCCTGGATACCGATCATAGCAAAGCTGGGGTCAGCTAGCACAACGTGGAACTCAAACACCAAGGACAACAACAAAACTTTAACACATTGACATCAACCAGCACTTAGCTCAAGAGTGCCTGAGATCATTAAAAATACTTTATAGAGAGCATTTTAAGAGCAGCAAGCCCTGAAGTAGAAAGTCTATTTTAAGAGAATTTATCTTAGCTGAAAGTTAAAATATGAGAAACGCTATGTGCTCAAACTTACCAACAAAAGGGAAGTGGCTTGGGAATATAGTGAAAATACCATTACTGTGCATAGCAAACAATATAGAGAAATAAATAGTCAGGCTCCCCCAGACATAGAAATGATTCACAGCAGTCCAGTAATTAGTGTCGAGTCCAATCTGGAAAAAAAACGCATCCAGAAAAGGCAGTTTTCAAACCTTCAAGGACAAAACAGGGATTTTTATTTTCATGCTGTTACATTTCAACCCTTAGCTGGCCCCTTTGCTCACTGGCATTTTCTAATCGTCTAAAAAAAATGTTTGCACATCTGAGTATTTTAGTGCAGTGATTCAGGTTAAGTACTTTGCTCAAGGGTGCTACACAAAATTCCTGGTGGGACTGAGCTGGCCGTATGCGATTGATAAGGCAGCCTTGTTAACCTCTGAGCTAAACTGCTGCTTCTGTCAAGCAAAACTGCTGGAACTAGGTGGTTAATAGGGATACAACTGAATTGTATCAGCGCAATGGCATGAGTTCATGAAGCGATTGCCCCAGATCATCATGGGTGGGTTTTAACCCCTAGTAATCAAAACAAGCATAATAATCATGTCTCCCCGTCAATGGGTGGCGATTTCAACGCTCCCAGTGTTTAAACCAAAGTTACACCCTGGCCCCGAATACAGTGTGCACTGCATACAATTTGGGATGACTTGCATGGTTTCTAACATGTACTGGTAAAATTTGATTAATTAATATATAATTATTAGTTGAGGCCCTATGCCTTTATTATTTAAAAATGTGACCAATAATTTAAATTGGTTCCCTCTCTCTAAACTGTTTTTCTATCTCTACCATATTGAATTGCATCGCATCATATTGAGTCGAATCACATCGCGTTGAATCAAATCGTATCGAATTGCAATGCATCGCAATAGGGGTCAATAACATTGCATTGCATTAGTTGCTTCATATTTATCTTAAATGTATCAGATCACTGGCAATGCACTGATTGCATTAGTGTGAGCGGTAGCGTGCGTCAGTGATGGAGATGCACACCCCTAGTGGTTAAACAAGGCACGGGTAGGCGGAGCTTTTAGATGTAGCACGACGCAAACCTAAGAGCCGCAGTAACATCACCCCAGCATGTGCTCACCTGGACACTCACAACGATCACCAGGGATGTCGCTATGGTGACGGCAAATGACTGCTGGTCTGCGATGTGGGAGCCATCATCCCTGATGTTGCTGGAGAAGGCCCCATAGGGAATGAAGAACAGCACGAAGGAGGTGTAGATGCCGTGCAGGGTGCACATGAAGAACTGACGCTTGTTGAACAGCACATTCAGCTGGCCCAGCTCATACAGCTTGGGGTGCCGGAGACTGTTCTGCTCGTTCACGTCCTTCGGGATAATAACCAGCGTATACATTAGGCCTGGGATGCTGAACTTCGTTATTTGAATAAAATTCAAATAGAAAAATATTTACATATCCAATTTTATTGCTAAGATTTCAAAACAGTGTTACTTTGGAAAATGCTGTCAAAATATCTATATACCATATATCACGTATGGACAGTACGACAGAATGAAAAATAAACACTGGCCAAGCCTAGTTAAATGGAGCCTAAATGAAAGACAGCATTTGATTACATGATGATATTTGTTTAACTTTAAAGACCATGAGCCTGTCAGCCGTCTAATTTCAATCATTTGATATTTTAATTTCATGGCAAAATTTAAACACCTTTTTTTGTCACTGCAGACATTCCTGTCCTCTGAGTAACTACATTAAAAATGTGTTTATTATTAGGAAAATCCCGAAATTGAAAAGGAGGCAAAAGGGCTGTCATTGGAAAGGTTCCTTATTAAAGTCGCACAAAAAGAAAAAGATTCCGGTGAGCCAACAGATAGCACTTATTCCATTAGTTATAATGAGAGTCGTTCTACAAAATAACCCTCCTCTTCTCCATCCACGATTCTTTTCAAAGGCAAAGAGCAGGTTAATTTGTTTTATGTATTTTTACTTTATATTTTGCATTAATCATTTTTTAATGAATATTTTTGGGTTGTGGAACAAATCATCTGAGTTTCCATTTCTTCTAATGGGAAAATTCGCTTTGATATACGAGTTCTTTGGATTACGAGCACGTTTCCGGAACGAATTATGCTCGCAATCCAAATTTTTAATGTATTATTAAATTTCGAAGCCCTTTTTTAAAGGAGGTTCCCAGCCCCGGGGTATAGACATATTTCACAACAGATCATTTAAATCTGTGTGATACATGTGATCTAATGTATATCGATACATCGACAGAAAGATCTATGCACCTGTCTGACATCAGTTTTCTCCACACTGCTTAGTAATGCGATATCCTTTTACTGGTATCTGCACAGCTTCAAGCACTCAATAAAATATTGATCTACAGATGTACAAACAATCTCTCCTATTTACTGGAACAACAAATAGGCAGCAAGGCATACCTGATCAAACAGTCCCATAGCAAGAATTGGCAGGGATGTGTAGACTATATTAAAGAGTGTGATAAACCACTGGTCGTACACGGTCTGTAGCGAAAGAAGGAGAAATATGGGTTTGTAGTAATCCGCTTACACAAATAAAAAACGTGTAATTCCATTTAATCTTGCCATGTGTTTCAGAAGTTCTGCAATGGTTGTATACATTGTCTGAGCTGAGAGAATAAGACAGATCTGTATTCCACTCAGCTGAACAATACTTGAGATTAAGGTATAATATGAATCAATAATGAATACCAAAGCTTATATTTTTCCATGAACGATGTCTCTTATTATGTAACTGCATACGTTACACCTTGTCTCAATATTTGGGTGCACGGGTGACTGTCAGTCAGCGACCTCACCTGTGCAGAGAAGCCGCAGAAGAAGCCAAACCAGAAGTGCACCAGGGTGAAAGCAAAGTTCTTGTAGAAAAAGTAGCAAAGGAAGCGGCACATGCGCAGGTAGGACCAGCGGCCGTGTACCAGCAGAAGGCGCTGCAGGTAGCGGAATTGGGCAAAGGAGTAGTCTGAAGCCAGCACGGCTTGCATGCCCTCCTGTCCACTGATGCCCACGCCGATGTGGGCCGCTGTGGAGGCAAGATACATAATCCTCAACAAGAAATTACCAGCTGCCAGTCCTTAACTACAGAAGCAACACGTTTTGTGTCACTCAGGTCTCTTTAAGACAACTGAAATCATTTACTATAGGACTGACTGAAGCTATTATTGCTCAATTGCAGGTCAGTTGCTTTGCGATTAAACTATGAAATGTCAGTGGACAGCAAGCTCATACGAATATCCACACCCACCATGACCACGCCTGAAATTTAATCTAGAGCGTAAAACAACAACAAGGCTTTTCTGTAAATTGTCATGTTGACGGCACCAAGGCGCCAGATGGATACTGGCTCCAGTGAGATGGAGGACGGGGGTGGGAGGGGGGGGGCGTGAAGCACACTTACTTTTAATCATGCTAACGTCATTGGCGCCGTCCCCTATGGCCAACGTGACAGCCCTCTTGTGTCTCTTCACCAAGTCCACCACCTGGGCCTTCTGCAGGGGTGTCACACGGCAGCAAACCACAGTCTTGCACAGGCAGGCTGTGTCCAGCAGGAGGCGCTCCAGATCAGCCTCTAGGGCGTGGGCCTGTTGGATGCCACATAGCGGTAAGCTTCACAAGCCCCACCCCAATGATGACATCACCAAGCTACAGAAAAATCGAGATATTACTACGGCAGTAAATGAGAGCTAGCACCCATGCTTAAATACACTGGGTCTTGTTACTGCATGGTAATTCAAGCCATCCCCAGGGTATCTGGTAGGATCACTACAGGGAGGCCGTTTCTCCAACAGGGACTGTGAGTTTAATTAAGAGCCTTGGGAATTAGGGACTCGCAGAAGAGCAGATCTGAGTCCTCTCAGCTGATAACCACAAGCAGAAGCAAAGGCAGTCGCACACATTAATCTTTGTTTTACCAGCTGAAAATATATTCATGTCTTTTTGCCTAATGCCTCCATCTGTATCTACGTTTATGTTTACTTGCATAATAATCCTTTTATCCACTGCTAAGGGTACTGTACCATAGCTAGCCTGTGACTGTGCGATGTTGTTTCGTTCCGTGGCTACAGCCTTCACCAACAGACTAAACGAGAAAATGCGAAGAAGTTTTTTTCACATTCAGAAATACTGTCCACCTGTCAAAGACCTTACCAAGCTATGGCCGTTTATGATTAATGCATACTCTGATGTGATAGTTTCTTCAAAGACGGAGTCATTCCTGTAAAGGTCCATTTTTTCCACGTCTTTCTCGCCGTTAGCGATCTCCCGGGTGGGGCCAAGAATCTTCTCCTTGGCTGTCCTTGAAGTGTGAACCCAGAGAGCAGTGTGTAGATCAGGCCATATCACAGATATCTACATACATAAGCCTTTGATTAGCTCATAGAGAGATGCTGCTCGCTACCACTAGCACAAGCTAAATACCTACCAAGCAGTTTGGCATTTTCTCTAGTCTGAGAGACATCTCCAGTGGTGCCAATTTTAGTCAGATTTTAAATTCGAGACAAGTCTGCACGCTCATTTACATGCATGTAACAGTTTTATTACCTTGTGAATAGTCTGTAGGGTTTGCAAACTGCCGCAACGCTTTTGATGTAGCTAATTTTAAGTTTCTAATGGAATAATATAGATTTGCCGTAAGATTTCTTACGTGAGTGTGAGAGTCAGAAAGCCTGAGTGTCACACCAGATGAAAGTTGGCAGCCCTGCAGATCTCAATTAGCAAAAATAGCCCCCCCATTACAAAATAAAAAATGAAGAGGATTATTACAGTGGAGGAGAATTCTGTGGTTTGCAATTAGCTTTTCTGCAGTCAAGCTACAGTTCAAACACGAACATTAGATGCACCCTTCCCTAATGTGATTATTCCCTTATTGTTTGCTTCACAGATGTTTGGCCCTCGGCGCCTGCCGACCTGAGCTGTTGCTGGACCTCCAGGGCCGTGTGCCCGGTGATCACGAACACGTCGCTCATCTCGTCTCTTAGCATGTTACAGGAGTATCCGATGTTCATGGCTGTCTCTGCATGGGAACAGTAAAGCAGGCTCCAGTTAGACTTAACGGATGACGGGTTCCGGGCATAAGCCACATAAGCTCACGGGACCTCCCATTACCACATGAAGCCATGCTTACCTAGTTTGTCTCCTGTGAGAACCCAGATCTTAATGCTGGCCAGAGTCAAGCAGGCGATGGTCTCAGCTACACCTTCCTGAAGCTTGTCCTCTATGGCTGTGGCGCCTAACAGCTTTGGAAGGAGAGAGGCAGTGTCTGGGTTCACGGAACACAAAGATCTGGGGCGTCATATTTGGCCACAGCGCGAGGCACGATCAGAAACTCACTGTCATGTCCTGTTCGATCTCCTCGTAGAGCAGGGCGAGGTGTTCCTCGCGGTTCTCCAGCGCAGTGCTGGCCTCGTGCAGCCTCACCATCCACTCTGCAAAGACGTCTTCCTCCAGGTCTTTGTAGGCCAGAGCCAGTGTTCTCAGGCCCTCTCCAGCAAATTCCTATCACCAAGTAGGAGATACATCATACACCTGTAAAGGTCATCATAATAAGCTACAGCTCATCTCACAAAAACCTCCAAATCCAAGCAGATATTAAATAAACTTCTGGGAAAAATGGATGCCCGGATCGGTCACTGTCTATGACACAGAGTAGAGAGTTTTCGTGCTTGACAGAGAACGCTGACGTCGTTCAATGCACGGTATGTTCCGGTGTAAATTAAACCAGCTTTCCTGCCGTGGTAGAGGGCAGAAAAGAGCGATCATGATGAATTACCTGCCAACCTAATAATCAACATTCAGTGTAGTACTCCTTAGGTAAGCTGAAGTGATCAAATGGCACTACAGACGCAATTTCTAAACAAACCCAGCCTCAGACGAAACTGCTGAATATGGGCGTAGTATACTATACAGTCCCTGACAAAAGTCTTGTCGCTTATCTATGTTGTAGAAAAACCTGCTATTAACCTGACTTTTAATTAATCAATTGGTGTTAGAAATAGCTCATATGAAAAGCTAAAA
>JAODKE010000007.1:7384526-7394592 GCA_026779605.1 Mormyrus hasselquistii | reverse complement strand
ACTTGAAAACGAAAAGGCAAAGTAGGAAATGAAAAGTCAAACTGGAAAATGAAAAGACAAAAAGGGTTTTTAATTTTTTTTTTTTTTTTTTTTTTAATTTTTCAGTTTTTCACATGTGGAAAATGAAAATGCAAATGGTGTTTTTTCATTTTAATTTAAATTTTTGCAGGATTTTTGCACACAGACTTTGAAAACTAAATAGCAAAGTGGAGATTGCATTTTCTTTTTATCATTTTCATTTTATTTTTTGCAGAAAATACCTCCCATACATATGCAGGATTAGGTCCGATTTGCCACGGCTATGAGTCCTGCCACTGTATAAGCGTGTGTTGTCTCGATGAGCTTTTGATGGTGAATTTGGGAACAACGAACGACAGATGAGAAGGAAAGCATCTCCTACTCGTTAAAACCTCAGACAGTTTGTAAACAGAACAGAACAGTGCAGGACTACGAATGACAAAATATTATCAATTTTAGAGATACATGCATTGATATGCAGTCGAGGGGTCTAGCTATGCAACAAGCAGGCTATAACAATATTCATCACAACAGATTCATTTCACGGTTCATTCAGCCCATCATGAGCATATTAACATTATGATAACATTATGATGACATTATGATAACATTATGATAACATTATGATGACATTATGATAACATTATGATAAGTGCAGGGAAAATGGCAGCCAAACACAATCGAGACGTTAATACCGGGGGGCAAGGTGACCTTCAGCCGTACTCACGTAGTCGTCCGTGGCGTCCTTCACAGCCGTGATGGTCAGCACTAACACCAAAGGCACAATGGTGGTGAACCAGGACAGCGATGAGATCTGGGGAATGAGCTACAAGTGCACAGGCAGGGAAGTCTCATGAGATCATCACCAAATGGTCAGCGAGGCACCCGACGGCAGACATGCGCGGTGTGAATGATGGCTCACTGTGTGAGCAACGATTTACGAAGGTATAGTACGGCGTTTTGGTCAGTGGACATGTGGCTTCGAAGGCAGCCTGTCAGGCAGCCAAGATTTCTGAGCAGACAGCCGACTCATGCTTGCAGACACATCACACTTACTTATTTATGAATCCACGTAATCTAAACTCACCTGTAATATGAGCAGAAATAAGAAATAGGCATTGGCAACACGCTGGAACTGCTCAAACAAATTGATGGGCAGGAAGGTGAAGATGTTGTACTTTGATGTTTTGATGCGATTGTCCTAAAAAAAAGAAAAGAAAAAGATTGCAAATGTTTATCACTTAATATAAGGCAATTCGCATTATATTTTAGCGGCTCTGATCCTGATAAGGCACGACAAGCACTGACCATTTTTTGGAAAGACCACTGACCTATTAATGTGAAACTTTATCTCAGAAAACAGTCTTGATAGAAGGCAGTTCAAGATCTGCCTGTCACACAGCTCGTCTCAAATTATTAAGTTTAAATGCGTCTGGGTTCAGTCCCCTAAAAATATGGGGCCTTTTCTTTGCACAGAGTGGAGGGTCACTAAATTAAGAACAAAGAGCCTCATTTTGCTTAGAATTTAAGGCTCTGAATGCTTACTACATCGTGATTATTAATTTATTTCAAGACAATGACCAGCACTTCTGCTCCAATGCAGTTTAAAAGAATGAGGCCCTTAGTTCTACATTATTTATGGATCACCTGATCTCTGAGTAGATGATGGGAGAACTTTTTCTGGAGTTACTGAAGATCAGCATATCATATGAGATGCAGCAGCTACGAGTAATATGATGACCTAGATTAGCAAAGCAAGGTGAGGCGTTCTTTAGAAGGATAGAGAGGGAAAAACAAATGACCTACTTTGCTGATTCCCTTGTGGTCAGAAACCTCCCTAACCTTGTGAATTTCCTGTCATTTACACAATCTCAGATGGTTATTTACTCTTTACCATGCGGTCGAGAGGTGTTGTTGAGGGGGAGGCGCTTGACGGTTATACGTACACCAGACTGTGGGACTGGCAGCTGGTGGTCGCCAGTACTCAAAAGTAAAAAGCAAAGTAATGGCACTCAGTAACTTCAAAGAGAGACACTTTTGATACTTCAGTTGAAAAGGGCCCCCCGCCCCCGCAAGTACCTGGTATGGATATTAAAGTGTTCCACACGCAAACAACACAACACGAGTGGATGAATGGCTCATCAATGCAAAATATGTCAAAGTGGTATCCAGAACTTATTTAAATGCCTTCAGCAAGTGCAGTCACCAGTGAGCGATCTGCTGGGCAGGGTGTGGCGGGAATCTGTGAAGCATATGGATCCTGTTCCGGTCAGACAGACTGGATAGCTGGAGTAAGTACCCAAGTTTAAGCATTTCCATCCATCTTTTGTAAGTGCTTGTCATGTTCAGGGTGGGGGGGGGTCTGGATGGGCACAAGGTGGGGGAACAACCCAGGACAGGGTGCCAAAGGGTCATAGGGCACACTCACACTTGAGGGGGAGCACCTGGAGGAAACACCACGATGACAAGGAGAGGACATGCAAACTCCACACATATGAAGCCACAACTGAGACTCGAACCCGGGTCCCAGAGGTGGAAGGCAACAGTGCTAACCACGGGACCGCCAGGCTGCCCCACGCATTGCTGGGACAAGTAATTGAATAAAGACTCTCCAGGTCGCGCAGGTGGGGTATCCACTACTGTCACTGGAGCGCGGGACGGCCGAGAAAGAGGCTCAGCCACTCCGACACACAGACTAAGAGGCCTGCGCAGTGGGTGCGTGTGCTTTGCTGTGAGCCTCTCTGCTTCAACTATGCTGTCATCTAATTTGTTTTAGGTCACTTGCATTTAATGATCTGCCGGCACACCTGTCACGATGGAATAACGGTGCAAATATGTTTCTGAGAACACCTGTCTAAGATCTGCGTGGGCAGCATCTCAATAAAAAGAACTTAACTGTCACAGGCTGTTGTAATTCAAAATAATACATTCTGTGCTGTTCACTGTCCTGTGATTCCCCTCTGGTTTTTTTAAATTCCTTATCATATGCATTTCCACTGGACACTGGACACTGGACACTGGTTAATCAGCAAATGCAGAACACTGTGATTGTCCAGATGTCCCTCATTTTATTAGGCCTAAGTACATACAATAGCACAATAAGTCAGCCCCATCCGATTTCCTGTGCAATTCCCCCCACAATGGCAGTAGCCAGGTTTTGCTATCTCTCTTACTCAAAACGCCCATGTGGGTCTTGCCCTATAACACACAAAGGGGAAATTCCCTTTCCCGTTTCCCATCACTGTGTCATGTGACTCTGTCTGCCCTCCTGACTGGAGAAGTGATCATCACTGACTTTCAGCTAGTTTCACTTAAGGAACCTTCTTCAGTGTATAAACATTACACTGCAGACAAGGTAATCATTACAAACAAAGTTCTAATCACTGGTAATTACATTAAACAAGGCCTGATGTTAAATAACACACATAGAACATGTCATTAAATATCACATATTATTTTATTTGTGAATAGGAGCAGAGCATGTGGACATTTAAGCTTAAGCATGGGTATAAATTACAGGGGGCAGGGGGGCTTGTATCTCCCCAATAATTAAAACCAGCATCCAAATAATCACAAAATGAGTAGAGAGCTCAGTCCCTGCCTGTGTTCAGCCAAAAGTTACTCCCTGGATCTTTATATCATTTTATTTCCAAAGATCCTTTTCTATATACAGCTATTTCCACATTCCTTCTAAGGGCGTCACGCCGGCCCTCCCTGCGAGTTTTTGACCGAATCGCCCTGCTCACCCCCGCTTCAGCAAGAACAAATACAGAAGTACTCACAGCGTACAGAAACTTTTCATTGTAGCTGCGGTCATTGGCTTTCACGCGCCGTTCCTCCTCTGAAAAATAAACAACAAAGTGAATTAGCTGAAAAGGCTCAAAAATAATGCCATTTAAATACCATATGATGAAAAAGGCCAGTCTATACAGTGTGAATTTTAATGAGAACAGTTACTTGGCAGATCAACAGCAATATACCATCTGTTCCCCATTACTGGATGTGTAATCTGCCACAAATCTGTACTTATTCTAATGGAACAGAGAAGGTCACATAGAAAAGGGATATGAATACATTTAGGTTTAGTACTAATCATATATAAAATGAATGAATGATTGATGGATGTATATACAGCCTATAAGGAAGCGGCTCTAATCAGTGCCATCTCCTACATATAAGAGACATTCTTTTTAAATCCAAGTACAGCATCACTACCCAGATTTTGTGGTGTCTGATGAACACGGGAAAGAAAGACTCCCAAGAGCTTTTTATATAATGCAGCTTTTTCGTGGTGCTAGCATGAATGATTATTTTAATTACTTCTCTTGTCACTGACACTGAATTCAAAATAGCAGGCAGTGAGTTCAGATGATGAGTTCTTTTTCTACAGGTATTTACTGATAAGGACAAAGAAATTAATACATTTTTGCAATTTATATCATTATAAAGGACATTTATTCAGTTCAGCTGACTTGTTTTTGTGCGATACGTCCTTTGAGGTGACACAATACTACAGGATCTTCACAAATGAAATTATTCAGTCTAAACGCTTTCAGGCCTGTGCAAGACAGGACACATTTTAAAATAAGATCAATTTAAAAACAGAAGGTCTTTTCCATATCCTACAGAACATCAGTGTTGGAATCAAAGTTTCAATTCCACTAATTCATCAAAAGGTTTTCCCTCAGAAAACAGAGTCCAGGATAAAAACAATACACTGTTTCAGATCTTTAAAGTATTTCAGCCGGAAACAGAAAAAAACACGAACTCTACATTAAACATCGCATTGTGGCGAAACTGTTAAACTGCAAGACAATCCATCAGTCTTGTTCATTTTTTTTTCCACTGCACCCTCGCTTTGTTGAAATATTCTTCCCAGTCTGAGCCATGCTCCTAAGGTGCATGATTATGTAACATTGTATTTCCAAAATATTCCCCTATAGCAGTGTTTCACAGTCCAGTTCACGAGGACTCACACAGAGTCCACATTTTTGCTCCCTCCCAGCTCCTGGTAGCAGGGAGCAAAAACATGGACTGTCTGTGGGTCCCCGAGGACCGGATTGAGAAATGCTGCCCTATAGTATATGTCTCCAATAGTGAGCCAATCTAAACCCCCCACCATCCAGCTTCTGCACCATCCAATTTATTATTATTTTGTATTTAAGCTTTACCTTGTCTAGGGTCTTTGCCGGGGCGTGTCTGGCCTCCTCTCCAGGGCGCTAACACCCTCAGCCATTTCTCTGCCATTTCCTTTGGTGCAGTCATCCTTGTGTAAACAACGCGATAAGTCAGAGTTAGCGAGGCCGTTATCCGGCGAGGCAGCGGTGCATCATGGTGAGCCAGCCACTTCAGAGGAGCGACATGCCCTTCAGCTCTCGGAGACGGCCGTCCCTGAAAATGGCTCGTGTTCCCCTGTTCTTCCACGCCTTGAGGTGATGTGTTTCTGCAAGGACGTCGCTGAGCTGGAGGGTCGCTCTGGTATGCTGAAGGTGTCTGTACTTGCCCCGGTCTTTATGGGGAACCAGCCCCCCCCCTTTCACTCGCTGTACATACACCTTGACCGAGTCGGATTTTGATTTGCTCAGAAATTGTGCCTGTTCTTCCCCCCAACAAGAGAACAAGAGACATCTCTGAAGTTAATCATTTTCCAGCATAAACATGAAACTAGTTCCCTCCCCCTCAATTTCCCCGCCTGACATTTAGGTTTCTCCGATGCATAAAGTCGGGGATACCCTCTCCTTTTTACCTGGGGAAGCTTGTGCATGTCCTGTCATGTTTGCAACTGCGTCACAGCAAAACTGCGTACGAGCAACTGGGTGGAACTGACACTCAGTGTGACCTTTGACCTGGCATTTAACTGGGCTTAGCATCTCTAAAACATTAGTAGTTCTACCTACAAGTATGGAAATATCATTAGGAAATATCACCATCTGAATGTTTATCACCATTACTCAGTACCATCAAAAAATGTAGGAGCTGGAGATTCATTAATTCCTTCCGCAGCAAAGAGAGCTAAAGACTTGGAGAATTACCAAAGTTAATGGTTAATATACTTAATGACACTCACTGATGGCTGTAGTAACCTGACTACTTAATGAGACTGCTGCATAATTTATGTAAACAAACAAAAAAACAAACAAATGTAACTTATCAGTTCCCTTTAAATAACACTGACTTTAGACTATTGTTGATTCTCCAACGGCCTCCTTGAAGGTCTTCCCTACTTCCCCATTTCGGCCGGAAAGACTGAGAAATCGTGTGTTCGCGCTTAGACGGCTTCGTTCCGGTCCGCTGTGCCGGGACAGTGGTGACCGAAGCAAACAAACGAGCAGGGAAGTGAGCAAGCGAGCCGCCGGCACTCGAACAATCATTCATTAACCAACAAGCCAGGCAGCACTTTTGAACCAAAACTGGAAAGAAATGTCAGGCTTATGTGTTACAAAAAAGAACATGAAAGCCTACAAGCTATGGCTGGTCTCCATGGACACTGACTAGATAGGATATGTGACTGCAAACAATTAGGCCTCTCTCTCCTGACATCCCTTCACACCATGCGTACGACTCACACACCACAGCAAGCCTGGCGAGGTAAGACTTTCCACACAGTTAATTGGATCATTTGTTAGATCTCTTTCACCCCACAGTCACGTCACATGACTCTTTTCCAGTCCCTGAAAAGTAATGCGTGACAAAGTGCCCATCGATCACTGTCAGGCTAAGCTGCTTGCCCCCACGTGATGATGTCATTGCACCTTTTTCAGGGGTTCTGTTATTACCAGCAGAAGTAGATTTTGCCGCAACATCACTTAACGAGTCAATCGAAATATTGGCAATATAGTGGGAACATTGCCAAGCCAACGCAAAACATAGACATATGACTGCAACAAAACTGTGCTGCGATCGGAGATGAGGTCACGCGATTTACCAAATTTTGACGGCCTCATCATCCTGCTTGCCCAAATTCAATAAAAAGTATAATTTTATCTTTAACTGTCTATATCATGAATATCAATTTTAACTCAGAATTTTTAAGTTTGAAAGCTACCTGCATTTTTTTCAGATGACAGAACAAACCAGAGACAAATGACTGCAACAAAACTGTGCTGCCATGCAATTTAGCAAAACTTGACGGCCTCATCATCCTGCTTGCCACAGTTCAAACTGCTACGGCCTAAAATAAGCTTTGTGATAAACCTACCTTTAGTGCAAGTATTCAAGCCTTCGGCGTGCCACTGTTTCATACTGCATAAGCTACCTGAATTCATGAGGTGAGAAAATCCTTTATGCTGTGGAAGACTTTGTGAATGACAGAGAAAGCTGGGGCTGTTTTAGATAAAGTTTATCTCCCTACACAAGATCGTCCAACATCTCAAGGAGTCTGTTTGTCCCTAAAACTGAGCTCAACTTAATTTCTACTGTGTCTTTCTTACAATAAAAGACATCATTCTGCCTGTGAAAGAATACAGTGCAACGGTCAAATTCTTGGTGAATAATGCATGGTTATTAACCTTAAGGCTCCGTGAAATAAGAGTGGTCTAGCTGCGTGCTTTCGTGGCACTACCCCGTGCCCTGCCAGATCAATAATTGAAGTGCAGTCAGTGTTGGTTGTTAGCTTCCCGTTTACTCATTCACTTTTTCTGTTCAAAGGGAGGCAGCTGCAATTAAGTATGCAAAAACAAACTATCCACGGGGCTTGTACACTGCAAATCCGAACTTCTGATATAAATATCAGCTCCCTGCCAAAACACCAGCTGCAAGATACTTACGCATAATAGGAAGAAACAGACAAATGCAGAGAAACCAAACCAAAGCCACTGGCAAAACAGTCAACGTTTACCTGTCATATCATCTCTGCAACTGAATACTTCACAGCACCAGTGCACCACAAATGCACACCAGTCTTGAGAAAGTCTCCCTGTTGACCCGGCAAATGGAGATTATTAGAATCTCACTAAAGTCTCAACTAAAGCAAAACAAATGGAGATGAGAAGAGAATTCCAGACAGTCCAGTCACATCGCTCCTCTGGGCCCCCCAGAGCCTCCATACATAAGGAGGACTGGACGAGGGAGGTGTCTTCTACATCAGAGAATTCGACGGCCGGCAGATGAGAGCCAATGACGGGAAGGAGCGGTTGGATGCGTGTCGCTCGGAGCACTGCGAGGGCTGTGACGAAGCGATCCGTGACACGCATGCAGTCACGGGAGAGTTAAAGAGAAATGTTACACCGCTCAATTAAAACACACAAAATCTAGGTGCTTTGTATTCTTGCACTCATCTGCATCCGTTTCCTGATGCTGGGGGAGCTGTCACGTCACATACCCAGGCCTACGGCTTCCCCGGTCAGCCTGTATGACCTGAATTCTACCCAATGAAGGTCACTCAGAGTCCCCCACCTGTCAAACACCGATGCATCACTTTCCCACCTTTCTGTCCTGCTATTCTGAGACTAGGGGCTTAAAACTACAAGAGCTTCGATCTCCTGTAAATAATGATACTGTGCGGCTTTCCAAGCGACAAGATCTCGGCACAGTCTTTGGAAACAGCTATCAAATTCTGACACAATGTGAGGAGTCTAAATTTAGGGCACCTATTCCAAGATTGTATTTCACAAATATTGATTTACAAAACGTTAATGCTGATAAGAAGTCTGCTTCCAGGAAATCAGATGAACATCAGGGTATGAAATGTGACTTGACGTTACCACTCCGCATTTCACTGCTGTGCGTAGGACAGCTGTCAGGTGAACGGTTGCATTCTTCTCACATACTTAATCACGTCAGCTCATTTTCAAAAATGTACATCAGACAATTTTGTATTGCTTTTGGAGAGCATATTTCTTCAAAATCAATTATACAAAGCGCTGCTGGGAAAATATATATATATATAGCTTTTTAGACACACTGATTAATTAAATCTGAAACTCAACATGATCCTTCATAAGGCGCGTTCAAATCAAAAAAGAATTTTATCTTTGACTAAATCATGAATATCATTTTTTATTCAGAATTCTGTAGCTTTAAAGCCAACTGCATCTTTTTCACATGACAGAGCACACAGCGGAGGGGATCGTCGTCCTTCACAGAGTGCGCAGACCACAATGCCATGGAAGACAGCTAGCAGCAAATAAGAATGGGGCCTTTTCTGCACTGTGGCTCCCATGGACCCCGTACGACGCTCTCACACCGCAGCCACAACCGCCAGAAAAGTAAGCCAAGGCCGACCGCTGGCCTTTTAATTTAAGGCGCACACTGAGGCTGTCACACACAGCTCAGCAACAAGAAGACGGAGGTAAAGCCATTGACCTCACCAGCGTGTCTGCTCTTCTCACAACGCCTCATAGCACCAGGGGACTCCTGGCAAGGTCCACGGGCCTCTCTGAAAAAAATCAGCAAAAAATTACATGGAATATTTATTTAACTGCTAACATATAGACTATTAACCATTGTTAGAATCAATCCATCCACATTTCAGGTCCTGTCCCAGGAAGCACAGGGTATACGGCTGGGGTGAGAATCTGCACGACAGCAGGAAAACATGCAAACTGCGCACAGGGAGCAGAAGGGCTATCCAACGGTCACACACCAGAGGTGCGAGCTAGCAGTGCTCCTAACAGAACCTCAGTGACACCCAAGTGCCAGAATCAAAACAGATAAGCTCTTATCGTAGTGATCACATGAAAAACTAACTAACCGCAGTCTACTTATATGTTATATGTTATCTTGACAGCTTCTGGCACAGTGGACAGCGCTGAACCCGACACCTCCCGAGTTTGAGCTCTGAGTCCTGCTTCGCTCTGTGTGCCTGCAGCCCACATGCTCTCCCTGTGTCACAGAGGCTTCCCTTCACGACCCAAACACATGCGCTTAACCTGAATGACGTCACTAACTTTCCCCATTGACTGTGAGGAAATTCCACGGCCTTGTGCCGCATGCTGCCGTGGAAAGACTCTAGCAAACCCCCACCCCCCACCCAGCGATCCCGAAGACCGAAGCTCGCGCTCAGAGAAAAACAAAAACCAAACAGCAGAAAAAAAGAATAAAATAAATA
>JAODKE010000007.1:7341387-7379338 GCA_026779605.1 Mormyrus hasselquistii | reverse complement strand
TACCACGCACTGTCTCCTCGGCCGCTGTGGGCGTGCGTAACGGGCGGTCGCGGGGCTCGGGGGGGGGGGGGGGGGGGGGGATCAGCCATGCATAACACTGTTTTACACGTGGTTGTACTGTGTCCGCAGCAGAACAGATCCCCGATGCCCACTAAAAAAAAAACAATCGCTTCTGATTGCAATCTGCATTATCGGTGCATCAGGCTGTATCTCTGGTGGGTTTTAAAGTCTGCAAATGTATACATGTGATGCGTATTAAAAAGGATACACTCTAAATGATAACGCAACCAACATGGCGCATGGAAAGCTTCTGTCATCCTTAAAATGTTATTTCAAAAATTTTTGACCAATATGACAAATAATAAAATACTGTAGTATTTAGAATGAATGTGCAGATTAAATAATTATTTACAATTGCAGTACAATACAAACAAATATCTGAGTGGTTGGAAGATTAATGAATGAACGAACAGATGATGGATGGATGGATGGATAGATGGATGGATGGATGGATATAAATACAACAAGAAACAGCTTGCATGTGCCTTGATATGCCTGAGAGTAAAGCCGTAATGAGCACACACTGCCCACGTGCTGTATACTGGCAGTCCATTCGTTTCTCTTAGTAATGTCACCATCTTGTCCTTAGAATCTCATGCCATAAGCTCCTGATCACCTTACTCAATTTTACGCTTCAAAATCAGGGGTCTCAATCCGCTGTCAAAACAGTATGTTAACGCTAACCGCTAACTGAGCTTGTAGAGGCCTTTCTGCGTTACATGCAAGTGTGAAGCGATGGCCAGTCATTCATCTGGTTATTTTACACTGGTGTCACGGCGTCAGCGCACTTCATTTACCCATTTTTATTGCAACAAAAAAACCTGAAAAATAAATGAGTACAAAAGACATTAATTCATTTACCTGAAAGAATACGCTTGCTTTGGACAGATGTCATTCCAATTGTTCAAACGCAGCCAGTGGTGACAAATGGTTCAATATCTAGAACAGGAAATGCAGCGTTTAAATGACACGTACAAATAACATCACTTCAGTTTTAAGTCGACCCAAACACTGATTGCATCATGGAAGTTGGTAGTGGGAAAAAAATTTAAACTCGCTGGTGTAAATGTTATCGGCAGAACAAAACAAATACTAGTGAGTTACGAAAGGTTAATGTACGAAAATGAATAAAACATATATCTAGATTGGAAATAAAATACATTCTTAGTCGATAAGAACAAGCAATCTTCAGTTACCACGGTTGCCGGTCTCCTCTGTGGCGTTTACAGTGTGCAAGTATCTGAGATCATATCACACATACAGATGCAACTAACGGAATGTCTTTTTCCTTCTTCTTTTCGCTCCCTCTTGTTAAATATAAAAAGTCATGCGAAATTCTCTTTAGCGGTTGCACAATTTACCGCAAGCGCAAGATATATCGTTAATGTGGCGGAGCAGGAGAAATGCGAATGCTGTACTGCAAAGTGGGGAGGAATTCACCGCAATCGGGCCGCCAGATGGATAAAGGCTCATCGATGATGGTGTGAAAACACGGCACTTTCATACTTACAAAATTATTGGGAGAGGTGGACATCCGTCCCATCCTACAGCCGCGGGTGCAGCAGACCGCAGTGGAGCGCAGCGGCGCCGCTTCCCTGCAAAAGGCGTCCTTGCCCCGGCACTCCCTCACCCATCACTGTGCCGCAATCAGTCGTCGGGTCAGTTTCCACCCGCACCGATGGGCTGTGCCTTACCAGCGGCAACCTTGATATGTGAGGAGTAAACCAGGCACAGCAGAGAATCACAATTTCGACGCAAGACACACGTGCGCGGACGTGCGCGAGTTTCACATCGTTCGTTTGCGTCTTTCCGAAACTAAAGCGAAAGTGGCTCATACGGCTTCTCTTAGTATTTCATTTCTTGCCGATAGTCTGGATAGTTATTTTTGTCTTTATTGTTTCATTTTGATACTTTAACGGGATAATTGCATTTTTGAGACACTCGCCTTTATGTTTATTCATATCTGTTGAAACGTTTATCCTTGTTAAATATCTCCCGCTATCTCGTAAGCAAAGGTGCGCTATAATTCGCTTTTCATTCAATCAAACGTGCTCAATCTGATAGTTTTATCAAGGTAAGGGCACAAAGTACACAATAGGGTCTGAGAAACCCCAAAACACCTGGACTGGCGAACCGTGACGCCCAGTTTGGGAGTCATCCCAGCCAAAGACCGCTTTTGGGCGTACATAGCGAAGAGACGGTTTCTATGGTAACCGCTAGCCGCAGCAACATAGTTTGATGAACCAGACAAAATATATCAAAACAGAGAGCCTTAGTTTATTGTCTGCATCTAAAGATGTGTGCTGTCACCGTGGCCAAAACGCACCAATCTTTGCATGTAATTTGACATGCGTCTTTGGATAGTGATAGCTATGAGGCCGCGGTCTCATATGTAGTATTTATGGACACTCGTGCATATCTCAGTGTGTTTTCATGAGCGTTACGCAAAAATTAAGTTCATAAAGGAAAGTGAATGTAATGAGGTGAGCTATGTGCTACGCATTTCCCATTCGTCCTATGACCAATTGTACAATGACAACAATCGTTGACTTCTATATGAGTTTTAAGATGTCCTGGTTGCCATAGAAACATGGGTTTGGTACATTTATATTATTATGCATTGTTGTTGTTTTATTTCAGGAACGTTTCACTTAAAGAGATTTGCAAAAAACATATCAATAACTCTAAATGTATTCATTCAAATGGTTACAGAAACAAATCAGAACATCTAAGATATAAAACATTTTCATTCTGTGGATTATCACCTAGTCACCGCATTATTTATAATCATTATTTAATGATATCAATTACAATTAATATCGGAAACAGCAGAATAAGTAACCACCTTTTATGCCTTTTACCAGCAAATGGGTTTTCTATCTAAGTGACATTTTTACATTCAGCAGTGGCCTAGACGTTTCCTTAAGAACATCACACTGGTGTCGTAGGGTCGTTTCCATTCTCTCCGTTCAGATCTCAGTGCTGAAAGTGTTGCGGCGTATTCATGGTTGTATTCAATTATGTTTACGTTCAATGGCGAGTCTCACGGCAGCTTCTCGATTTCTATGTCTTAAACGATATCTGATGCTATGAAAACGTCAGTAATAGTGCAGCTCAGTGTTTAAACGAGATCCTGGATTCTTGCGGTCGGTTTTCGCATTTTATTATTAATCCAAAAATTACAAGCTCAATATCCTCTAAAAAGTGAAGTAGACGAAGCAAATGGCAACTGAATTATTATTTACAGTAACCAGTATACTACAGAAATTTAGTTAAGATGTTAAGTATTTAAAAATTATGTGAGTAAAATGTGGCACTGAAGACAAGGGCAGGGGCAAACATTTTGCAGGATAACGGTACCAATTATGCTACATTAGACAGCTAATCTAGACATCGAGACTGAAATATATCACACAGCTTGCCACAATTACACTAGTATATAAAAGCAATGTACATTCATAATTAGTAATACATCAACGGTAAACTTTTTGACCAATTATTTACAATACAAAAACTTTAGGGAAAACCTGTTGTATTACCTACCTCACCTTAGTATGGTGTCCGGGTTACAGCTCAGACTGAATTAGCCCCTCTTGGCATTTGAACATTCCGAAGGTGGTGTGGCTAAAAAAGGGATCTGAAATGGTCGGAATAGATGCACGTTTTTATACACACGAGTTTATTTACCAAGAATAACAATGGAAATCAGTATTCTAAATTATATTGTGGCATCATTGGCAATTTTCTACTTTATCTTTTAATATTAAATAAATGTAACCCAACGTAATCCAACCTAACCTCGAGGATCCATTAAAAAGAAGGAAAACATAAAAATTATCAGCTGGGGGATTTAACTATTGTTTTGTCGACTACAGAGGCGATTTAGACATAGCAGCACCTTGACGGTATATTATCTTATCACATTTTCTCACATGTACCAGGGTTATTATAGTTTTCAAATTTGCATTAGTTTTTTTATTATTATTTGGTTTTTCATTTTGTTTTTTAGTTTTACTTCAAGTTTCTTTTAAGAATGTACAAATATATTTAGTCTTGTTTTCTAGTTTTAGTTCAGTTTAGTTTATTTGGCTTTAGTATTGATTTTAGTTGTCAGTACCATGTTTTGATACCACACTAGAAGTGACTTACATACTTTCACCCTGCAGAAGAAACAACTAAGAAGAAAGTGTGAAGCATTTCGGTTTCCTGCCCTGTCATTCTCTTCCAAACCTCTAACCTCTTTACTGCAGCACCACCATTTTCCTATAGCTGGTTTATTGATGCGCCCAGTCCCTGATTACAACATGCACACACTTGATGGGATTTGGCACTTTTGGAGAAAGTAAAGTGTACCTGGGTGTCCCCCAGTGAAAAGCTTAGTGGTTAGAGAGAGAGAGAGGGAGAGAGAGAGAGAGAGAGAGAGAGAGAGAGAGAGAGAGAGAGAGGTTATTCATAAAAAAGTAAAGTAAAGCCATCAGACGATTATTGTACAAAGAATGCTGAAAGAAAGTTCAATACACCAATTTCAAAAACTCCCGGTACACTCAAAATGCCAACATCAATAACCTTTCACTCAGCACTGAATGTGTGACAGATTCTACCAGTAATTTGCAGTTCCGCCAGCCCTGTTTTAACCTCGACAACATGTACAGGAGTAAGGAGAAGTAAGTATGATTAATAAACATGAATCTAAGGGAAATCCCCATGGTTTTGGACCCCGTGAAGGCAGATTACACTGGGCGCCCAGCCCAGTTATGTTCCAACACCCCAAAGCAGTAGCAAAAGCTCTGCTTTTAATGTATGTTTATACTCTAGAGATCCTTCTGTATGTTTTTCACACTTTTATGTCTGTACCACTGTGGTATTGAGCTGCTGGAAATTAGAATTTCCCTTTGGGATTATTAAAGTTTATCTATCTATCTATCTATCTATCTATCTATCTATCTATCTATCTATCTATCTATCTATCATCTAAAACGTCACTACTAGTAGCCGTTAGATGGCGCTAGCGTACCACGGGAATGTAGCTTTTCATCATTCGGCCTTATTTTCACAGTCTGAGAAACCTGAGAGTCCAGATGTTCAAGTATATAAAGCTAATCTAGCCAGCCATCTGACGCTTTGGTAACTTCAAAATATTGCACTCTCACCTACTTGTTTGTTTACAAAATATAAATCATGTCATTTGGCTGATGTTTTCATATTTTCCTGCCTCTGTTTAAAACCATTTATCCTTCCATTTTCTCTAATTGCCTGTCCTATTCAGGAGCCGATGGGCGCAAGGAAGGAAACAATAACACACACGCATGGGGAACTTGGTAACTCCAATCAGCCTCAACATGTGTTGCGACTGTGGGGGGAAACCCGCAGTAAACCCCACAAAGACACAGGGAGAACATGCGAATCCCACAGAGAGAATCCCGGGGGAGATTCGTACCTGGGTTCGGGTTAAATGCATTTAATGTACTAAATGTATTTAAACTAAAGTTCTCTTTCGAATGTAGTACAGCACTGCTAAGTTCAATGTCACTATAGAGAGAAATATGTCGTTGGCAGTACTCTTTGTAATTTTCTTTACCTGAAGTGGTGCTCCTGTTTAAAATTTTCATAGTACAATTACATAGTTACCTAATTATTCATACTGTAAAACTTTTTTGGTTGTCATGAAGTTGTTTCGATGATATTCATAAATCATACTGTGGCCAAAAATGGGATAGCGATACTCATCGGAGCGTTTCCAAACATCAGGCTCCACTGATTAAACGGACTCCGATTTAGCTTAAGTCTATTAAAAAAAAAAGCCATTTAATAAGAAGTATATTACGGTCACCTCCATTCCGCACGAAGACGTGAATAGGGTTGAAATTAGACATCGCGAGAAGTGAAGGACCAATCGGAAATAAAAAGTTGGCCGTCCATGACTCTATGGTTTCAAGTTATTGTATTTTATATTATACTTCTTTTTCGGTAGAAACTTTATTGTCCTAAATAGTAATATTGCAGTAAATGTAACGTAAATGGTGCTTTATTGACTTGCAATGTTGTAGTATAAATATAAAATTGTGAAATTTTACAACAAATCAGGGTTAAGCTTACGGTTGGCCAGTTTATTCTGCTAGAAACGCATGGCTGTTTACATTAGAACATGTAAACGTCAGTAGGGATAGCTTAAAAATGAACGCGCATAGCGATTTGCATTATTTTGACTATAGAATATTAGGTTTGGGGCTAATTCATTCTTTTCATAATTAATGCAGTGAACATTTTTCCATGGAGGACATCAGTTTAAAGGTTCTTCCTTTGGATCCAGGTGACATAGGCACACAAAGATGCAGAATGGGGCCGGCATTGATGGAATATCTAGGTTTGAAGATTGGATCTCCTGTTCTAATTACGACTCCAGGAGGCGATTGTTTGTGTACGGCATGGCCAAGAAGTGATCTTGCTGAGGGTTTTTTGCAATTCGACAGTAAATGTGCCACATCAGACTTCACCTCGCTTTCTCGCAGAAACTTCTGTGTGAGCCGAAGCCAAATGACAGCGCTAAGTTGCCCGAAACTGAAGAATGTGATAATTAAAACTGTTCTTAAAACGATGGAGTTCAAAAACAGCTTATCTTCCAATTTAATTCACGACTTGGTTAAAGACATCCTCAAAGGCACCTACGTGTCCGAGAAGCACATTGTAAATGTGAGTCATCTAGAAACTCCAATTCAGTTGGTTGTTATTGAGTGTTTAGATCCGAGCTCCAGTGGAGGTGGTCTTATCACCGCTAAAACCAGCATCAGTATACAGGAGATACAGACTCACGATAGATATAAAAGTCAGCAATTCAGGATGTCTAGCATCAGTTTAGGAGGGATGGAGGAAGTGTTTGCTTCACTTAAGGAAATTCTTAATTTACCACTTCTCTATCCAAGGACATTGCAGAAGCTGGGCCTTTCCCATCCTAAAAATGTGTTACTTATTGGACCTCCAGGGGTTGGCAAAACCATGCTGGTAAGGAGCGTGGTTCAAGAGGTCGGTGCTTCCTTGGTCACAATAAGTGGGCCTGTGATTCTTGGTTCAAGGCCAGGAGAGAGTGAAGAAAATTTAAGGGGTGTGTTTCTGCAAGCTAAAGAGGCTTCTTCAGAAGGGCCATGTGTTCTGTTTATTGATGAAATCGATTCCTTATGCCCAAAGAGGGCCAGTTCAAGCAATGCGCCAGAGAACAGAATTGTGGCACAGCTGTTAACTCTGATGGATGGCATTGGCAGAGAACAGCATTTTGTTGTCATTGGAGCAACTAACCAACCAGATGCTTTGGATCCTGCCTTGAGGAGACCTGGCAGATTTGACAGAGAGGTGAAAATATTTTTGTTTTGTTTTGTTGCAACATTGTAAATATCGTCATTCTCATAAATCACTTTATGACGCGATAGGGTTTTCTGATCTTTTAACTCCCTAGGTCATCATTGGTGTGCCTACACTTCATCAGAGAAGATCTATTTTAGAGTTGCTGAGCTCAAAAATGACCCTGTCCAGCAATGTGGATTTGATCGCGTTAGCAGAGATGACCACAGGTTTCGTGGGAGCCGACTTGAGCGCCCTCTGCAGGGAAGCAGCTTTGCACGCCATTCTCCGGGGCTCCCAGGTACCACACAAACTGCCAGACAAGCCAAGGAGGACACAGGCTGCCTCGCTGACAGATGCAAGGGGTTGCGAGGGATCCATGCTCCTTTGTTAGTATGACGATACCCTGCTGCTGATCTCTGATCTTCCTCTGCAGGGCGCTGACAGTTATTCAATAGACATGCAGAACTTTCTGGAGGCACTCAGAAAGGTCCAGCCATCCTGTATGAGAAGCAGCATCGGTCTGACCGAGTTTAAGCCCCTCAGCTGGGACCAAATAGGTGGTCTGCAGGATGTCAAACTAAAAATGAAACAGGTATTGAAGCAGCATGTTCTACATGAAACCCCTTCAGCTAAAGCGATATATAAGCTAAAGAAATGAATTAATCAATAAACAATATTTAGGTAATAAACATGAATTTTGAATGATTGGTGTCCATGCAAGGGGTTAATCTTTGTTTAATGTTGTTACACTGTATTCTTACATATGTGAATGCTCTTGTCTTCTGGAAGAGTATTGAATGGCCGATGAAGTTTCCGGAGGCATTTGTGCGACTTGGTCTGTCACGTCCAAGGGGCATTCTGCTGTACGGCCCCCCAGGGTGTGCCAAGACCACACTGGTGAAGGCTGCAGCTAGCTCCACCCACTGCGCGTTCCTGTCTGTCAGCGGCGCTGATCTCTTTTCCCCATTTGTTGGGGATTCTGAAAAGATTCTGGCTCAGGTCTGCGCCTCTTCACAATTTTGACCTCTGACATTGGATGACCTTCTGGGCATCTTCGACCATATTTAATTAAGTAGTAGCTAACCTTCACATTTCTTAGGTCGCCATTAATGTGAGCAATGGGTAATATCTCTGTAATGTCTACAATTAATATCTCTACAGCTTTTTCGTCAAGCTAGAGCCTGTGCCCCGTCCATCCTGTTTCTGGATGAAATTGACACCCTCTTTGGCTCCCGAGAGGACAGCAGAGCTCACAGTGTCCAGGCAAGGCTGCTCTCTGTGCTCCTGAATGAGATGGATGGTGTTGGGCTGAAGGCCACAGAGAGGAGAGGCTCAGAGCGGCAGCCGTGTCTGGCAGAGGGCTCCACCGATCTCTGCCCAGAGCAGCAGGTGACCGTGTGACTGTTAGAGGAATGCTTTCACACTAATATAGCTTCTTGATATTTACCTTCTGTGATGCATGGTCCTGCTCAATGCATTCTTCATACTGATGTCCCACGTGGACAACCTTGGGAACGTTTCAGATGGACTACCATGAAGTATGCAACAAGGACGTCATAATAGTTGCTGCGTCAAACAGACCCGATGTCTTAGACACTGCACTGCTCCGACCTGGCAGACTAGATAAGATCATCTTTGTGCCACCCCCTGACCTAGAGGTAGGCAGTTCAAATAATACGTTGCTTCCTTTAAAAGTGTATCTGCTTTTTGCTTAATACGAGCAGATTGCAAGTTCAAAGGAGGGCGTTGCCGACGTTGATCTTGGTTTATTTCACAGGCGCGACGAGTCATTCTGCAAATCTGTACAGAAAAGATGCCGTTAGAGGCAGACGTGTCTCTGGAAGAGGTGGCTCAACAAACACATTTATTTTCTGGCGCTGACCTGGAGAACCTTTGCAAGGAGGTAATGAAATCCTTATGTTTGGCCACTTTATCCAGAAGAATTACAGGACAAGCGGGTATAGAATATGAATGAGTAGGCAGAATTACAAAAAAGCATATTTCCTGTGGGGTGTTTCACTTTGGATAGTGTTAAAGAGAAATGAGTGATTTTTTTCAGATTGGTACAAGTAATAATCTGAGAAATGAGGTATTGATGCCCACAGAGCTTGTGTTTATCCTGCACTGCCAGTCGCAGGCCAGTGTTACTCAAAGGGACCCTGCATGACGGCGCGTGATAATCCCATTCACCATGGGCTTAAAGCCTCACGGAATCCTCCAGTCACCTTTGCTTTGGATGTTTACAGGCTCCCTGTTCCTGTCCCCACCCAGTTTAGAGGTCACTGACCCTGCTCTCTTTGACTCACCAGTATTGAATTGCACCTGCACTAAATTATTCACCTTCTTCCTCACTTGTACCATCAGCACTCCACTGTGTGCTTTCCACATCTTTATTTGTCTTTATTTGTTTTTTTGATATCATATATGAGGGATCAATAAAGTTATGTTCTAAATAAATCGCCTAGTTGACGAGGCTGAAATATTCGCTCATGTAAAGCTGTTAGTCGTTCTTTTAACCCATTTGTCACATTTTTGTATTTCTGTTGTTTTTAGGCAGCTTTGATGACCTTGCAGTACGAAGGCATGGATGCCCCCAAAATAAAACATGAATACTTTCAGAGATCGTTCCGAAGCATGAAACCTTCTCTAAATGTCCAGCAACTAGATCATTATGAACATTTGTTCACGAGTTGAGCGTCTTTTACTACCTTTTACATTTGTGATGTATGCAGATGTTTATAATAATAATAATAAAGATTTTATCTCTTATGATTCTGTGTGTCAATGTTTGTTGGAGTAAACAGAATGATACATGTATGCATAATTTGGTTGGCTGTGTATTCATAAAATAATACCGCTGAGACCAAAGTTCGAAGTATATTTTGCATTAATGTCATTTGCATAAAACATTTTCAATAATTTGTTATATTTTGTTAAGTCACGTTAATTGGATCGTTCGTTATAATTACGTAAAATTATAATAAATATATTCCCATTTGTGTCACCACTATATTTGTGGCGACTGAAGGAAATCTTGGACAAAGATCAATAAAATATCTGACAGGTGGTAGTGTACAAACTTCTTCTAAAGTTTAGTTGGTAGTTTTCATTGGGAAATGAATGATGGATTAAAAAATCTATTACCGTCCGGAAGTAATGCTTGCTACAGCGAACAGTAGCGCCTGGCTTCTGTAAAGTGATTAAGCATGGAGCTAATGAGCGCAGCGGCTGGTGCGGGTGCAGTGCGCCTTGTCGCCGGAAGATGGAACTCGAGATTGGTTCTGGACCAGTACATCATTGACCGACTTGACTGGAAATAGTGGATGTGTCTCCTCCGATAGGTTTCGATATGCGGCGCGAAGCTTGTCTACGTGCCTTCGCTCTCGTCTCACCCTGGGGACCCGGTATATCAGCACGCGCGAGCAGGAAGGAGCGCGAGCCACAGCCACCTGACGCAGCCGTAGGTGAGGAACGTTGTACAAGAAGTGGCAAGAGGGACCTGAGCTATTTAAGAATAATAATTAAAATCAGGAAGTATTCCGTAAAATGATATTTAATACAACCATTATTGTATTTATTTTCAGATTAGATCAATTATAGTAAATCCATCTTGTCAGACATTGACTTTTTAAATAAAATAACTTTCTTTCTTTTCCCTAAAGACATCACTGGAATATTGTAGCACATCACTGGAGCAAAATGTCTGGATTTTTTGCAATGCTGAGAAAAAAGAAAGAGGTGAGTTTTCCGCCATAATCGTGTTTTATTAGAGGTTGCGCATGTTTTGAGATGATGCTGATGTTGATTTATATCGAATGTGTTTATTTCCTAGTTGATCCCTCTGATTGGATGTATGGCGTTTGCAGCTACCGGAGCCACTACCGCGTCAATTTACTTCCTATTTACAAAACCAGATATAATGTAAGAGCGCTCATTTGATTTAAACTTTTTTTTATAGACATTTCAACCTTCGATTGTATTCAGTGGCGTTTCATAATTAATTATTTATTCCATAAATAAAATAATATCCGTGTTTATATATTAACCACATCAGTCTGTGAATGATTTCCACATTTGTAAAATAATTGTAACTTTTAGTAAAATGGCATTCAGTTTCCAAAGTCGAACGGACCTTACAAATAACTGATTTTTTTTTTCCAGCATAAACAAGAAAAATAACCCAGAGCCTTGGGAGAACCTGGATCCTTCCAAACCTCAGAAGGTAAATGTGGTCACGTAATGGCCGTTTAAACACCTGTTTGCCGAGTGTTTTTTCAGGTTTGTTTTCTTTATGAGTTGTGTCCTCGAAATGTCTGTACGTGATGCTGTGAGCATGATGATAAATACTGACCTTGAATGACTTTGATCTACTAGAGCACAATACAGAACTGTAGCTTAGGGGCAGGTCCTGCACTAGGGGCTTGGTGTCCTGACTGGCCTCTCTTCCTGGTTTTACATAGCTGATTACCATCAATCAACAGTGGAAGCCGGTAGAGGAACTGCAGCTGGTGAAGAATTTGACTAAGTGAGATTCGCCCTCGGCACCGGGCTTTGGGCCACGGGGCTGCTCCCATGCTTTGAACTCCCCATCAGTCCATTGGAATCATCCCTGCACAGACTAAGATCAGAAAATCAGTGTGCGGAAATGCTTCTGCTGCATTGGTGGGGTCTGAACGTGCCCAGTTCTGCTCAGCAGGACAAGCAGGGAGCTTAAATTAGCAAAGTCACCGGGGGAAAGGTTTTGCCCCTGGGGCACATGTGCACCTTCTCCTGTACTTATTTAATATGACTGCACAAATGATGTGATAATATTGGTGTAAATAAAATATTCTACCTGACATCTTTGCCTCTTTTTTTCTGTTGCAACAGATTTGTCAGTAAACAGCACTCAGGCAATAACAAAACCACTCTTCACATTGGATAAAATGTGTCTGCTAATGTCTGTCTAGAAGCAGGCTTCCATTATTGTCCTCCTTATTGTGATCAGGCAAAATCTTCACTGTGGAATAGACCCAGATTCCAGTCACAGTTGTGTCGTCCAAGCAAAGAGCATTCATATAAATTTCACCGGACATAAGACAGGGAGATGGCATTGAGTCTTAATGTCTGCCAAAAGTCCATCTGTTATGTACAATCGCAGTTCTCCTTCACTGTGCTGTAGCTTGATTTTCCCAGACAGATTAAAATATCACTCTCCATTATGCTTTCAATTACTCTAATGCACAAGAGTAATGAACGTGCTTTCTGCTAATGGGATGCAGTCCAAATTCACTATCATAACGCTCGTGTTTTTTCCTTTCACTTTTATCAAGGAACTGCTTTTAATTAGAATATAACAGAAGAATATGAACCAATTCTTAAACTGATTTGCCTCAGTTAATCACCATTTACCATAAACAGAAGTGTATATAAAATTGGTCGCTACCTTGCAGTGAAGAAACATTCACTTACTTCTTTACTGAGTTCACATTTAGTGAATTTGCTGGGTGATGCTGAAGAAGGGGTCACCTGATGTCATTATTGTTGATGGTTGTTGGTTTGAGGTCCTCACCTTACTGTTGACTCCTAGCCTTAATTGTTCTAGAAAAACATCATACTGCTTAGATAAAGTAAGAGTGGGTTTAGGTGAAAGCATCAACCAACTAATACTATGAAAAATCTGTGATCATTTCAAATATAATCTTTTTTATTACACTGATCAATTCATTTCTATTTTCTGTTTCACAAATCAAAATCTTACAGTATTGTTTCTGCTAAATTCAAATATCTAAACAGAACGTACCTGTCATGCTAGGATACAGTTATACCTTATGCTACACATACATTTGCAACATATGGGGACACTGCAAGTGACTTATTTACAATTTAATTTTTTTATTCAGAAACATCCCCCTTAAGCATCCGGAAGGCAGCCAGCGCACTGGGACTCCATTTGCCTTGATATAATATTTCTATATCAGATAGAGAGCAGGAACTAGTCTTTACAGGTTAAGCTACAGTACTACCTAATACAGCCTTTACACTCGGGCAAAATACACTTATAGTACTTTGCACTCCATTAAAATCCTAAAAATGTTCAGAAATAAAATGTTTTTTCCTAAATTACTCTTAAATATGCCCACACATTCTTCATAAGAAATTATATACTATGAATATAGCCTAAAAATATCACTGAAAAACTATGGCTGAGAGCAAAAATTTGAGTGCATTTCGTATCTCATCATTGAAAAGCTGATAATAGACAATCCTCAGTTGTTTTATACTCGGATTTTTGTTGACCAGTGTTTTTCATATGTTACAATAAAATAGTCCGTTTCTCTATCTGGTGCACCATAAATTATAAAGAAAACAAAGCCCTTTTTTGTGTTGTTTGATTTTCAGGTAGGTCAGAGCACTTCCACTGACTAATAGTGACTCTGCATTTTTTTTTGCGAGAAGACAAACCTGTAAGACTTGGCCTGTTCCGATTCATTTAGGATACAGAAGCAGCACTTGGCACACCTTCAGTAATTTTTTTTTTTTTTTTCCCATTCAAATCATTTACAGTCAGTCTTTCATTACCCATCTCCAGGGCAACCGTGGAGTGAGGTCTACACTGTACTGCTGATGCATTCAATCCATTAAAAAAAAAAAAAAAACAAACATCCCAGCCTTGTGGTCTTCATGACATCAAAGTTCATCTTGGATCAGTTCATCCATGCCTGGAGCTCCTTCCACCATGTGAGAAGTGTCAGGCCAAATTCACTTGTGTGGTTCCTGGCGGTGGAACGAGCTGGGGAATCACGTCTGGCCATCAGACTCCCTCTCCATCTATATGAAACACCCTGGGACCCATCTGTTCCATGAATTCATTTGCTGGCCTGAGGTCTCTTTACATTCCCTGAATGCTGTGATGTAGCATTTATTGGATCTTACATAGGTTTACTAGGTTACCCCAGACCAGCAAGACCTCACTGAGGTACCTGGAGCAAGGTACCGCCCCCAAGCACTGCTCCCCGGGCACTGAATTAGCTGCCCCCTGCTATGTCACATTGTCACACAAGGGTTAAATGCAGAGAACACATTTCGTTATTGTGCACTGTGTGCTGTGGCGTGTCAACAATGACAATTAATCACTAAATTCTAAATTGTAATTCCTCCTTTGAGGTATGTGCAGTTCTACAGCTTTTTGTGTAGCTCCTGCTCCAATAACTGCTTATTCCTGCACCTGGGCATTGACTGGGAAGCTCAGCCTAGCTGCACTTAGGCCTAGTCAACTCCTTGACAGCATGTATGTTTGCAATGTGCTATTTGCCTGACTTGTGGGTTGATTTGGACAAAAGTGTTTGCTAAGTGTGTAATGTACACTATATGGACAGAAGTATTGGGACACCTGGCCATTACACCCACAGGTTGTTCTATGACGTCACATTCTAAATCCATAGGCATCAATAAGGAGCTGGTCCCCCTTTGCAGCTATAACAGCTGCCATTCTGGGAAGGCTTTCCAAAAGATTTTGGGGTGTATCTGTGGGATGGGGTTGAGCTCAGTGTAGGCCAGTTAAGTTCTTCTACACCAAACTCACTCAACCATGTCTTCATAGAGTTTGCTTTGTGCACTGGGGCACAGTCATGCTGGAACAGAAAAGAGCCTTCCCCAAAGTGTTCCCAAGAAATTGGAAGCATAGAATTGTCTAAATTGTCTTGGTATGCATACCAACATAGCCCAGACCTCAAATTCAATGAACACCTTTGGGATGAGCTAGAACGGATATTGGAACCAGGCCTCAACATCCAACATCAGTGCCTGACGTCACAAATGTTCTTCTGGATGAATGTGCAAAAATTCCCACAAACACACACCAAAATCTTGTGGAGCGCCTTCCCAGAAGAGCGGCAGCTGCTATAGCCGCAAAGGGGGACCAGCTCCATATTGATGCCTATGGATTTCAAATGGGGTGTCATAAAAGTTCCTGTGGGTGTAATGTGCAGGTGTCCCGATACTTTTGCCCATATAGTGTATTTAATTTCTATTTAAAGGATTAATTTAAATTGCCAGCGTGGCAGTTTGTACCCAATTCATATGATCATAGACATTTTATGTTTTAATATGTCCAGGAAGTCCCCCCCATTTCTGTGGTTAAAACAAGACAAGCAGGTATTTTGGAGGTACAATAGAAACTCTTTATAGTGTAATAAGTAAAGATGAACATAGGTTGTGTGTTATGGTTCTAGTTTATTCACTTAAAATCCTGAAAATGTCAGTGCTGATACACCTCAGAGAATGAAAACAGTCTAAACGTATGTGGTTTTGAAAACTGATTCTTTTTTTTAAGCAAGTATAAACATGGCGAGAGGCACTTTGCTTATGTCCATGGAAACAGCAGATTATGTACTGAGCGCTTGTGACACCGAACAGGTGAAAATGAAATATAAACCTTTTTCCATGCTGCCTGCGTGGCTGGCTAAAGTAGCACAGCTCTTTCATGGGCAGACATCGACTCATGTGACCAGACACAGACTGGAAGTCGCAACCCACACACCCACTTCCTCATCAGCAGCAAGGTCACAAAAACAGCACTTACAGTTACGATGTGTTTAAGTTGTTTTTATTCTGAGGTGTAAAATGCAGGATTTCCTAGGTCAAAATCTGATAGTAATTTTAAAACTGAGTTTAGTCACATCTCTGCAATAACTGCCTGTCATGTTGCCTGTTATAGAAAATTGGCTACAGACACACCCTGTAAATAATTTTGTGAACAAGGAGTAAAAAATGCTGTTTTATAATCAATTACCAAACAAGGACATGAAATCAGATATTTTTAGAAAAATAAAGCTAAATTACAGGAATCGAATGAGAAGTTGCTCATTTTTATGTCTAAAAGCAAAAAAGTGTCTTATAACTCAATAAAGAACAATTTTTTTTTCAAACAATCCAGAACCACATCATCATAATTCTTACTTAGGGTGCTAATCTGTAGTACAACAAAGCTATTCTTTCATACAGCTAACTGACGTCTCTAAATCGCCTGTCGTGTGCCCTGTGAAAGACATTCATGGCCCCTCAGTGCGTTTCATGAATATCATGAAACGCATTAGAAGGGCCAGAGTGAAAATCTGAAATATGGGTGCACTGATTCTAATATTGTGCACTTGTCACAGGCAGCATAGTGCACAAGGCTGGAGCAATCAGACACACTTTCTCATGAATGAAGAGTCATGACTTATAAACACTGTATAAACTGTATAAACACTGTATAAACTGTATAAACACTGCAAAAGCTTGAGGTGTTAACCAGCAGAGCTACAGTTACCAGTGCCAACCAACTGTCAAGATTATTATGCAAATCATGACTGACTAAAGGGGAAAGTTAAAAGCACACGGAGGTAAGTTACATGGTGATCATGATATGAGTCTAATACGAGGCTGGAATCTCCACCCCTGAAGGTCTAAGGTAATGATGACACTGAGGCACCATATATCACCATCCTTTAAAATAAAAGCAAGATTCATTGATGGACTGTTGCTTCACATTTCCGGAAACTAAACCGAACCGCCTCATGATCTGATCGTCACTTCAGGTTCATCTGCAGTCGAATGTTACTCACTGAAGCTATTGTTTGAGGAAGGAGGGAGGAGCCAGTTCTGGCCTGGTGATCGTAAGGAAGGAAGGCTCGAGATGAAAAGCCCATACGGGTTTGTTTAGAAACCACTGCCAAAAAAAATATGATGCCTTCAAGGACATCACGTGACTTCCCTGAATGTGTGCGTACAACCTAAAAGTAAAGATAATTCTTTATGTGGAAGGTCTTAAAACTTGGTGTTTAATTGTGCATATGCTTAAAATTGAGGATAGAGAACTTGGTATTTAAATAAACTTTTAAGATGAACCTAATTTAACAGCAAATGTACTCAAAGTCCATTAACCTACTGCAAAAAATGAGTCTCTTCAAGTACATTTATGGCAGTACAAGAAGTTAGTATGGGTATGTACACCATCGTTTACAAGCACTTGGCGCCATCTACTGGCAGATTAGTATCCGTGTACTAATTTTTAATTGGAGGTGTTAAAGGGGTTTAAAAGAGCTACTGTTTCAGAATCAGTTGGGGAAATGAAGGCAGATGTTCAAAGCCCTATAAAAATGACTAAACAAAATTTAAGAAAAAAAAAAACCATTTATTTCAAATTATTTATCACAGTCATCATTTCTGTGCTCAGCGGTAAGAGTTGTATCTATGCAAAAAAAAGGCAGAATGTCAACATGTATATTTCTTAGAATGGGCAGAAACTCTAAAGCGCTAACATTGAAACTGCATTATGAAACATCTGAAACAGCCCTCATTTCAGTTTTTATGGTAGATAATTAAATAAAACGTTTTGCAAAAAGAAAACAATCCAGTCTTCACAATGGTTAGAACGACAAGTTTTCTACATACGTTTTCCATTTACTTAACTGCATATTCAGATTGCCAACCTGTTACATACTACACAGCATCTCAGAATGTTACACATGTGTGCTGGGTGCATCAACATTGCTGTTATGTTTACAGAGTGCATAAGTGCTTCGGGGTGTATCGTCCAGGAAGTTTTCATACAGCAGTTTTAAAAAATATTTTGAATGTCGAGTGAGTAAAAATGTATGCTATCTCCTTCAGTGGATAGCTGTGGTAAATCTGCATTTTGAGTACTGTGCTGGAAGACGATGAGAAGCTCATCCACAAACAGCTATTTCTATCCTACACCATAAATTGTATTGCAAATATACCCTGTTCACGTTATTCAAAAATATTAAACATAAGCAGGCACACGTGTCACCTCAACAGGGATCCGACACGAGGATGGACCAGCGCATCGTGATCGAGAAACCCACCCGGACCTGCGCATCGTGACCGAGAAACCGACCCGGACCTACGCATCGTCACCGAGAAACCGACCCGGACCTACGCATCGTGACCGAGAAACCGACCCGGACCTACGCATCGTGACCGAGAAACTGACCCGGACCTGCGCATCGTCACCGAGAAACAAACCCGGACCTGCGCATCGTCAACAAGGAACCCACCCGGACCTGCGCATCGTCACCGAGGAACCCACCCTGGGACAGTCAAACGTCTCAGGGCATGAAAACATAGCTGGAAATCAGTTTTTAAAAGAGTCCAACAAGAATCCATAATCCTCATTTAATATTTTCTGGCATGTTCATCAAATACTGCTTTTGACTCTCAAAAAAAACAGAGAAAGTCTAAGTTGTATGTTTGTGCAGACTTTACAGGCATTCAAGCTGTCGTTTGTCAGTGTGTTCAAAAATGCACACATTCGATTTTAAAGACCAGAGAAATCCTGTCTCAGAATGTGCATTAATTAACATTAAAACAATGTCCTTTGGCAATCTCATTAGTAAAACTACTGCATCTTGTGCGCTTTATAAATCATGTTGAGTTTAACCCGCAGAACACAGGAACAGCGACTTGCTCTGAGCAGCTAGGCCTGACTTGGGGGGGGGGCGGGGGGAGGGGGACGGGTCCAGAAGAGTTCCCACGCACTCAGGTCAGCTGACAGCTCAAGCATGTGACGGGTGACGTCTGCCTGTAACGCTGCAGCTGGATGGTGGACTTGGAGATCCCGTACGTGCTGGTGAGCAGGTGTCTTGCCTTTGCTTGAACTTCCTCCCAGTCGCTACTGCTGGAGGGTACTGTGGACGGGGCGGGGGGTGGGGGGGGGAGAGGAAAATGAACGCCATTAGCTCACAGCAGGGGGTCTTGGGGGAGGGGATGCTCCCAGCACATCCGCAGATGTTTTACCCGATGACAAGTACAAACAAGTGCAAAACCGGCTTCTGAAAAGCCTTAAGCTCAAGGCTTACATCGTATCTGGCATCAAGGCCGAGTGGCCTGTGGGTATCAGGAAGGCATTTAATTAGCTCCCGAATGACACCAGAAACAGTGGGCGAGGTCTCGCATCATCCAGATGAATACCTCCCAAAGCAATTAGCAACTCAAGGTGAGCAAAACATGCACGGCTCTGGAAATTTCCACGCCGCCGCCGATGACCTCTAGGGATGCATCACTTGGCAGCTGAGGTCCAGCCAGCGCCGCCGGTCCGTGACACCTCTACCCGCGTCTCAGCCGATGCCCCGGAGGCACCGGCTCCGTGCCACCGCACTCACCCAGCAACAAGTGGACCAGCGCGGCCGTCTTGTCCGGCGCCAAAGCCCACACGTTCAGATCCTCCACCGAATGCACCTCCTCCAGTTTCAGCAGGTCCTCTCTGATCCGCGTCACATCCAAATGCCGTGGAACCCCTGAAGTTGTGGCGAAATGTGCAACGAGTGAGATGCGTCATCGCATAAACACCTGAAGTCAGCATTACGAAAACAAACAGCTTACCTTCAAGTACAATGATCCCAGTGTCTCTTACTATTTTTACTGTGGTAAACAGGACAAGCACTGAGAAGATATATGTGCAAATCGGGTCTGCAATCTTGTATTCAGGCTGGAAAACCAAGAAAAATGTTTTTAAAACTGATGCTTGTGGCTTAAGTGGGAAAGATTTTTAATAATAATCATCAGAATCTCATATTTGTTAATCCAAGTACATTTTTAACACCAGTGACCCTTTTCTGAGCACAAATCGTTAAACATCAGGCTATAATCAATGCATCGTTTTTGAACTAATGTGCTAATATACAAATGAAATAATGTAATGTGCAATAAAACTATACATTCAAATGAAATACTAACTTTAAGAATTGCGCAAGTTATACTTGTTTTAAAGTCCTGTTATGTTTTTGTTTTTTTTAACTGCTTTTTTTTTCTTTTTTAATAAAAATAAATGACATGTAACACAAAAACCTAAAAATGATGTTAGGTTTCAATGTGAGCTTGTCCAGGAAACCCACTGTGGGAAACAGGCCACTAGTCTGACACATCATATTAATAATGAACCGTGACAACACTAAGCTTAGGAAAAAAAACCTTACTGACTCGATGCTATACATGAAAAAAGTTCTCTGGGGATAAGTATCTGCATGCATTCAGAGTCACAGAGTCCACAGCGGACCTCATGGTAACATTCTTGAAATGAGAACAGCGGTTAAAAATGGCAACAAAAAGTCTGTACCAGGCCATAGCTCTGAACTAATGACTAATGACTGCTTTCGATGTTTCTGACCATCTCCGGGGGTGAGGCAGCAGAACAACACACTGATCCACCGCACCAGTACTTCGGAAATGAAAAGTGTGCTGGTGTTACTGGTGGGGGGGGGCAGGGGTAGGGTGATAGATATAGTTTATATAAAAAATTTAGACACTGTGGAATTCAGCTCTTGACAAAAGCAGCAATACCTACAGTAATAGACTATTCACATGCCGGAATCCAGTTGGGGGATTACAACTGCCACAACAGCGTAATCCACCCCCCACCCCCCAGGGACGCCCCACGGCCTGTATTCTTAACTCCCCTCCAAAAATACCACAAGATGCCCTGGATGGACGTTGAAGATGCATCTGCTACATGCCCACATACCACTGGCAGGTCACAGGATGCTATAACGTAGCTCATGACAATCAACCACTAGAGGGCACTCTGAGTCCGGGCACATTCTGCAGGGTATATAATAACCACCGGAAGCACAATTCCTGGCCTCTCTGAGTGACCAAGCAGCTCCAATGTGACATAAGCCGGCTAAAAATACAGCGGAAGCTTCACATGACAAGGTTCTACCCACAGATCAAACTTCCTGGATAGCTGGGAAAAGGCCTTATTTTGTCCTCCCTTGTATTTTGAGTTATGGCAATTTCCACTTACATGCTATAATTTTAGAAGTTAAAACTCTCATACAAACGTGGCATTTGACTGGGTATTCAAAATTATTAAAAAAAAATTGACAATAATGTTAAAACCTCGGGAAAAGACTTTATGTAGGAAGTCTTTTCCACAACATTTGCATCTATGTTAACCATAAATGTACAGGTACATGTTTGTACAATTATGCACATTTAAAATGTCTCTTTGTGATTATAGCTATGGCTGGGAGGTAACAACCAAAGCAAAGATTCTAGAACGTACAAAAAAATCCAAATATATTAAATACTCATACTGGGAAAGGGTACAATTAGTAGCGACTCGTGATTATTTTTTAACTCAGCTAGACAAGTGGCATCATATTATTCAATTACTTCTTTCATATCGGTTTTTGACACAGGCACACAATGAACTCTTCGTTAAGAATGAAGGCAAACATCAGTAGATGGTCACGTCCACGAAATGAACCCAGGAGAAAAGCGGAATGGTGCAGCTGAACAGGAATGACTGTTAGTGCCGCTGTGTATTGCTGTGACACTGCTGCTTCCCACCTCCAAGATTTGGGTTTTTAACCGTGATGTTGCAGCCTGGTACAGACTCTAGCTCCCCCCCCCTCCCTCCCTCTCTCCCTCTCTCCCCAGAGCACTGCACCGGAAAACGGAGGGGTGGATGATGCAATGTGCATATCAGTGTGTCTCCTGTGATGGTGATCTTACACCTATGCTTCCTGGGCCTGACCCATAGGTTCTGGAGGTATTTTTTTTTTTTACTTTATTTTTTTCCTTCTTTCTTGGTCCCCTTCAATAGCTAAATGGCCGTGATGCAGAGCACTAGTGCAATCCCCAGCAGGAGGAGCCGCCCACTGTACCTTGAAGCGCACAACGTAAGCTGCCACGAGCACGCCGACACTCTGCACCAAGTCCCCGAGGGCGTGCACAAAAGCCGCCCTGACCGCCAGGCTCCCATGGCTGTGCGCTGTCTGCCCCGAGGACTGATGGTGACCATGGGAGTGAACATGGCCTGACTGGTTCAACAGGAAGCCCATTCTGCTCAAACCAAAAGGAAAAACAAGATATTAATGGCACAGAAACCACGCCACACTCATAGGTAACTCGCTGCCACAGGCAGAGGGCGGCCCTGAGTGTTCTGGCACACCAGGCCCCAGAGCAGCCGAACACAAATTTGATCAATTAATTTACATGAAACACATTTCAGTAGCACAAGCTATCAGGCTGCTGACAAGCAAAGTAGTGAAATACTAAACCTAGTGCAAATAACTGTAATGTCACGGAATGCAAACAGAGGTATTTCTTTTTTTGGTTCACTCACTCTTTTGCTGTCCCTAATCAAATGGTGCCCAATAGGGCTCCGGGCCATGGAGAGGATACCAGGCAGCATAGTGATCATACAGTCATTCTGGTGACCTTTACAGTACAACTGGGTTCCATCCAGAGATACGGGTCATACATCGAAATGAACATACGTCATAAAGTCACACTGACTTTTAGGTGTTACATGAAATTGAGGGATCCGTGTGAGGCTGGGATGGCCAGTCTGCCGTACGGTACAGAACTTTTCCGCGACTACTTTCGCACATCATGCAGCGCACACTAGGTAGTAGTGATGGTCATGACATTTCATGAACTATTTGCTGCATTTTTTGACTCCATGTGGCTCAATGTTTAAAAAAATGGCAGGAGGCGTGGCCAAAGCAAACCAAGGGCACCATTTAGTGGGATCAAAAAATGGTTCATGGAAATAAAAGTAAATGGTTCATGAAGTGTCATCGCTGATGGGCACATGGCTGACTGAAATTTATTTTTACATACATTTTCTTAATATAATAAAATTTCAGTCATAGGTTGTAAGTATCTATTATTAACCAATAAATATCAATTATTAAATCAGGAGCAATTCCGATTAAACACCAATACAAAGACTACAGCTGACTTGAATGAGCAATCTCCAGACTGTGAGCCCAAGTCCTTAACCATTATGCCATCTGCTGCCCATAACAGGAACACAATTTGTGCTCAGTGACTGAATCTAATTTGATAGGCTCAGACACATTGAGCACATCAGACTCAGAATCCACCTTTCTCCTGTTCAGGCCAACATCTGACTCTCCAAGTGAAGGAAAAAGACTTCACAGCTTTAATCAATCTAGCTGGAGTTTTAAAGCTACTACGAGCAGATTGAGCATTGAGCTTCGCCCTGATCAAGGCAGGATACTGTGCAGCACAATCCGCTCACATTAGGTTGACGGCCACACCGACTGCCGCGGTAATGAGCATGACATCCCCATCGATGTCAAAGTCCTGATGGATGGTCCTCTGGACGGCCTCGTTCAGGAGCACAGCGGTCAGGATATATATCAGCAGCACGCTTATGGCAGCAGAGACCACCTCTGTAAAATGAAATGAAGAAACCATTAATGACCAGCATTCCCAGGCCACCGAACATGTACATCACGTTCTGTGACAACAATTACCATCCCCACAGAGGAAGGGCGTACTTAAGAGGCCATTAAAGCGAGTTAAAAGAAGGCTTGAGCGATACAGCAACATACTGACTGCCAAAAAAAAAAGACAATAATACTATGTGCCTCTGACAGCTGGGAAAATAGAATGACAACCTGTGGGTACGGCATATTGCTGCGGAAAGTCCCATGCTACTTCACGCTCCGGACCTCAGACAATGTGCTGTTCATTATTACACAAAAAGGAGAACAATATCTGACACGGCACATCTACAACCGCAACCATGCGAGAAGTCCATTTGTGTTCTTCCCTGCAGCTCACAAAAACAGTCCTCACTGAGTGCTACTTCCCGAAACATCACCGAATGTCAAAGCAGTCGAGTGACTGTCTTACCAAGACGGTGCAATCCGAAGGTGAACCTTTTGGTCGGGGGTTTTGAGGACAACCAGAGTGCAAGCAGAGACACAATGATACCAACAAGATCCGTCAGCATGTGCAATGCGTCGGTCATGATGGCCAGGCTGTTGGCCACATAACCACCTTAAAGGCAGAGAGACGAGGAAATTGGTTAAAATACAGCAGAAAATCACAACTCACATTTACGATTTATTTACAAAATGTCGTATCTGATTGACCAAACACTATTAACAGAATCTAAACTACGCACAGATATCGCTCTTACCTCTTACAGAAGCAAAAGCACCAACTATCTTCCTAAAAAGCAATTTTGCCAGATTCCTCAGACTTAAATATCTGCTACATCAACCACAGATACAGAGTGAAGAGTGAGATTACATCACATGCCAAAAGTTCAGACTCTGGAGATCTGAATGTCCAGCCCAACACCAGACATTATGCGTTTGTTATCAGGTACATTTTCCTACAGGTATGTATGTGTTATGTGTTAATTTTAACAGCAACAATCCTAAAAAAAAATTATGTGCCAGTTATTTATTACAATCCAAGACAGACAGCTACACTAGGATGTTTGAGGTTTGATCTATGCCTTGGTCCACTTAACTCAGTGTAATAACGCAACACAAGTATTAACACTGCCCAATGTTAAAACCTTCACTCTTTTATTTGATACGAATGTGCTTTTTTATCACTCAGCTTAATTTCATTCTCAGAATGCGTCGCTCATAACATGCTTTACTTGTAGCATGCCGGACCTTGAACGGCTCCCCTCACCTATGAGCTCGCCGATCATAAAAAGGAAATAGAGCAAGGCAGCGCAGCCCAGCTTCTTCATCACCCTGCTCCTCTTCCCCTTCTCCTTCCTCTTCGTGCAGTTCACGCAGGGGTCCAAGATGAGCCCCGGGCCGCTGCCGAGGGACGATGAATCCAAGAGCGACTCGTCGTCGTCCACCACCGTGTTTACCAGTGAGCCATTGGTGTGGGGCCCCGCTGGGCAATCCGGCTCCCCAGAAATGACAACTTTCAGTTTTTTAAATGTGGGGGTGTCCTCCTCATCATCCTCAGTCCGGTCATGGGAGAAATCAAAACTAGCCGTGTCGCTAAGATCCCATTCAGTGGCCTCCTTCTTAAAGAAGGTCTTCATCTTTCCCAAAAAATTTGCGCCTGCCATGACTTCACACCTCTAGCACATCTGAAAGTATGAGTCAAACACAATGCTTCCCCTGACAGATGGCTGTCATATAGGTTTTGAATACTGTAGCAAAACGTTGCACTCCCTTTAAAATGGCTTACGAGTTAATGGAATCCTAGAGGAACAAAAAAAAAACAGTTATTGTGTATACTTCAGACGTATCTCTGCCTGTTATTTATACAAAACGGTCATGGCACTATTGATCACAGACTAAATCATTAAGCAAGCAGTCGATTTCTTTCAGCACCACTCAGCAGGAACTAATGAGTGACAATTTATTACGGTAACAAGTCCAGTAATTAACTAATTCACACAAACGTCTGTCAAATCGGTAGGTATGAAGAAAGATCTACATGAAGTACAAATATCCAAGCCACCACCTAAACAAACGTTACAACAACATAATATATTTAAATACAGACAGCAAATGAATGTTAAAGCGTCAGAGTACTCACATCCACTCTCCGATTACAGGGGGAAAGCCAGCTAGCTACCCGTGTTCGTTCGTCATTCCGCAGTTACTCTTAACGAGACGAAGGTACTGAGCTGCCTTGTTGACACCAGCAGCCCGGTTAGCTGGCTGCCTACAGGCAATGGCGTAAGTGCGGACTGAGGTCGACAGGAAATACAAAAAAGCTTAGCGGACACCGATTCGCTTTTTCACTTATTCAATACCAAAGCGTCTCAAACGTGCAGCGAATGGAAAGCAGCCATCATATAATAAACCAGCATTACACGACTTGCACTTTCCTGTTTCAGAAAATGAAAACGAAAGAATAAATATAACGCCTATTTGTAAACTATTTAAATAAATACCAGATTCCGAATCACCAAACGCTTTTAATAATAGATACTATATACTATTACTATTATTGTATCTTACCAGCTATACGTTGAGACTAATAAAACACATTTTTACGACTGTACACAATCAGTCACATGATGCTGCTGTGGTCACATGACGTCGCTCTCGCTCACTTCTCGCAAACATTCCAGAGCACGTTTTCCGCAGCATGACGAAAACTGACAGTTCCTAGGTCTGAAAGAAAGCGGTTTTTAAGAATAAGACATTGCGGATAAAATGCAAATAACTTTTTTTCAATGCGTATACCAAGGATATATTTTAAAATTGTTAATCGGATGAATTTGCATCGTAGATGATGACTTAATTTTCCCATATAAAGAAAGCTGTGTGGCTACTTAATGTTAAATTACTAGGTGCAGAAATGTTTAAATACATTGTCACAGTATGAAGGCTGTTATTTCAGGAATCAATACAACTTAAATTCAAAATGTGTATATAGATAAATAATTCGAGGTGCAATTTCTCTGTAGACTGGGAAACTCGTGGAGTTTAAGAAGGGTCTGACTGCATACTCCACCAGAAGGACTCCACTAGAGGGCCGATGTTATGCCGAAAATGGCATCCCTGCCGTGGAATGCATGCCTGACTATAAATGACCGATTGGTTGCTGATCAGAAAGGAGTTGAGCTACTTTGTCGAGCTAGGCTACCGTAGTGCTAACCGATAGCCCTAACCCTAACCCTAAGCCCCAAAAAAACCCTAAAAGCTCAACTCGCCAGAACACCGGCATGCATATTGTACTGCAGGGATGCCTTTTTCGGCATAACACCTGTTACACGTGATCTCCACAAGCGAGTCCGGACATGACATTTGGAGGCAGTACCAGATATCACATGATCTTCAGAAACCGAGTCTTTTAAATCAGTGGCCCCCAACCCTCGGCCCGCGGGCTGCACAGAAAAAATAAAAAACTTCGGTCACATGATATTTACAGCTAAAATCAGTCCCACAAGCTAGTAAGATGTATAAAAAGCAAATGTCCCTTGATCGTTCGGCTCTCACTGATTCAGCGTTGCGGTGATGTCATATTTTATGTACTTTGTATTTGTTTTTGTGGTAAATCTTGAATTATTTTAACAAGATGTTCAAAGTTTACCATGGCGACCAGAGAGCATTAGCGTGCTGAGTGGATAATTTTAAAATATCCCCATTTTTATACGTATTTATTCGTATAAATACGCATACGTATATTTATCTGCCACTCCTTAAAGGCCGGGCCGTGAAAATAGTTTCTGATATTAAACCAGTCCGTGACGAAATAAAGGTTGGGGACCACTGTTTTAAAGTATACACTTATTTTGATAATCGATTTAAAGTATATTAACATTGGACGCGAAGTTAATAATGTATTTTAATTCTACAAGAAGGGACGTTAATACCATATGCTAATTTTATTTCGGTGTGAAATTCTCACTTTAATAGGGAGCCCTAGAAGTCCAATAGGGTGATTTTTTTTTGTTACTTTCTTGTGCTCACGAGTTATTTTGTGCGCACAAGAGTAATCTGTATTAACACAACCGAACAAAATATATCAGTGTCAATACTAGTATGCACGATCTTATATTCCGTCAATTTGCCAATCATATTCAAATAATTAATCAAAAATACTACATAATAACATAGGCACAATTTATTGCACACAGGCAATACACTGACACTGATGTTTGGTTCGGTTGCATCAAGACATACTATGTTCGCCTCCTAACATTTCTTGTCATTACTGACACCTATTTATTGTACCTGTTTATAGCTGTTTTACTATCGACTACCAATAATGTAAGAAAAAAGTATTGTTCTTGGCGCTTCGAATTCACTTCTGTCGCGACTATTCACACGGACTGTATACCTCAGAATTAATGTCAAAGTAGTGCGCGGCAGCGTTGTATTTACTACTTCCAGTAATATTAATTGCATGGCTGTTGTATCTTATTGTACCCTAATGCCAGGTCTAGCAAACGTAGTATGGCGTGTCGAAATAAACCTCTTGCAACATGACAGATATACGCAGCTAACCTGTTCCTAACAAATAATAATTGCACACAAGACAAATAACTGGTGCGCACACGATAAAAAAACACTCTTTAGGACTTAAGGGGGTTTTGATATGAAAAATATCGACCTTCTTAACTTAAAAGGAAACAAAGTGCAAACAGACCTTTAAAGCATGACAGGAGACACGACATAAAATGTCCCAATAGCTCATTCAACCACACATGTAATCTTGTGGAGGTTTTTCAATCCCTCTACAGTTGCTTGCATTAACATTTTGCTAGAGTTTTTAAAGGTTTTAGCCTAAACATTAATGTATCCATTTGCATTGTGTTGGAAGAGTAGCAGCTTTATTATTATATAAATATATAATATGAACAACTAAATAAATAACTAGAGACGCATTTCCGCAAAAAATAGGAGGACGATAGTCTAAGAAGTGAGTGGAATAAATAAAAAATAAGAATAAAAGGAATAACAATATGTGATTGTCGTTTATCGCAACCACATAATAAACGTAGGTAACCAACAAACAAAACTGACTCAGTCTACTTTGAACTATTTTTATTACAATAATATGATTATTAAAAATTAACTTTAAATAAAGACTATAATGATGGGCACTGCGGCAGTAAAGCAGTGCCAATCATTACTAAGGCAGTAAGAACAGCCCTCCTGGTAGAGGTCTGCAGCCAAATGATCTTTTGGAGTTTCGTGAACGATGTGTTTTGACAAATTGACCCTAGGTGGTAGCAGAGACCTAAAATTACTGCCAGTATTTTCAAATTCAAGTTCGCATTTTCTAGGACTGTGAAACTGATGACTTGAAAAGGACTGTTTTATTTTGTGAATGTGTATAAAACAGTAATTTATGCGATTTGGTGATGCAAGATTACAGAGGAAATTCTAAAATGTTTCATTATTCCATTTATTACTGTTGTTTCCACTCTATAAACATAGAACTTGAAGAAAAAAAAAAAAAAAGTCAGATTTAATTGTCTGTCAATCAAAATGTTGTAGCGCTAAATCCTAAAAGTACCCAGGACCATAGCTGTTGGCATAGAAGAGAAATGTCTTTGAACATTTTCTCTGAATATACATTTTTTTAAAAAAAGCTTCACATTTTGCAAAATAGCAATATTTTTCCAGTTTTTTGGACTTATATTTTTGTCCTTACATGTCCTATAGATAATATGACATTACACATACTACATGATTGTAATGTTGAAGATTAAACAATCCTGGCATTTTTGTGGACAAAATGTCTCTTTTGAAGAAAAATATTATTGGCCTCCATCACCTCCCTTCTCAGCTTTCTATAAACTGTCTATTTTTAATCTTACTACAGACAGGAAATGGTTCCCAGCCAACACCATTTTTCTGTACTTTTGGTTTACGTTCTTTCGGATTTAGAAATTACCCTTGTGGGAGACTGAACTCGAACCTCAGACACAGCCAGACTTGAATTCAGAGGGCACAGGCAGTATTCGAGAAGCCAGACAAGACTGCGGAAGCAGAGAATTTTGAGGTCAGTGTTGTTCCGCCCCCCCGCCCTCCCCACCCCCACAATTCATGGTTCTCATTTAAACTTCCTTCCCCGTTTATGGCTTCAGCTATGAGTCAAAGGCAAAGCCACCGACTCCACAGGTATTTCGCAGCAAGTGGTGGAAGAAGACGGCTGTCGTTCTGTCTAAGTAAACAATGAATCACCCTGGTGACAAATAAGGTGACCTCAGCTCTCTCCAGAGATGAAGGAACTCTCCAATACAAAACAGCAGGCTCAGAGTACGACTTCAGTCTCCCGGTCATTTATTCATGTACCATAATTTTTTTTCTCAAACCTTAGAGCTGAAGTGGACCTGAGATATTTCATCAACATATAACCCAAATACATTGAAAAAAAACTTTCAGAAGGCAATCTTCCATGGTCAAATTATATATTAATAAAATATGGTTTTGTTGCTTGGGAAGAAAAGTTAACACCATATTTATATAATAAATAAGTGAAGCAAATAATTGTCTTTAATCCGTGGAAGTGCTTTATTACTCGTCATTTTGATCAATGACATGTAACTGAATCACTAATTCCAGGACATGATATAAAATATCTTTACTTCACAACAAAGAGGGGTCACAAATAAGAAGTAAATAGTCAACAAAAAATGTTTTCAAGTTCTAAGCCGAATGGGCTCATGCTATTATGATTGTGTTTTCTGTCTATAAAAAAGCTGTCATAGTTGGTTTGATTTTCATGCTGTTGAAATTATATAAATATAATTTATATATGGGGGACACAAAAAAATACTTTAATTTGACGTCATTTCACATTAAATGAAGAAGGGGAATTTAATTAAACCACTTTTGCCCACCCTTGTGGTTGTGTTTTGCGTGTATATGGGAGCGCGGAAGATACTGCTTTGTTGACTTCCGAAGGAAAGTAGTTGGTGGAATTTTGTTTTCTTAAACCGATGTTTTGTCCTCATTTCAAGTCTTACCTCAGTAGCCATATGACTGCTGGTGGTTTGAGTGGATTAGAGGTTGTTCCCCAGCAGGCTGCCTGGATCTCCAGTGGAGACCCTCCAACGTGTCCGCCGTAGCCATATGGGGAGAAAACAGGTCTTGTGTAAAGATTTATTGTGTTGTTTATTTTATATCTGGCTCAACCACAGGAGGCCGGAGCGAGATGTGTGCCCACTGTCTACCACACGTCTGTGGGCCAAAAGTGACGCCTCCGTGCCATTCAGCAAGGCCGTGGGACGGTTTATCCAACGCATTTCGCTAAGGAAACCCACAAGAAGAGGTGCAGTATCAGGACTAGTCTCACCTTACACACCCAGCACAAAGGAAGGCTCTTTCACTTAATACTCAGTAAGTGAATCATTCATAGATGAGGACATTTGCCTCAATACTTGTCTGCACCACAACCTGTTTGAAGTTGTGGTTGCAGAAATACTGTCACCACGCAAACTGTTAGTTGTAGGAACATGTTGGTCAAAGGAACATGTCTAGATGGGCCAGTGTGTAGCTCAGTGGGTTAGGGAGGCTCTCAGCCTGTATCCAGAAGGTCATGGGCTCAAGGCCCTTAACCCTAACTGCTCCATGGGTGCTGGCTTACCCTGCTTTCTGACCCAATTTTCCTTCCTTGCATGTTGCCTTGGACAAAAGTATCTGCTAAATATATGAGACACTTTGAGTAATGTCCCTGGTTAGAGGTGTGCAGAAATGACAGTATATTCAGTCTGTGAGTCTGGGGCTGGACAGTATGTCTCAAGACACGGGTGCTGTGGGGGGGGATCAGGACGATTCCATGGGTCCCTGAGTAAAAATTCTGGAAAATTACTGGATTGGTCTGGGGGCCCCAATATATGATTTCATGGGGCCCGATGTCTTCAGCAATACCCCAAGAGTAAAAGTAGGTAATCCAGGCACAGAACCAGGGGAACCATGTAGGACCAGATACTTGCGAGACGGTGAAAACGCAGACGTGCACAATGACTAATCTTAAAAATCGGTGTCCTTTCTGACTCGATTCCGTACGGTTTGTACTCCAAGAGAATATATTTATATATCAGATCTGTGAAGTGGAAATGCTTCACGTCACTGCAGATGGACCGTGTTCCAGCATCACTGCGCTCCTTGGCCTTGAGTCACTGAAATCTGGAACTCCCAGCACAAAATCGGGGTGACCGCCCCCTTGCACTGTGGGGGGGCTGGGGTGACCTGGCCATCGGCCAAACAAATAAATGCAGCCTCGCTACACTACATTGGTCTGAACAAATCTGCTTACAGCTTAGCAAAAGCTTTGTATGTACCTACCGGAGGTGGCTGCCAGCACTCCTTTATTAAATGGGCATGTTTAACTATCCACAGGAAATCAAACTCCCATGAATATACAAATGTTACAGCGCATTCAAGGAATAGAAAGCGCCAGCGTGTTACAGAATTTAGAAAACACATCCTTCAATGCCGTCATGTACAAGTTACGCAAGTGTTCCCTTCAAAAACTTGAATAACATTTCATCGTCTTTTAAAAGGACCACCTTCTCTTGGGCAGAAGATGACGGTTACGAGGCTGGATGCTCCGATTATACATACAAACACGTGGGGGTAGAAGGGGCAACTCGGCCATGTATGGAGAAATGGAATTTACCTCAAGTCTCTAGCAAGCGAGTCAGTATTTAATAAGAGAAAGTCTAAATGAGCAGTTTGCCCTGGAATATTTGGGTGTGGTCTTTCCTACCACCAAACTCCCACACACAGTTTTACTGGCCAGATGGTTTCTGTTTTCATTTAGGTTGAGGGGAAAAAAAGAGAAACAAAAAAGCAAAGGCTTAATCCTAAGCACTTCTGTCATAACAAGTCAAGTGATGGGTAAGTACCCATGCACGGTCCATTTTATTTTGGGACAGTTACGCAGCCCAACACACACACACAGCATTTACCAACCTACAGCTGCTAGAGAAATGAAGTTAGATCCGAAACCTTTGTGCTCACGCTCCTGGAGGGGCCGACGCCGCGTCTTAGGCACCCTAGCGACTGAAAGGTTCAGCAGTTCATTAAGTGAATAATAAAAAATGAATCCAAAACTGGAGCAGGAGGCAGAGTTTATTGACAAGTCAATCTAGAAAAATCCATTTCAAAAGCGTCAAAGCAATAAATACGGCAGATATAAAACTGAGCCAATAAATGACATGAGATAAATATTAAAAGGTTTCAGCCAACTTAATGATAAGCAGCTGCCACTTGAAGCTTAAAGCAAAGCACTGTCTCTCCCGCCCATAGAATGTTCCCTCAGCAGGTCACGTGACCTAAAGGAAAAAAAAAAAAAAGCCACTTAGGTTTCATGATCAAGCATGTATGTTTGGAAAGGCAGTCGATAAGGAATTAAAGCTATTGCTAAGTAATTCCTTAATCAGAGTAACCAGTAACTGAACAGAATTATAGATAATTAAGGATATCATCTCCCCTCTCCCTCGGTCTCACAAAACACACACCCCTCACCCTTGTTCAATGCAGTTGCTTTTCAATAGCGTTTTGTATCTCTCCAAAGACTGCGTTATACAGCTGCCGTCTTGACATGGTCCCATCCAGCGGTACTGCAGGACATGAGATTTCAGAATTAGACAGCGGTTAAAATGGTACACATACTAAACCAGGTACAGCAGGACACCAGAGGCTTTACCAACGTCAACCCCAGTCTCCTCCATGATGGCCTTGTGTCTCAGATACATGGGCCAAACGTGACCGTCGAACAGTCCTGGTGGGTCGGGCACCAGGTATTTCCTTGACCTACAGTAAGAAGATTAAGATTCCAACAGTGCTGAGCCTGGCTGCCAATCATAAAAGTTTCCCCAATCCAGTCCTTGAGGACCCGCAGACAGTCAACATTCTTGATTCTGAAAATCTTGGACTGTCTGGCAGGGAGCAAAATCATGGACTGTCTGTGGGTCCCCAAGGCCCAGATTGGAAAACACCAGTCTTTGCAGAAACAGTCACTCTAAAAATGTCAAGTGTACAGATTTAAAAATTACAAGATTAACATTACTTAGAATATTCTGTAGTATGTTGTTAATAACCTCACCCCCTCCTCCTCCTGCACTCTTCGTACGGGAGGTAAATGAAGTAGCGCTGGTCAAAAACGTCGATCAAAGGTCTGGGAGGAAACACAAAGACCACTCAGGGACTAACTTCATGCTGAAGTAGAGAAGGGCAGTGAGCCCACAACCTACCCGTGCGTGTAGAGGAGAAATCCCTCCACGATAAGGATGTGGACCTCCACGTCCCACGTCTGCAGGGCCCCCTTCTGTCCTGAAGTGCTGCCGACGCCATGTGACCTCTCGAATTTCGACGGGTTCTCCAGCCAGGCCTGGATGGTGCTCATCATTGCCTCCATGTCCAGGGAGGTGATCACTGAGGCGGGAAGGAACAGAAGAATGAGAGAGGAACATGGACAGATTTTCAGTAGGCGTCCTGCATGTGGGACATGCAAATGCATCGAGGTGCTCATGTCTCTCATACACAAGACCGTGCGGGCAAAACCCCTTCTGAAGAGAGGCCAGCTTACCATCATACTGCTTAAAGCCATCTTCACCCACTTCAATCTGATCTTGGGGCTGAAACATACATGGATGAGATACTCCTGTACAATCTAATGCCCTGAAGATTGTTCTGTGCAACTAAACAGGCAGGTTTAACCTTCCAGCCCAAAACGATAACGCGATCCAGATATAGGAATGAGGTTTAAAATATCCTACTGCATTGGATGCAACACACTGCAATGTGCTTCAGCAAAAAACTGACTAAATTGTAAGGGACGTCTAATATACAAAATGAGCAAAGTACCAACATAGAAATATGGTCGAATGAGTAAAAAGCTGTTACGAGATTATAAATAGGGGAGTTATTAAAAAAAAAAAAAAAAAAAAAAACTGCCACTGATTAAATAACTATATAAGCTAATATATTTATTGTGTGCTCTTTTTCCTCCGTATTTTATTTATGTGGTTAAATTGTGGTTAAGTTGATCAGGAGAACCAGCAGTTTGTAAGAACTCACCTTGAAAAAGTCGTCTTGATGAACGACACAGCAGTTTGGCAAGTTTTTCATTAACTTGTTAGTAAGGGTAGTTTTACCCCCGTTTGTTACCCTGCGAGGCGAAAGGGACATACTATGTTAGGTAACAGGAAGACATTTTCATTTACACTCATAATGCCATAATGCTTAAATCCGCTCCTGCGCAGTAAATGCTGAGTATGAAAATGCGCAGCATCTGATGGGAAATTCAGAAACGTGCATAAAAGTCTGCATATAGCGTTAATGCTACACATACACATTAAATCTGATAAAATCTCATACAACGGGTTGGTAATTTTACTCCAACTTTAATTACGAGCCCATTCACCGCGACTCACCCGCCAATGCCGATGACGAACTTCATCTCTGAAACCAGACAGCAAGAGCAAACCTGCGGGAAGCCGCTGAAAGACCTGCGGCGGATGAACGCAACGACGGAGCAAAGAGCGAAAGAGAAAACGAGAAGAAACCGTCAGCTACTCCGCTCCTCCATTGCGTGTGTAGCGCAGAAAGCAGGGTGATGACAAAAGGAGGAAAAGTCCACTTTTCCCACACACTGCAACTTCGCGCCTGGTTGGCTATATAAACTGTAGCCCCCAGCGGAAACGTCATATTTACAGCCAATCCGGGGCGAGACAAATATATTTTGCCCCTCCCAAATATCCAATGAAGTCTTCAGGAGTGCATTAACGCTGCAGCTAGGGTGGTGTTCATTTTTTTCCTTGTTTTTTTAATTTAAATGTATTTCGACAGTGAGATGGGTGTGCATAGCCGGGTTTATTACGCCGTGTATAATTGTTGTTGTAAATAGTTGTCGCTGATTTATGGGTTTCCCAGTGTGTGCCCCGATCTGTGCCAGTGATTCGAGCGTTTCAGTGCCCTCTGTAAATAGTTACCATGTGTGTGCCTTACAGTCCAACGTAAGATGTGTTCCAGCGTAGAGTTGTGGTTATTTTTGTGCGATATTTCTTAAGGCAGGTATTAAAGAACAGGTTTCTGGCCTTAAAAGAGTTTTTCTTGTTGTTATCATTGTGATGCAGCGGTTTGTCAGTTATTATACTGGTATCGGAAGTGAGATGCCAGAAGTGGCCCCACTGGTGCCACTGAAGCTGGTCCTCCTGCATATCACTCTGGGAGCCCATTCCTTCCTGGCAGACCTATGGGCGACACTGGAGAAGCAGTGGCGACCACCTTGCTGTAAGGCTTGCTGTAAGCATATTACTTGCTGGTGCTATGGGGATAAAGGGCACCAGACACACTGTTACCCAGAAGCCCGCACCAGAGCTGCCAGCAAAGGAGCTGAGAGCAGTCCAGTGAGCCAGGCATCACCCCGGTCCTCTGCAGTGCGTCCTGAAGCTGCCCCTAACAGCCCAATGGTCTCCTGTTGGAGACGATGTCAGGCAACACGACCGTTAGCTGGCCGGTGATGGCTCTCAGCTCGCCAGCTGCAAGCAGGCGTGCTGCACACTGGATGCTTGGCTGGTTCAGGAGCACCAACAGCTTGAAGAGCAGCAGCAGTAGAACCGGCAGGACTATGAGCAGCTGCGGGAGGAGCCGCCAAAAACAGCAGACGGGTAGCAGAGGCAGCGTTGCTGGGCCGCGAGGAGGCACGTCATGCCTTAGAGGCCGAACTGGCCCAGGAGCGCCTAAAGCTGGGCAAGTGGCAGGTGCAGACATGGAAAAAGGGCAGCATACCCTGGGCGAGCTGCGGGTAGATGTGGCCTGCAAGAATCGGCTGCGCAAGGCCACCCGATCCAAGGAGCGGGAAGGACAACAAGCCCCACCAAGCTGCGCAAGGTGAAGGGCCAGCGTGTGATAGCTTCTCGGACTCCTCTGCCTCACCCATCATTGGAAATGGCGCATCGGTGGCTGCCACCAGACCTCTGGCACTAGTTTCAGAGCTGAAGGGGGTACAGGGTATGGTGGTCCTTAAGACGGTCAAACTTTGCAGGTGGGCAGTGTAGTGCCCTGCACATATCGGAGCCTATTAGTGTTTCCCAGCATGCTGAAGAGCCATGTAAAGAGCCCCGTGTGTAACTGATGTTGTAAATAGTTGTGCTGTGTCTTTGGTTTATGTAAATGTGTTTGCCTCTGTGTGGCAAGATCTGTGCCAGTTACTCGTGTGTTTCCATGCCCTTTGTAAATTGTTACCATGTGTGTGCCTTACAATGCAGCATCACACCTCTTTGTGTTCCACCGTTATGTGTGATGGAATGGTGGTTGTTGTTTGTCTCTGCTGCTTTTAAGGGCTGATCTTAAAGAGCACATCATCTTTCAAACAAATGTCTTCTCTCTCTTTTGTGTCACTGCAATACTCGGGTCAGCTGACTAATACTGACTTAAAACGAATAACCAAGGAACCAATACATCAGTTATTTGAAGCAAGAGTACTAAATATTTTATGTAGTAGAGCAAGATTTTTCCTATTTTTGTTTGATTAATCTTCAATAAGCAGAATATATTGTTTTACAAAAAGTACTATAGGAATCAAATATATTATTATTAATACTATTGTTGTTTTTTCTGTTCTTGTTACATCTTTTATGTGGAAATATGAAAATACTTTATTTCTTCATTCAACATTATATGTTTAACTTTTGTTTATAGCCATTTTAACTCAGTTTCTTCTTTGTTTTGAAGCATTTCAGTAAAATCGCGATGCTGTCATTTGAGGCTGAAACCAAAATAACAGCCCCATGTTTACGGCCCACAGTTACGGTTTTTCGGTCCAAAAAAAGACAATATGGGACTCACATCCGTACGATATGATCAGCATTACTCAACATTCTTAACCGATGCTAAATAAGGCACCTTAAACTTAGCAACAGACAATAACTACCTTTCTCTAAAACTTTTTTTTTAATCATCCTGCAAGATCTAGGTCAGTGTCATATAAATGTTGGTATATATCAGCAAAATTCACACAATTTGCAGTTCATTCAGCTTCGGTAAAACTGTAATTTCCTTGTGCATTGTATTCAGAAATAGTCGCAAAAAAGAAGTAATTTAGAAAACATGTTATGGGTGCAAATTTTCCTTCATTTAACACAATCACATTATAAGGTGACACACGGGTAATTTAATGTATATTTTTGTCCAGTTCACCCAGTTTTTCAAAATGCTCTTATTTGTGGCTGTCTTAATGCTGGACCCCCCCCCCCTCCAAATTATAACATAGTGATTATTATCAGTGCAGAGCTGTAATGTGTTTGTGTCAATGAATACAAAATTCTCACATCCTAACAGTAACCTCACCA
>JAODKE010000007.1:7316679-7333546 GCA_026779605.1 Mormyrus hasselquistii | reverse complement strand
CTTATTCTGACCAATTTTTAAAAAATGGGGGGTGCCCTAATTGTTGGGGATGTCCTATAATCGGGGAAACACGGTAAGGGGCAGCGTGTGGCTCGGGGCGCCTGTGATCAGAAGGTTGTTCGTTCGAGCCCAGCTTTGGCAGAATAGTCACGTCCGTAGGCCCTCGAGCAGGATCCTTTCTGTGTAGCTTCACTTCTGCCATAAATACTTGACTAGAGATGCGAGGATGCCAGCTATCATGGCCCCTGGACCCCAGGCTTATCAAACGATGTGACTCAATGCTGTGTTTTTTATTATCTAATTATATCCTCTCAAGCACTAGTTAGGCAGACCAGCAAGAAAACTACAAAACACAGAAATCTGGCAACATTTCTCATTAATACCCACTTCGAAACTGCATCATCACTGAGATATTTGCTAATAGTGTTTCTGTTAACAGTGTGTTGGGCTGATATTCTGTATGACAAGACTACATAATGATATGAGATCCCCCCCCCTTCTGTCTAGGAGTTAAACTGTGGTTACATTTTTTTCTATTACTTTATCCCACCTTCCATCAGTGCCTGTGTTCAGAAGGTTGCTGGTTCAAACCCCAGGGTTAACAGTGTGATTTCACCATTTGACCCTAGAGCGAGACTCTTAAACCCGACAACTCTAGGGATCACTTAACCTTGATTTCTCAGAATGTACATGTATGATATTTGGATAAAGACATCTGCAAAATAAGTCAAATGTAAAAATGTAGCCAAAAAGGAACGAGAGAGTATAAATGGCAAACCTAGACATGAATGGGTCCTAACTATGATTTAGCATCAAGAGAGCAAAATAAAAACGTTTATAAGGGCAATCTAATTTCTCAATCAGTCAAATATTCTACGTATATTTTTATGACATCGTATGCCTTCGTAAACATTAAACCGTACTCGTATGAAGCATTTCCCTGGCTGACATTAGAACCAGGCAGCATTTTCAGACAGCTAGATGTCTGGCTCCAAAATTCAGCGTCAACACAACTTTTTGTTACCGGCCTCTCCAGTCTGAGAGAACGTTTCTGCATGACATCACTGATGCCGGCTGAATTCAGTGTCAGCACGGCTGTCTCTGGAGTGCACGCGGATAAAGACAGGTACTGTCAGGGCGCACAAACGCTGCCCTGTTCCTCTCCTGATGAGTGGGAGAGCAGTGGGTGTCTACAGGAAGCGGCACAAAAAAATGATGTCTAGGAAATTTTTAGAAATCTGTAATTCTGAAAGCTCTTAAGCATTTATCCAACATGTGCGTGATATTAAAAAGTTCACTTTCAGGATGTATCTATTTTGAATTCCTTAATTTTTTTCATTGAATGTTCAGTATTGTTACTGAATTTTATATTCAATAAAAATGTGCTCTTAGTTGACCTGATATGCAGCGAATAGCCCTTTAAATATGGATTTCAAACATTTAAATTAAAAACTCTACATGTAACAGGAACACGCATGCGCATACATAATGGATGCAAGGGAGTTAGGGACGATACAGTTGTAATCAAAGTGAAAAATATTCAGATATCCTTTCATACGTTCTCTCAACAAATGCATATACAAGCTAGGCATTGAATTATGTCTGTATTATAAGCCTTTTTGTACGTAAGTGGGAACTTCTCACGTTTATTTTGGGTACAGTGTAATTGTCCGTGCATATATATATATATATATATATATATATATAGTAACTTCCTCCACAATAGAGCTTATGAACTACTTAGTATTGCAAAGAACGTTGGGTGAAATCTGCTAAAATAAACGTAGGATACAAACTCATAGTCCAGATGATAAACCAGGTCATGACGTCAAACAGAAAAGGAAGGAAAAACGTCATTGCTAACTCATGAGCATAAAATATTCACTGAAGTTGTTTTCTATAGTTCAGTATATTATTTGTAGTTTAATTTGTCATTGATGAAGATATAAAACATCCTATAAATTTGTTAAATTGTTTGTAAAAATAAATAAATTCAAACCTTGTAAGATTTTGTCTGTTGTCAGGCAAAGTTGTTACAAAACAATATTAATAATCGGCTTTTATATTAATTCAAACTTTACTATCGAAATCAACGTACCGGTAGATGACGCGATTACATGGCAATAAATATATGTGCCGCTAGATGTCACTGTAGTTCCTATAATGTTGATTTTCCAGCATATTCATTAGAGATGTGAATAAGAGAACGAAGGAAATGTGGGGTAAAAAACGCAAAACAGAACAATTATCATGCACTTTTAATGATTACTTGGGTAAAATACGGAACGTAGTTATTAGAAATGTCACTAACAGCAATTTGACCACCATTACCAGAACACAATTTATAAATGACACATAAATATTCGGTAGAAATCTGTCTTTACACAGAACATTTAACGGAGGCTAAACCTTTAGGGGGTTCTCTTCACATATTCTGTAGAGCACTGAGGACTGGCGTTAGGTACCAGTTAATTTTGGGTGACTAATTGATGACAGAATTCATCAGCATGGTTTCCCTGGATGGCATGACCTCCAACAGGGAGGAAATGATGGATTCGAGGGTGCTAATCTATCCCCAAGCTTGGTAAGTGTCCATCTGAACTGCTCGTTTCTAAGACACTCGCCAGATCTAAGCTGTACTAGAAACCCACCCCACACAGCTATGCAGGTAACTAAATCCTTTACTGTACACCCTGTTGTGAGGGACCCCTCCGGCTGACGCTAAGCTTAAGCACATTTATCCAGAATAAAGGAACATGCTCTGACTTTCTGACAGCTTTACCCAAAGAAACAATAACAATCAGTCAACTTCGAAGCTCATGCTCCTAAAATGGAGTCATGGTCAAACTGAGATACTGAGAACTTTGTAGAAGCGGAGATGTTTAAGAAAAGTATAAAGGAACAGGCCACCGGATTGTCTGACTGAGCATCAATGGATTTCCCTTCCATTCAGCACAGGACAGAATTGAATGAATAGACAGAAATAATGTGGCTCATTAACTTCACGTGTCAATATATGTCTTTGTATTTGAAACTAATGGAACGAGGTGGTTCTCAACAGAAATCTATGCATGTACAACTTCTATGGTGCCTAAACTTGTGGAGTCTAATAAAATAGTCTTTAACTGGTAGGATTTCCCAGTGTTTACAAGTGCTTTGCTGATGTACCCTTAAACAGGGCATTTAATTGTGATCTGTGATTCTGCAGTGTAAAGGGATAGTGTATGTATTGTTGGTTGCCCAATAAACAACTTAAATATAATTTTTAAAGTTGAGCATCTCATTGCCCACAATTGATATCTAATGACATTATTATTAATCTATCTCTGTCTAGTCTAGACCAGTGTTTATCAACCCGGTCCCCAGGGACCCCCAGACGGTCCACGTTTTTGCTCCATACCAGGAGCTGGGAGGGAGCAAAAACATGGACTGCTTGGCATGGAGCTTGAAGGAGAAAAAGCAAAAGCATGGACTGCTTCTGAGTGCCTGAGGACCAAGTTGAGGAACAATGGTCTAGACTACACTGCAAACTATAGGTTTAAATCATCAATTGTCTCCCTCAGAAAATAATCTAAGCACTCTGTACTAGGGGAGTGTATGAGCTGGGTTTCAGGCTGTGAGGCTTGTAGGGGCAACCACTGTCTCCACATAAGTACCCTGTAGATCAGTGGTTTTGCTTTGGCTAGAAAAACAAACACTATCTTCAGAGTGTGCCTCTGGGTGTGATGCTCCTTTGAACATTCTGTGTTTTACCAACCCAAATGAACTCATTAAAATTTTAATTCTTTGATAAATAATACTTATTTTAATGTAAACTCTGCCGTTCAGTTGCATGAAAAGCATGCCTTTTCCCCAACTTCCCTATCATGGAAAAAATACATGGCATTCTTTAAGTCCTTAAACATACAACATGCTTTGATTAAATAACCTTAAAGTAGGTCAGCTTTTGCTTTCATTAATGAGCCTATTGCTAGGCAGTGGTCTGGCCTCCATGCTTCCATCGTGATTACTCAAAGACATGTTGTGTATCTTCACTCTTTCTGTACAGAATCACGATGAAAACATTGATTTATTTAAAATGAACCAAATCACAATGTTGTTTATATGATATTGAAGATATTATCATATAACTCATTTGGAGGTACCAGAACCTGAAAAGGCAATTTTAATTATAAGCTATAATTGATAATTTTATAAAAGTTGCTTCTATGTAACCACACACTTTTAATATAGGTAATATACTTTAATGTCGCTGCATGAATAATATATGCACACACAGAAACGAGAACAGCAATTCAATCTGTATTTATACAGACTACCATTTACACAGACGGGACTTTGAAGAACTCGGGCAACTAGCGTTCATTCCGTCCTACGCAGAGCTGCGGGCGCTTCCGTTTATCGCACCTATAATAATGCGTCTCGCCGGTAATTCGAGTCCCGGGCCGCCCGCCGGCACCTCTGGCGCCGCCCACCGCGACATGGCCCCGCCCCGTCACGTGACGCGCTGCGGGCTGACTCAGCTGACTTGTCACGCAGCGTCAGTCCGGAGTCGCACAATTATGAAAAAGCTATCTTCCGCTGGAGCTGGAGCGGAGGCAGATTACCCCGACGTCACCCGGGCTTTCCTTCCAAGGCTAATCGATAACACCGCCGATAGATGGCTAAGAGCCACGGAGCGGCTCTTCCTGAGATTGCACGGTGAAGAGAATGGTATGCAGCCTCGCCGGACGCTGTTTATTTTTGTGGTAGGGTGCCGAGCTGGAGCTGGAGCTGGGTATGTGTGGCCGGCAGTAGTGGTGTCGGTACCGTCGGTGCTGGTGGGAGATATAAGTGTAGTCTGAAGCATGTCTGTCAGTGCTGTCACGGCTCTCTGGTCAGCGACAGTGTTGTACCGTCTACGGGACGGAATGCTAGTCGCTGTTAAACGCGGGGTGTGCAGCCCCTATCTTCCCCAGCAGCCGTCCCGTCTATAACATGAATTCTCATGTGCGTTTCTGGTGAGGGGTCGGCGCGGGCGTCCGTGTGCTACGCGTCTGTCTTGGTTTCAGCGCGATCGATGTTGGAAAAGCGAAAGGGCTGCGCCTCGCCGACCCGAGCCTTTTCTCGTGTACGGAGGTCCACGGTGTCATGGAGCCTTCTCGCACTGTCACAGCATGTGGCAGCCGCGAGCGACCTCGGCGCGAGCACGCGGGATCCCCACGCGAGCGGCCGCGTAACCCGGACCGTTTCGCCCGGTGCGGCTGGAGAACTGGGCCGCCTAGCCCGGTCACATTCTCTCCGCTGCGGCGAGTTTGTCCCGCCTTGAAGGCGTCGCGGTGTGCCAGGTTCAGGTACAGTTCAGTCTTACTCATTCTGACACTGAATGAGACGAGGCGACGTGCCAGTTTAATGACGGACGCTGTTCAAACTGACACAGGCTAGCCAAGCTGTCACGGTCTCCCCGAGCCACCGCTGAGGTGGTGCACCGAAACCGGCTTCGGTTCCCCTGCGCTGGCCCCGTTTTTTTTTTTTTTTTTTTTTTTAAAGTATAGCCGGCATGTTCTAGAATTGTCTGAAACTGCACGCACAATGTGGGATAAGGCTGAGTAATTCTATGTCGGTGTCGGGAGCAAGATGAACCCGTGGAGCTGAATCTTGTTACACAGCAGCATTTGGCGTCAGGCTTTCGTCAGCACGGTGCGCTGGATTCCCCTGCAGTCAGTCCTGGTGTGGCTTTAAAACGCAGCTCTCATATGGGAGGGTGCCCTTAAATATGCGGCAGTCTGCCTAATATAAGTATGCGAAATAGTCTCGTCAGTAATGATCTTTGTATGACAGGGAATATCATCTTCAGTGGAATGAATACTGGCTTTTACTGAAGCATTCTGAATGGATACACATAATGAAATGATGCTGATGACTTTATTTTGCCATTTGTCCCCCCCAGCACTGTCGTGAATGTTCTGCCAAACATAGGATTTGACCTGGTGAACTGAACAACATAAACAGTGAAACAGCTTTAATAAAAAACAAAATGGAATAAAAAAAATATTACAATAAATGTCCCCATGACCCTGACCAGTGGGGGGACGTAGATAGATGATTACAGTCTTGAATACTAAAACACAGTCTTTAAGGCAAACCGGAAAAGAATATGTGCAGTATAACACATAAATCTGAGGATTATTGTGATGCTGAAGATGATTTTCAGAAAGTTACGCATACTTGAAACATGTTCCAGTTATTTCTCTGTGTGGTGGTGGGTTATGGTTTTGGTTTGATTTGCTTAATTAAACATACCTGCTGTTCTGGAGGCAGTATTGCAATTATATTTTGAGCGCAAAACCTTTGCCTACCTCAGGGGTCTAATTGTCATTGTTTATGGTCTTTGGCGATTGACAGAAATGGCTATGCTTGGACTAACAAGCAGCGTCTTCTTAAAGGGTGAGTTTGTGGCTGATTTTATCTGTCAACACTGGGCCCTGTGGGCAGGTCAAGTGGTGATTTTTCCCACGAATGACTATACATAATAGATAAGGCAGTGGTGTAAAGAATGAGTCAGTTTGTTACAGGTTAACACGGTTCATCACCTCCTTGAGGTTCTGATGCATAAATGCATTAACTCCGTGTTCTTTTGGCATTTGTGTATATATGATGCCTTTTATGTTAAATTATTTGAGACCATTAAAATTGATGGAGTTCTTCACTAACATTTATAAGCAGGCAACTGTGGTTTAGGCTTTTCAGTTCCCTTGGTTTAACTTCATAGTACTTTTCTTGCGAGGTTTTGTATTACTGTAATGTGTTAGTGGTGGGTGGCTGCATGTTTGATTTGAGATTGATACTCTGGCTCATATGATGCCCAAGTTCACCTGTTTCTTTGTTCACTGCCAACATGTCTACAGTAATAACTTTAAAACGTTTTGCTAATAGTTTTTAAAGTGCTCCCCTCATGTCCTGTCCTGTTTTGCAAAGACTGCATTTCTCTATCTTCCCTTGTGTATTTTCTTAACTGATTTAGCCTGAAGTGCAACAATTCTGTCCCACTAATTGTTTTGTCTGTAAATGATAATTCATTGAGAATTTTATTTAAGATTCTGGTGATAGTTGATGTTTACAGACATAGCCCCAATGACCTTGTTGTGCACTAGATTCTCATCTTGTTCTTGCCTGTTTTAGATTAAACTCAGTGAACCCCAATCCTCTGTTGGTGATATCAATTGATAAAGAACTTAAAAAATGTTGAGTACAACTTCTCTTCAGCATTGAGAAATAATGGCAGCTGCTCCATTTTCGGAGATCCTTTCCATCTCAAAAATAAGCTTCCTGTCTCAAAGCAGTATGTAATGGTGTCTGGGGTTGGGCAATTGTAAGGAAGTGCAGTTTTCCCACTTGGTGCCCTTGAGTCTGAAGGTTGTGGATTTGCAGCTCAACAAAGCTGTTTCAGTGATTACTGTGCTGAATTTCCTTCTGCTCTTTTGAGTTTGAATTAAGTTTAATTATTTACAGTAATCAGATGTAGGAACTGTTAAGCAGTGATCTGGTGAGTTTATCTGTCGCTAGGCTTTTCCATTATGAGTACATCACTTGTAGTTCATGATTGATGTATTACAAGATTCACAAACATTTGGCTGCTCACAGATGCAGGTGTTGGTTGTGTCAATGTGAGCTTTTAAGATCATGCCATTTGGGAAACATTGAGGGTCCTCTTCTTGTGCTTGCTGGCATGCTTTCTGGAAGGCACTAAAACCACACGGTAACTTTTCAGTCACAGATTTCAGCTTATTTGCTCACTTATTCTGGCGCAGTGGACTGAGAGGGGGGAAGAGGACAAAAGACTCACTCATATGATAGAGACGAAAGATGTGTAATGTTAAAATACAAAAAAAAATCCAGCATAGCAGCTCTGAGACTGTGTTTCTGATGTGCATATTTCTGAGTTTAGCTATGTGACGTAAATGCAAGACAGTGATGCTTGTGGGTCTGTGAGGTGCTGAGCTGGTTTTCAGCCGCTAGGGTAAAATAGTGTTGACTTGCTAGCTTTTGTCGTGCTTACAGGTTGGCTTTGGGTCAGTGCACTTTTACACGTTACTGTGTCAGTTGTTACGGTGCTCATCAATCATCAGTGCACTGGGTACTAAGGGAAGTATTGCACTTCAGTCATTACATTTCCCTGCTGTTTTTTTGTTTTCTACTTGATCAGGGGTGGCCAGTCTTATCCGCAAAGGGCCGGTGTGTATGCAGGTTTTCGCTGCAACTCCCTAATTAGATTACTAATTAGAGGACTGATTGGCTGAAGAGTCCTCACACCTGGGTTTGAGCAGCTGACCTACAGGTTATTCCAAAAACTTGCATACACACCGACCCATTGCGGATAAGATTGGCCACCCCTGTACTTGATAATTAGCCATCGTTAAGTCACTAAGAATTCATATTCCAGATCATGGAAATATCTTTGAAATATATCGGTCTTTTATCCATAAATTCATTTTTATTAAAAGTAATTCTGCAACATTAAAGTCTTTCAGTTAATATATCTAAGGGCTGTAAATTAGTTTGTTATAACTCCTTGAAGCATTCAGAAATTCTCTTTGTGTGTTTGAGTGTGTAGTCTTCCCCAGCACAGTAAATATGAACACCTTTTGGCATTCACATTAGAACACAGACCTGTCATCTTGCAGCGAAGCCCAGGGCTGGTGCTAAGTCGCATTCCGCCACCCTGACTAGTTAAAAGGAATGCAAGACGGTGCTGATTTTTGAAGGATTAAGCTAAAATTACACGAATAGAGAAGGAAAGACCATTGTGCGGACTCCGTATCTGGTGGCACCCGAGCCACTCCTCTTCTCGTTCCTTGGAGGCAAATCATCTGGTTCTTCACTTATCCAGAAAAAAGGAACAGGTCTATCTGCCACAAACAGCTAAAAACTGGATGCAGAAAGCAAAACAAGCAGCTTTGGTGAAGTGATTATAAATAAATGTGTACCTGGTCTCTGAGTTTATGTAGATAAAGCCATTGATCCTAATAAATGTGGCTCTTGTCTTCTCTCCAAATTTATAAGAAATTAGTTTGTTTTTATTTATTTTTTTTGTTCAGTGCTTGTCTAAAGATGACACTGCCTGGCTGCTTTGTTCTTAGGAAGTATGTTGTTTCACAGAATTGTGTTGCCTTTTCAGTGAAGATACAGGGTGTGCACTGTCAGATATTTGCATTGTATGGAAACACTACTGACTACATTTGGAATGCCCAAGAGGAAAGCACTCTTGTCTCATTTGTTACTGTGATATTTGTTTGTTTTGTCACTTGTACTACAGCGTTGAACTAAATGGTTGCCATTTGGTTGAGTGTTGGCGGCAGCTGAAGTATCAGAGTTACATAAAGATTATCAAGTCTGTACAGCCGATAAATACGGCTCATATTTGACATGCTAGGTTGAAAGCATCGTTATATCAGGTCATACAGAAAAGTCTCAGATCTATCCGCGGTGTAATTGTGTTTTGCTTTTGTTTTGTTCTTGTACCACTTTATGAAAGTTAATTGTTACTGCTAGAGTGAACGTTGGTTACCTGGGGTGTCGTACTGGGAATGTAGAGGAGGCGATTCTGCCTCGTACAGCTACGTGTTCGTTTCAGTGCCGTGGAACAGGGGAGTTTATGTACATATATACCAATTGTTAAGTCAAGAATTGTTCTTTGCGTAATAATGAAGCCATTTCTTCTTGGCAGCTGCGCAACCGACTTCATGTCAAAGACCATCGTTGCACGTCAGGAGGCTGCAGGGCTGAATGAAACCTGAGATTTTTAAATTTTATTTTATTCTTTTTTTTGAGCACGTGCACATTTACGCCTTCATTTTTGGAAGGTACAATGCTGGCTAGTTCTTCTTTTCTTGTGGCTGATTACTTCTTGTGAATATTTAATCAGATAATTGAACAGCACGAATAACGGAAGAGATGTGATATGCAAACTGCTAAAATATAATGTAATAGCTGGTCTCAAGCCGTATGCTGCAAGGTCCTTGGGGGCTGCGTGTCAAGTTTCTTGTGGAGTATTTGTGCAGAAATTGTGAATGAAAGCTTTATGAACACTTAGATAAAAATGTTGTTCTTTGTGGGAAAAGTCTGTGCAGAAACCTAGAATTATGTTAATGAAAGCTTGAGAGAAACATTTCAGAGACAAAGAACATCTACTTGGTGTTTGGCAGAAGCTTGACATGTTTATGGCTGACATTTAGAGGGACCATGGCTACGTTCGCGTCAAGGACAGAATCGGGGTTCTGTGCTTCTGTGTATGTGGAGGTGGCTGGCTTTTTCATCTATGCTGCTGAAGGTAAATGTATTTATTAGTTGCATAGTTTTTATGCTTGAAATAACTCAGAGATGGCTTAGTTTTGTCACAAAGACACAAAAATGCTGGGAGGGGTCGCCTCCGAAGCCTTCTGGTAGGTGATACTCCTAAAGTCTGCCCTGCGGTCTGAAGACGCTGTGAATCTGAGGGTGGAGTCTTCTGTATGTCCTTCATCTGCCCAGCTTGTCTCCTCTTTGCTGTCCACCCCCCACCCCCCAAAAAAAACATACTCACACCCCGTCTCTTGGAAACGACTGTCTATCTCTAAACCCCTTCTTTGCGGCCCCACACAGATTAAACAGCCTGAACTCTTGTGTTTTTTTTTTTTCTGGAGAGTGATTGTTCAGCCTTTAACAGGGGACTTTTTTTTTTTTTAAAAAGAATTCCACTATCATTTAGACTTCGAGGCTTAAGCAGGTACACGCTGAACCTTAGAATTAGATGGATGTAGACTTGCGTTCCTGGATGGGATAGGATATGACTGCGGTACGATATGCCTGGAATGTTCCGCTATTCCTTCTTGTTACAAGATGAAGAACGGGAACGTGAGGTGTGTATTGTAGTTTGAGGTGCCACATTGATGGCATGGCCTTGGAACATCATTTTAAATTCAAAAATAGTGATGTATAACAAGCTTGCATAGTAGTTTTGGAGAGAGTCATGAATGATTATTTTTAGGCATGAGGTTTTGCAGTAGCTTTTCTCATCACTGCTGAGTGCTGGTTGAAGGGTTTAGGTGCTTCGGTGCTGTGGAATGCAGAGCTCTCGTCCAGGATCCTCGGGGGGGGGGGGGGGGGGTGGTTTGTGAGATCCAGCACAAGGAAAAAAAAGGTGTTGGGGGTTGAAATTTTAATTAAAAATTCTTTGGAGTTAAACCCCTTTGGGTGAATAAGGCATCGTGCTTGGGTGATACAGGGGACTAGTTTAGCGGTTCTATGGGGTTGACGCTGCGGACGTGGAGAATTTTCTATGATTGCTTCATTTGTTTATTAAGCTGCCTGCTGATCCTTGAGGGTTTTTCTGGGTAAATCTGAGATTACATGGAGGTTACCTGGACACCCACCCCCTCCCCGTCAATGCAGCTAATTCATGAATGCGCTGTTGACAAATTTGATGTTTTTGCTCCTATAAAAAGCAAGCGAAGGGTCAAACAGGTGCCGTTTCTTGGAGAAAAGATTAGAGGAACTCCATATAACTTGTATATTCTTTTATATTCTTCCAAAGTCATTTGGGATTACTGACTGTAACGATTTGTCTCCTCCCCTTTTTTCCACTCCCAGAAATCCTGGGTAGAAAGAACTTTCACCAAGCGGGAATGTGTGTACATACTTCCAGTGTCAAAAGACCCACACAGGTACGTGCAAAGACAACTGTATGGGGTTGTAACATCACTCTTTTTGATTTGGGGTCCTGGCACAGGGTCAGGCAGCATACAGAGCCCCTGGAGCCCCTTGCTCAAGGGCTCACGGACATATGACTGTTCTGCCGAGGGCTGGGCTTCAACTGGCAACCTTCCAGTCATGGGCACAGAAGGTTTGGCCCGCTGAGCCATTCACTGCCCAATTAAACACAAGTCCGATTCTCCCAGTAAAGGAAACTTCTAAAAACAGATGTCATTCTTCTTGTTTTACTTTATAATGGTTTGCACTTGATCCTTTTCAGTGACAGGCAGTTTTATAAATATGGGCAGATTTACAGGGTTTGATACACTCATTCAGGGCAGTATATTTTATTTGTGGATGTTTGCCGGACCTGGCTACTCACGTTTGTCATAATGAAGCTGAAGGTGGTGTGAGCCAGGCGTGCTGGTGAGGAGATCCACAAAAACGTCACAGGGAATCAGGGAACCCAATTCAGATTTGTCTTCCCACGCCTGGCCAAGCCACAACACAAGCTGGTGGATTGTCAGCACGCCCCAGCAAGAAAAGTTCCCCTACCTAAGCGCGGGGATCTGAACTCTTCCTCTGAGCCCCCTCCTCCACGTCTCGGTATCCCACTGCTGTATTGCCATATGGAGCACGGTTTCTGGAAACGAGGGTCATCTGTGCAAGGCCAACAGAGGGGCCTTACTTTTAAGGAATATTATTTTATTTCCCCCAGTTTTGGATAATTATTTTTAGAAGTGCATGCATAAATACATCCAGGGCAAAGCAACTAGGGTATTATGTTTACACTGCTCAGGATAAAATAAACACAAATGAAGTGTTCTCAAACAGGTATACAGGTTTTGCAGTTCATATCTTCTAAGGATTTGTGTAACGACAGGAGAGTGGGAGTTATTAACCTTGGTAGCTTGGATTACTTAGTGCTGTCAATCAGTGTTTGCTACCAAAGGGAGGGAGGTTAATTCTGCCTGTGTCACGCAGCCCACTATAATTCCATCCACTGTTTCACCCAGTGCTTCCAAAGCAGGTTTGACATTAATGGGAACTTTCTAGTGGAAAAATAAGGCTTTCACTATGTTACTACTTGAAAGCCATTGTTTTTGGTTATCCTTTGATTAGAAAACAATGTTTTGTTTTTGTCGTCTGCAGAAAGTTAGCTTTTATTCTGCTTGGATTTTTCTTTTTTTTAATTATTTTCAAGAGAGAGAGTTAATTAGTGCGGGGGGAAAAAAAGGTGTACAGGGCTGTACTTTTTGAATCTGTTATGTCTTCAGTAAATTACCATTAGGGTTCCTCTGAAAATATGGTTAAATGTTAAAACCATTCATTGGCATAAACACAGAGTGCATGGCTCTGTGTCTACTCTGCTGTTTTGCATAATAAAAGGTTTGGGTTACAAATGAAGTGGTTCCGAGGCTTGTTTACTGTACCTTCGCAGACAGCTGACAGGGGTAAACGGGAAGCTGTTATTTCTGCAGTGTGTCCAACCTGGGCAACCTTGAATGTGAAGCTGTTTTCTGATTTTTCACTGGCCTTCATAATCTATGCCATGGTGGGTTGATGAAGAGCAGTTCATTTGACTATATTAGGTTTGTCAAGTTGGTTTAGTCAGCTTGCAAGACACTTCTTGGTGTGGTCTGAATCGATGTATATTGAGGGAAAAATTGCTTTATGTGGAAAAATTGAATTATTTTCAATTAGTAATCTTGTACAATGTTTAATCTCATATTTTATTAATAAAAGCTTCATCACCAGTTGTTATATTGTAACTTGAGATGCTGTTGAATTATTTCAATGGACCATCTCTGAGGCACTTTAGTTTATGGATATTTGTAATCTTAGGAAATCGTTATAGTTGTATGGCAATTCATAACATTTTATGTTGTGTTTTTTTTTACACATTTATTTTTAGATGCCTTCCAGGATGTCAGATCTGCCAGCAGTTAGTGCGGTGAGTTTTGACCAGTCGTGTTTCTCAGAGGTTCTGATTTTGTTGTCCAGGTTAATATGTTGGTTGTTAGTACATTAAAAAAACTTATGGTTGAGAACTGTTAGATGGTCACCACCTTCTAGCAAACATCTTAACATGGATCAGCATGATGAGCTCATTATCTTCCCGCTCTACTGTTTCTAATGATTGATGCTGTCGGCACAGACCTCGAAGGGTTGGTCCTGAATGACCCAGGCCGTCTTCTCTGGCAGGTGCTGCTGCGGGCGGCTGGTCCGGCAGCATGCCGGCTTCACCGCCAGCCTGGCCACCAAGTACTCGGACGTGAAGGTGGGAGAGAGCCCCATGCCCGAGCTGGAGCAGTGGTCGGTGGAGAAACACACGGAGGAATCCCCTACTGATGCCTACGGCGTCATCAACTTCCAGGGGGGGGCCCACTCCTACAGAGCCAAGGTCTGCACCCGAAAGCCCCCCCCCCCCCGTCTTTTCTGTCCTGCACAGCTACGGAGTCGTTATGCCAGTGTTACATTCACGGCGTGGATGCCGGCTGGAAATATGCAGTGTGTGGGAGGGCTGAGTACGAGTATCAGCACACAAGGGCTGTTTGTGAAGCAATCGGTCACATCTGTTTAGACAAAATACAGCACTCCACTGCCCTTATTACATAATTAAACCGATACACTAAAATCCATCCAGTAATTTCACACGTATCAGATCACAGTTAAATATAATTCCAACAGCTTTCTGTATTCTCACATCAGTTGATATTTATCAGTCGGTAGTGGTCATATTGGTATTTGAATCTGGTGACTTTGGTTTGCAAAGGGAATGTGTGGGTGAGGAAGTGGTAGCAGGGTGTCAGGAAGAACAAATTGGTAAACCGGGTTGAGGGATGGCCCAGGTCTGACCTCAGCCAACCACACATGAAGACAGAATCACACATGAATGGCGGTGGCACATGCCCGGCTCTTGATGGGTGTGTACATTGTGACACTGGCATGATTTTTTTTTTTTTTGGGTAACACACATCGCAGTTCAGTAGTCTCTTGATCAAATGGGTGTAAACATGCATCGCGTCCCAGGGAGGATGCTTGTTCTCCTACTGTAATGTGGAGAAGCACAGGAGAGCCGATGTCTTCTGAGCGAAGTGGTCTGAAAGGCCTGTCTTGTCATCTTTGGCCTCTCTACCTCTCCTGCCTTCCCTGCCCCTGGGAACAGTACCTGCGGCTGTCCTACGACTCCAAGCCTGAGATGATCCTACGACTCATGCTGAAAGAATGGCAGATGGAGCTTCCGAAAATCGTTATCTCCGTCCACGGTGGCCTGCAGAACTTCGAGCTGCACCCACGCATCAAGCAGGTGGTAGGGAAGGGGCTGATCAAGGCGGCCGTCACCACCGGTGCCTGGATCCTGACCGGGGGCGTAAACACAGGTGAGAACCTGAGCCCTAATCGTCCTGCCCCAGAGAGCAGGAGGGCATAATGACAGTAGGGTTTATGTCCCACATGTTATTTATGCTGAAGGGTGTTTATGTCTAATTCCCACTGTCATTAAGAGGCACGCAGGTGTCATTTAGATTTGTCAGAATGGTCTGTTGTTTTTATCCTATACGAAGCGTTGCTTAACCCTTGTATAAATATTAACATTATAAAAATGTATATCCATTTAAAATTATTTTCCTATTGAAATAACATGCCAGTAATAATGTTTTATAAAGTTTTGTAATGGCTGTCGGATGAAATATGCCTTTTCTGTTTTACATGTATTGCAAAGCACATATCTCTCCTAGCTAATAATGCTAATATGCTAACATCAGCGTTTATTTTTTATTTTTTATATATATACCTCTGCAAGGGTCCAAATCTGTTATTGCCTTTTATTGACAAAAAAAGCTAAATTTGGCAATAAGGGTAATAAGGGTAAAATAACGTTTTTACTTTTACTTTAGTGATATTCTAAGTAATTCTGACTCGGGGAGATGAAATAATGAGGGAAAAAAAAACACATTTTTATTTGAAAACAGTGTAATAACAGCACTTAAAAAGTGCATGTAAAAATTCAAACATTTTACCACGCTTTGGTCACTATAATAAATATAATAAAATTTTATGCTAGCTTACCATAAATTTGTTAATAAATAATAAAAAAAAAAAAGTACATGGCTTATCCTGGGAACAGCATCCGCACTGAGTCGTATGACCCTGGGAGAGGGTCAACATGATGTCACCAGTCACTAGTGAACCTTTGCTCGGTATTCAAGGGATAATTATATGAACCAGGTTGTATTGCTGGTGTCTGTGTTTGTGTGACTCTCCATGGCACTCAATAGAAAGTGACACGTAGTGAATTGATACAATGACTCACTCAGCACTTGTTTCTAGCTGAACTGAACAATGAACCACATTTAGCTTGACTTGGCGCTTTACTCAGGGCTGATTTGTGTGTTTATCAAAGTTAGTCGCTGTTTTGTTTTGAATTTCTTTTTTTTTTTGTGTTTTCTTCAGGTGTAGCGAAACACGTTGGAGACGCCCTCAGAGAGCACTCATCCAGGTCCGCACGGAAAATTTGCACTATTGGGATAGCTCCATGGGGAGTTATTGAAAACCGAAACGACCTCATCGGGAAAGATGTGAGGAGACGCCCCCCCCGCCCGCCCCCCACATATATTTTCCTGAATCGGTTTAGTTGTCCTGGTAGACTCCGTGATCATGTGGCTCACCCACAGTTTCCTGGTCCATTGGGCTCTGGTTGGAGTTGCATCCCGCTTTAAATGCCACCACTATTTTTCGCTCATTTGGAAGCACACTCGATACAGGCATGTCTGTTTACAGGTCAGTGAGTGCGCACCGGCTCAGAGGGAAGTGGGGGAGCGTAAGCACTGATTAAGCTACACGCTTACATAGCAGTTTGTAACTGAGCTGAGATCAGCTTTGAGAAGCGCTTCTGTTTTGGTCAGGTTTATCTGAGACATCATTCCTTTCCTCTCCTTCGAAGGTGGAGGTGGGTGTGATCCGATATTAGGGGTGGGGGCATGAGGGTAGGAGGGGTCACGTGAAGCAGAACAAGCAATGGGGGGGGGGGGGGGGGGGTTTTGGCCGGCCCGGGGGGGAGAAAGGTCCAAAGGGTCTTTTGTGGTTTTTTGTTTCCCTTGTGGTTAATTTCTTGTGTTGGCCTGTTTCCTTCCCCTTGTGGCTTCCCCGCCCCCCC
>JAODKE010000007.1:7300906-7312238 GCA_026779605.1 Mormyrus hasselquistii | reverse complement strand
ATGACTGTCTTAGTGCAATGAGCGTGGTATGTAGTCCATATAGAATAGTCATGGGGGGGGGGGACACTGCTTCCTTCCTCAGGGGGTGGGGGATGGGCACATTTGACTGCCTGTGGGTAGAAGTGATCCAATATTATGTGATCCAATATGCCTCATCCCACAAATTGGGAGAAGAGGTTCTGGCTGGTGTTGGAGGATCTAGTAGTTTATCCATCTGAGCATATATGTGTGCGTCTACATGTTTGTATCGAGTGTTGACCTGAAGGTGTGTGTGTGTGTGCGTGCGTGTGTATGCTCACCCTAGGTGGGCTCCCTGGAGCAGGCGATGCTGGACGCGCTGGTGATGGACCGGGTCGACTTCGTAAAGCTGCTCATAGAGAATGGGGTCAGTATGCACCGGTTCCTCACCATCAGCCGGCTGGAAGAGCTCTACAACACGGTACGCTTATCCCTCCGCACTCGCACAACCTCATCATAGGACGTCCTTCGAGGGCCTTTATTTACTGGCATTTTTCTCTCTATTTGCTCTCCTGATTATAGAAACAATCCCCAACCAATGCAACACTCTATCACCTTGTAAGGGATGTGAAGCAGGTAAGAGGGAACAGTGTTGTGCACCTAACCATTGTGCTACTTTTTCTGTGCTCTGTAGACTGTGTGTTTCTGAGATGTAAGTTGAGTGATTCCTTGTTCATTAATGGCTCTCTCGCTGTAGGGTAACCTCCCGCCAAATTACAAAATCACGCTGATTGATGTTGGCCTTGTCATTGAGTACCTGATGGGTGGGACCTACAGATGCAACTACACCAGGAAGAGGTTCAGAATTATTTACAACAATCTTCACGGAAGCACTCGGGTAAACCATTTAAACTAGTCATCCCTTTGGGTCTGTGGTACCCAAAAACAAATCATTCAGACATGTTTTGGGGTGTGCTGTCCTTGACGTGATCTCAAAGTGCCTATCCCTTGTAAAACTCGACCCTTTGACATCCTCTCAGCGAGGACGGCATTCATCCAGCAACGCGTCACAGCTGCGAAAGAACCACGAGGCCTTCAGCATCCAGGCAGACAAGAAGGAGAAGACCCGTCACAATCACTTCATCAAAACCGCACAACCCTACAAACCCAAGGTGCTCCAAGGAGCTCGAGTTTTAGGCATTATACACTTGAAATCGTCCTTGGGTGATTTAATTGCCTACTTTGCTTGCTGCCTTAATTGGTTGGAATTCTTGTTCTGAAACAGCCAGAGTCTGCGACGGAGCAGTCAAAGAAGAAGACCCGCGAGGAGATTGTGGACATCGACGACCCAGAGATGCGACGCTTTCCCTATCCCTTCAACGAGCTCCTTGTGTGGGCCGTACTCATGAAGAGGCAGAAGATGTCGCTTTTCTTCTGGCAGCATGGCGAGGAGTCCATGGCAAAGGCTCTGGTGGCCTGCAAGCTATGCCGCTCCTTGAGTTACGAGGCCAAGAAGAGCGACGTGGTGGACGACACTTCCGAGGAGCTCAAGGAATACTCAAAGTGAGTGCAAATTGGTCAACATTTGTTAAAAAACCATGGTGATCAAACTTGTATTTAATGCAAGATGTATGTACAAGAGAGCAGTGACAAGGTTCTGCATTGAGGAGAAACTGGGAAGGGGGCACTAAAAGTTCAATTTCTGAAAAGTCAGCAGTTGACTAGCTTGGAAAATCGTCTGCAAGTGGAGGAATATTTTTGTAAAAAAATGTGTGTCTGTGGATCGTGGTGATGAGGTGATCAGTGATCACGGTCAGGTGATTGAGCTGTCAGAGGCAGAAGGTGGGCAGATGCTGACTCAGCACATTAGGTCGTATCAGCTTCTGGGTGCCTTTTTCAGATGCTGCTGTGTGTGTGTGTGTGTGTGTGTGGGGGGTTGTTATCGAGACGGGGCTGAACATTTTGGGGCTTTGGTAGCCAAGATCTGTCTGGTTCCTGAAAGTGCTGATTTGGTTCTGGATTCAGCGAATTTGGCACTCTGGCGGTGGACCTGCTAGAGCAGTCCTTCAGGCAGGACGAGACGATGGCCATGAAACTGCTAACCTACGAGCTGAAGAACTGGAGTAACTCGACCTGTCTGAAGTTGGCGGTGTCCTCCAGGTTAAGGCCCTTTGTGGCCCACACCTGTACTCAGATGCTGCTGTCTGATATGTGGATGGGCCGGCTGAACATGCGGAAGAATTCCTGGTACAAGGTGATGTTGCGTCCCGGCTGTCTTTCTTTAATTCCCTTATTTCCTTTGTTTGCTTATACTTTTAATGTGTTTATTCACACTGGGCCCTCCGTCACTGCACATTGTTGCAAATTATCTATATTTATCCAGGGATTAATTGCTTGTATGCCACTGGCTAAGTAATAGAAAAACAAACTAACATCCATACACTGTCTGTCAAATGTCATCATTCAAGGATGAGTGATTATCAGTTCTGACAGTTTCTGTTTTTTTAGTTAGTAGCTATAGATTTCATAGTGGTTGATCTTTTTTTCTGCTGTACTGTGTCAATGCCTTACTGTAGGTGTTTGTATTTGTAACATAGGTAATCTTATTTGTTCTAGACAGGCAAGTATAATAGCATATGACACTAAAATAGCTAGATTAACATCAAGCTATGGCTAGCCAGCAATCTAAAACATAATATGTGACTGGAATACTTATTCATGAATTCACTTATGACACTGTTGGTGATGTAAATGGAATTAAATTGCGCATAGCCAAGAAAAATATCTTAAGGATGCACAAAGAAACTTTGCAGTTGTCAATGAGGTTTCTGTGATAATTAGTATAATTGATTTACAGTATATTACATTACAGGACTGGAAGATGTGGGATATTAATACCTACGTCGTATGTTTTGCCTATGGAATTCTTACATTACTAAAAAAGTACCCCAGTTATTTGGCACTTTTGGCACAGGTACTCAATGAAAAACGGAAAGTACCAAAAGTATGGTACTTGGCGTAATGGAAAAGCACCCAAAGAATTGGGTGACGAAAGCCCCCTAAAATAAGGTCTAGAATCGCCTATGGTTTTAGGGGAAAAAAATAGTGCTGAAGAGAATACATTACAGCAGGTTTTATATGATTGTATGAAATGTAGGGATATAACATATTAGACATCTTATTATAACATATTAGGCTATGATGAAGGTCTAGAAACGTCATTTCCATTAATACCATTTGCCCAATTCTGTCCTTCAGGTGATCTTGAGCATTTTGGTTCCACCAGCCATCCTCTTGCTGGAGTACAAAACCAAGGCAGAGATGTCCCACATCCCTCAGTCGCAGGATGCCCACCAGATGACCATGGAGGACAGTGAACACAACTTCCAGAATGTGGCTGACGACATCCAAATGGTCAGCCTTCAACTTCCATCAGTCTATCAGTTGGTTTCTTTTTTTCTGGTTCAAATTAGTGAAGTGTCGCAATATGTGCATGCTTTCAAGTTTCAGCGAAAGTCCACTGTGTTATTGTAAACCAACTAGCCATGTGTCTTGGTACATGATGTCAAATAAAAAACAAGGACATAGGGAACATTGATAAAGAGGTTTATTAGAACAGGATTTTTATTTCCAGGTTGTCTGGGAACAGGGTAGGCATGCAGTTAAATGCACATCTACTGGCTGAAGAGTGGGGTGTAATGTCGTGTATGTCGTTTATACTAGGAACTAGGGCAGATAAAGTGGACTTTTAGCAAAGGTCTCCTGATTCAACTGGTACCTCTTGAGACTGAGTGTCTTCAGACAGTACAATAAACACAACAATCAGTCTTTACATGGCTAGGAGTTGAATGCCTTTGCCAGCGTTCGCTGAGCTATTTTGAAATATTACTGCCGCGTTTATAAAGCAGCAGCTGCTTTACTTCTTTTTGCTCTCAACAACTTTTAAGGACGTTTTCAAGGAAGCCAGAATCAACGACAACATAGAAGTGAAGAGTGAGCCGGAGGTGCACGTGCGCCCCCGCAGGCTGCCCATCACCAGGAAGTTCTACGCGTTCTACCACGCCCCCATTGTGAAGTTCTGGTTTAACGCGGTACGTGGGAGCCGGTATGCACCAGGGAAGGTGCCCCCGTCCTCCTCTCCTGGCCAGCGTGCATCCATGCTCGCAGTGAGACGATTTTGGCCGCAGGCACATTTCCAGGCCTCCTTCGCCCCCCGCCCTGTTGCCCCCCCGCCCCCATTTCATTTACATTCCCCAGAGAAAAGCTTGGTTCTCATCCCAGGTGTTTGTGGTGCTGACAGAGAGAGCAGATACTATCGCAGAGCACATAATCACAGGGCACGGCACCCGCATTAAAAGCTGACGAATTACCCCCGGCCCCCGTTCCGGAACCTCCTAAAACAGTGCCACACTTGGTCACACACGCCGCTGATAATAATTTCGTCCTTGGCAGCCTTTGTGTGTGTGTGAGTTTCCGTTGCTTAATGGTCAAGCACCGGCACCCACCCCTGTTTCATCCCTCTGAGAACTTGTTGCTTTCAAGATTAACTGGTTTGGGTGGGTTGAGAGTGCCCAGACGGTGGGCAATAGATTTCTTCATAAGGCTGTCTGAGAAAGCATTTCAGTAAATTTAACAGTTCTGGAAGTGTGTGTATTGTTCATATACTGTCATAGTTGGCAAATTGGCAGATTGTGTGTGTGTGTGTGTGTGTGTGTGTGTGTGTGTTAGCTGCCTTGTGGACTGGCATCCCATGGGCAATCTAAAGTTGCCAGTTCACCCTGCTGCGTAGGACATGCAAACTCCACCCACACAGGGTGGGGGGTGTGATCCACACCTCTGACCCAGGAGGTAGGAGGCTATGCTGCCACCTATTGAACCACCACTGTTGGTTGCTTTCCTGGGAGGTATATTCTGCTCGAAGAAGAACAATGATTTACTCTGCCATGCAAGCCAAAATACCGAATGGCTTTGCAAGGCTGTAGCACGTGACAAGGGTGCGTTAAAAGAATTCCTACAGGGAGCTCATGCGGCTGAGGTCGGGGTGAAATAGATAAATACAATAAAGGGAAAAGCACAGAATGATTTTTAAATTAACATTATTTCACACAGTGTTTAATGCTTCCCTTCACTGAGACTGTAGTCTTTCTTGTCTTTCTCTGGGCCTTCCTGAGTGAGCCGTTTCCCATTTTGCTATTCAGCTGGCATTCCTGGGCTTCCTGATGCTATACTCTTACGTGGTTCTGGTCCAGATGCCAGCATGGCCCTCGCCACAGGAGTGGATTGTCATCGGTTACATATTCACCTTGGGTGTGGAGAAGATCCGTGAGGTACGTATGAGGCCCTCTCACGGCCTGCAGCATGCTTAGTTGTAGACTTGGATGAAAGTTTAAAATATGTGTTATGAAATCCGATGTTTTATGAAATCTGACATTCGATATATTAAGAAAGAAACGTAAAATCTAATATTTTTTTTGTAGATGTTTATGTCAGAAGCTGGAAAAATAAGTCAAAAGATTAAAGTGTGGTTTAGTGAATATTTTAACATTACGGACACCCTTGCTATCGTCACGTTCTTCGTGGGGTTTGGATTGAGATTTGGATCAGATGAAACCTTCACGACGGGAAGGCTCGTCTACTGCCTGAATATCATTTTTTGGTATGTGAGGCTCCTCGATATCTTGGCTGTTAACCAGCAAGCTGGACCCTATGTCATGATGATTGGTAAAATGGTGAGTGAGAGAATCTGTCCTCCACATGAATGACTTGACACCGTAGACTCTTCCCATTCAACATGCTAGCGCAAAATTTGCATCAATACTTACTTGCAGTTACATCTAGTTCAGTAAAATGTTTTTCTTAACATTACAGTGACTCTTACATCATTCAATGCCATTGAAAAAGGATTCTACCTGCATTATGTCATACATTGTATCATAGCATTTAAATATAAATGTTTATAGTGCTAAAAAAAAGCGCTGTATTGTACCTTCTTAATTATGACTGCAATTAATGAGTAATTAACATGTGTGACAGTAAAAGGCTACAGTACATTCATCTTGTAACTAATTAATGACCTTGTAATGGCATCGTAAACCAATACAGGTGTGTGTTTTGTAAATGGCCTTTGTTCACAGTAACCGGTAACTTGAACCCCTGTCTGTGATGCCGCTGCAGGTTGCCAATATGTTTTACATAGTTGTCATCATGGCAGTGGTCCTCCTTAGCTATGGCGTTCCTCGAAAAGCCATTTTGTACCCAAATGAAAATGCAACGTGGACCCTGGCTAAGGACGTCGTCTTCCAGCCTTACTGGATGATGTATGGTGAAGTGTATGCTTATGAAATTGATGGTAAGGGCCGCCCAAGTTTGGCTAAATATGAAAACAAATGTCTTTTGAGATGTTAGTAGGGAAGGGAATGTAAATGAATAACAATATCAAATTCAGCTATTTCATTTCCATTGGCTTTCGTGCCTTATACTTGTAGTGTTGCCCATGCGTATATATTTTAAATTTGATAGCGTATAGTCTTGTATAGTGTAATTTACTGTTTGTACAGTGTTGCTTATTGTCTGTGTACTAAGGAGTCTCTAGCAGCCAGAACCAAATTCCTTGTGTGCCCCAACACACTTGGCAAATAAAGCGGATTCTGATTTCCCCTCAGTCTGTGCAAACAACTCTGAGGTGCATAACCTGTGTGCGCCGGGGGTGTGGCTGACACCACTGCTGCAAGCTGTCTACCTCTTTGTTCAATATATTCTCATGGTGAACCTTCTCATCGCTTTCTTCAAGTAAGCTTCTCTATTTCAGACAATCTGGTTTGGTCTGTCCGCGAAATCAGTGTTCGACTGAGCACCGAGTGCGATTCTGCTCTGTCTTTGCAGCAATGTGTACTTCCAAATGAAATCCATGTCCAACCTGGTGTGGAAGTACCAGCGTTACCATTTCGTCTTGGCATACCACGAGAGGCCGGTGCTCCCCCCGCCACTCATCTTACTCAGTCACCTGGCTGCTCTCTTCTCCTGCATCTGCAGGAAGCGGAAGAAGGACAGTAGGACCTATGGACCAAGTATGGATGATGTCCATCTTTGTGAACATGCATGGGGGCCCATAAGGCCGTTTGAGTCGATTTTTCAATTCTAAGGGGACCTTCTCATTGTCTAATTTTTATTACTCACCCCCCCTTCCCCTGCCTCAGAACTTTTTCTAACGGAAGAAGATCAAAAGAAGCTGCACGACTTTGAAGAGCAGTGTGTGGAGATGTACTTCCAAGAAAAGGATGACCAGTTTCACTCCAAGAGTGAGGAACGGATCCGGGTGACCTCGGATAGGTGCGTCTTCCTGAAGCTGCCTTCCTGAAAGCAGGACCGTAGAGCATTTCCTTCCGGGAACTATGCAAAGAATTCATGTATCTGTTGACAGTGCTGTGGTGTTAAAAACACTCTGTATGTGTGTGTAGCAGAGAGACGTTGATTCTTATTCATATTTCTGAGATGTTGACTGTGTCAGTGACACCTTGGATTTATGTTGACATTCTTTTCAGGGTTGAAACCATGTGCATTCAGCTGAAGGAGGTTGGCAACAGGGTGAACTTTATAAAACGCTCTCTTCACACACTAGACTCTCAGATTGGCCACCTGCAAGACCTGTCTGCCCTGACGGTGGACACGTTGAAGGCTCTGACCGCCCAGAGGGCCTCAGAGGTCAATAAAGTCCACAATGAGATCAGTCGAGAGCTCAGCGTGTCCAAGAACCTCGGGCCCAACCTGGTGGACGTGGGAACGCAGCCAAAGTCGTTTGCTTGCATGAAGCACAGCATAGGGGCTTACCTCGGGTCATCGTTCATGCAGGGTGGTGGCAAAATTCCTGACTCCCTGTCTAGTTGTGGAGTTCGGGAAATGGCTGAGCGGGGTTTAGGGCCGGACCTCCGCCCGAGGAACACAGACTGCCTGGAGGATGGTACCTCGCAAAGTGTCTTAGGCCAGAGTGGGACGTCTCACCCTGATCTGCAGCCGGGGGGGCACTCCGTCGATGGGGACAGGCTGGCCCTTCCCGAAGAGTCCAGGGGTGTCCCCCCATCCCTTAGCCCGCCTGACGTCCCCTCCCCAACCGCACGATTTTTTGTCAGCACTCCATCTCAGCCAGATGGCCCTGGCGGCGATTCCCCAGATGAGGGGCACGTGGACGTCCCACCTGGGAGCCCTACGGTCGAATTTGGGGCGTTTGTTGGTAAGTGTCCGAACAGCAAGTGCATGTTCCCCAGCGTTGTTATCATTTCGACTGCCCCCGATGCTGCTCCTCCTCCTCCTCCTTCCCCTTGGGAGCTTCGTGCTAAGGGGGGGGGGTACGTCAACGAGGCGTTCTGCAATGATGAGGCCGTCGCCCATGGGGGCCCTGCATCTCGGGAGGAGAGGAGCAGCCCCTTACCGGGCTGTGACCTGGCCCCAGCCGTCCGGCCTAAGAAGACCCTCCAGGATGGGGAGAGATCCGCTGAGAACACAAAGCATAACCGCTGCGGTAAAGGAATGCTACAGAAGCTACGGTCCTCGGCCAGAGCGAGAGGTTTGGCTCTGACCTGTCTGAACTGCGTGCTTGGCTGCAGGTCACCTGCTCCTCTTCGGTGGTGAACGGATCGCACTGCGGAATGAGGCCGCCTCCTCCTCTACTCCTCTACTCCTCCTGCCTTGCGTCACAAACTGTTTGCTCAAGCTGTCTGGCTTTGTGTGGAGGGTGCTGGGATTAATCGTGTGTTCCTTTTGTTCCTATTTAATGTCATTTGTTTTTCAACTTTTAAAGAAAATCTTTCATGCAACGCCCTGTAATTGAAGTCATGGGTAAATTCGTGATGACTATGGATTGAGACGTGCAGCCCCATTTAAAAATGGAAAAACTTAACACGTTGATAATGGGGGGCCATAATCTTTTTTTATTATTTTATTATTTTGAATATGCCAGTAAATGTTTGGGAGCAGTTGTATGAACAGCCGAAGGTCCACATCCAGAGTAAATCATTTTTAGTGTTTGTTTCGGGTGGGGATATCAGACTCACTTCCTGTGTGGGAAGCCTGTGCTCCAGCAGCTTTTTATTTGGCTTCATCATTTTTCCATCTAGTTGAGATGGTTGGAAAAGGAACATAAGTTGCTCATTTTGGGTGGGAGGTGGTGGTAGAGGTTGCTGCACTGAGAAGCTGCTGGCTCACAGGTTTGTGTTTGGCACTTCCGCACCTCGTAAGGAGAGCAGGCCGAGAGCTCGAGTAAAGAATAGCAGGTCAGCACCCAGCCAAACTGCAAAAACCATTCTGGTCCCAAATCAGCACCCATTTTTGCCTGTTGATGTAACCATCTGCTCTGTCCCTCCCCGTCCTCTTCTGCTTGTCAGGACCACCATGCTGTGTTTAAAAACATTCGGTGATAGAGGCTGACTTTCCCCCTGCTTTGTATTTTTTAGTAAATGTCACATGTACACATGTAGAGGGTGGTGGATTTCACACACGACAGGTGTGGGTGGTTTGATTCCACTGGCATTGTTCAAAATCCTGATCTGAGGTCTGTCATCGTGTTGTATCCTCTGCCCTTTGTTTTTCATTTTTGGGTTCGGTTCCGTTTCGTTTTTTAAAAATACTTTCTCCATTTTGATCAGTCGGTGCCCCAGCCCGCTCTGTGGCAGAAGAACTAACTTGTCTCTCTTCATGGCCAAGGTCACAAAGATAACTTGGAGCCTCAGAGATCGTTCTCCAAAGATGTCATTGCTGGAAATAGGCAACTCAGTCCATGCAAGAGGATCAATGAAATGGTCAGTTATTTATTTATTTATTTATGTTGTGTGTACACATATTAATTTTGCTATAGATTTACTTGAATTTTTAAATCTCTTAAATCATGAAGGAGAAGGTGAGGTACATAATTTTATGTATTTTGCCGTCCTTTAGGGTCAACTAGAGGGTCAGATGAGGACCGTGAATTCATATGCCGGATTCACAGAGTTTGATAGGAGTCCTGAATCTCTCCGTCCTGAAATGGGTTTGTGTGACTCATTACTGCCCTCTTCTGTTGGAAGCCCGAGAGTGTGAAGAACAGGAATTGTATCAGGGATGTTCCTTATGTTTGTGGTTTTTTTCTGTTCGATACTTGCAGGTTCAGCACAAAACAGGAAGGAATGCAGTCGAGTTTCTGCTGAAGATATCTTCCACGAGGACCTGAGGGCCTCCTTAGTGTTGGTAAGCTTCAGCTCGCCCATCAGAACACCAGTAAAGGCAGCGGCAACACGCGCACCTCCGGGGACCCTGTGTGACCCCATGCTGCATTTCCTGTCAGCATTTTTGAATGAAAGTCACTTTTTTTTTTTTTTTTCTCCCCTTCTTCCCTTCTCTCCCAAATATGCAGGAGCAGGTGCAAGGCAAATCAGGCCAAGCCAGCAGTCTGTAAGTACTCACCGGACACATGAAATGCATCCTGTCCGAGCGACGGTCAGCGTCGCCCCTCAAAATTGTGCAAAGCCACTAGCACCCGCCTGTCCCCCGCCGCAGTGCCAGTATGATGGCGAGCGGCCCTTAAGCCACATGCAGCTATTACAGCATTTAGTGTGATTTTACCACCATCTCCCCCACCTACCCGCTCCATTCTATTTGGAAACAGGAGCTCATCTCTTCCTGCTAGATCCGTAGCAGCCTGGTTTTGGCAGGCCAGGCTCCAGAATTAGCAGTTTTTTTCCATAGAATTACAGGATTTGTAGTTTTTGCCACTGTTGTACACGGCTCTACAGAAGTTTGAACTTTGTATTTCATTGATATCTCTGATGTAAAAGAAAAAACCAAAACAAAAAAAGCTTATTTTTGTATTAGTGTGTTTTAATGCTGAATTTTCACTGTCTTTCCATGCAGAGCTCCTGGTGAGGACCCCCTAAATGGTAAGATGTCATGTGTCTTGTTTGGAATGTGTTCTCTTGTGGCCTAAACAACCAGAACCAAAGAGTGTTTGGTCAGTCGTGGACCCCCTGTGTGGCCTGGCTTTCAGTGGCCACCATTCTGAATCTACTTGAGTTCCTTGAGGAAGCTACAAGTGAAATTGATCACAAAAAGGCCTACAATGTGATCTACTTAGATTTCCAGAAGGCCTTTGAACTAAGGTCTGCCAGGAACTGTGGCAGCTTGGATCAAAACTGGTTAACTGACAGGAAGCAGCAAGTAGTTATTAGAGGCACAATGTCATAGTGGGCCTGCGTTCATATTGGGGTACTGCAGGGTTCAATTTTAGGACCATTATTGTTCCTAATTTACATTAATGATATTGACACCAATGAATACAGTAAACTGGTTAAATTTGCAGACGACACCAAGGTGGGTGGTGTAGCAGATACTGATCTAGCAGCAGAGAGGC
>JAODKE010000007.1:7278043-7300806 GCA_026779605.1 Mormyrus hasselquistii | reverse complement strand
GTGATGTTGCATTTATATAATTCCTTGGTAAGACCCCACATAGAATATTGTGTACAGGTTTGGTCACCATACCTTAAAAAGGACATTGCTGCCTTGGAAAAAGTGCAACGGAGGACTATGAGAATGATTCCTGGTCTTAGAGGAATGTCTTATGAGGAAAGGTTAGCTGAGCTGAATCTGTTTAGCCTTGAGGAAAGGAGACTAAGGGGGGACATGATCCAGGTATGTAAGATTCTAACAGGTCCGGATGCTATTTCAGCTAAATGGCTATTTCAATATTAGTTTAAGTACTAGAACTCGTGGCCATAAGTGGAAATTAGCAGGAGAACATTTTAAAACAAATTTGAGGAAACACTTCTATACACAGTGCGTAAAGATAAGATTTTAGCAACTCTGAGCTATTAGTTAAGGTCTCCCCAAACGAGCTTGATGGGCTGAATGGCCTCCCCTTGTTTGTAAATTTCTTGTTATTATTCTGTTTTGTTTCCTATCGGATGCTAACTTTCGCCCAGCCGGAAGCTTCCTTTGAACTGCACAGTTAAAATCCTCTTTAGCGCATACATATAGGCATTCCTACCGCAGAGGTGGCTCACTGTCCTCGGATAACCTGTTCTACTTCTGGAGACTGGCCTTTGGGCCTTGCGGTACCGTTAGCCTACGAGGTGTTTTCGAGTGGAGGTCTTCTGGACCTGAGTGGGGAAGCTGGTGTACCATGCTTGACTGGTTTACAGACCTGGTGAACCTGCGCCAGAAATAAATGTCCGACTAGCGGAACATGGCTCATGTTATCGCTCTCTCGTCAACATTCACCAGTTTATGGCCGAGGATGGTATTTTAATAGTGTAACATTTCGCTGTATTATGTAATTACAGCCCCAGCAGGCCTCTATACGTCAAGACACACACATCTGGCAGGCAGGAAGGACTGTAAGTGAATAAATTCAGCTCTTTTTGCACACAGCAACACGTGTAAAACAGCATGTTATGTAGAATTGTTTTGAAGCTCAGTGTGCCACCTAGTGGCGACTTCTGCTGCAGTCTTCAGCTGGCCAGCATGAGGGGCGTAAGAAGCTCAGCAGTCATTGTATGTTTACATTTGTTTTATTTTGCTATTGTGCAGCCATTGGTTCCCCCTTCAAGCCTATGGACACAAGTTACCAATATTCAGGTGAGGAAGCCAACGAAATATTTCATGACTTTTACTTTTAATTCTTTCTGGCGATACTCTTAAAAATACGCCCCTGTCTCTGTGTGTCCTCCAGCTGTTGAGCGCAATAACCTGATGAGATTGTCTCAGAGCATTCCATTCACCCCTGTGCCCCCAAGAGGTAAGTCCAGTCCTAGTCTTGCTCTTGGTTTGCAATTTAGGTCCTCAGTCTCACTGGTCTGTGGTGTGCCACCACCCCCCCCCTCCCCAGGAGAGCCCATCACAGTATACCGGCTGGAGGAGAGCTCCCCAAACACCATCAACAACAGCATGTCCTCTTGGTCCCAGAGGGGACTGTGTGCAAAGATAGAGTTCCTCAGCAAAGAAGAGATGGGCGGCGGCCTACGGAGGGCACTCAAGGTGCTCTGCACTTGGTCTGAGTATGACATCCTCAAACCAGGCCACCTGTACATCGTCAAGTCTTTCCTGCCAGAGGTGGTCAACACCTGGCAGAGCGTCTACAAGGAAGACACTGTGCTGCACCTGTGTCTCAGGGTAGGTGACAGTGCGCCCTGCACATTGTCATGACGACGGAGTGGGCGGCCTGCTTCTGTCTGCAGTCAAACACTTGTATTCTGTTTTGTCTCCATCATTCAAATTGGCCTCATTTTCACATTTAAAATACGAGAATCATTTTCATTCGGAGAAATGGAACAGAATGATGGATTTTCTGAGATTTACTTTGGAAATATTTCTGATACGTTATGTTTTGATTTGTATTCCGTATTGATGCTTCAGTTAGAAATTCCTGAAAAATTCAGTGGATTTTCATGCATTTTCTTCATGTGGAAAAATGTTTCCACAATATCAAACAGTCCTCCCTTTCCTTCCTCTGATTGATTTATTCATAAAAGAACCTGCTGTTTTTTTCCACATTTTATGATTTGGAATGTGCTATTTTTAAGTCTTGTCCTCGCGGAACTGTCCTTATTCACCTTGCACTTTAAAAAACATAACCGCAGCAACAGCAAATGTACCTCATCTTCATGAATGTAGAGGACCTGTACTTTGTAATCGGCCAGAGATCAGCCAGCCCCTTCCACGTCGCGGAAGAGCAGGGGGTCGAGGCTTGTAAATGCAGCAAAACCCACCGGTTAAGACATGGTCATGTGACCATTGATGTAACAAGTTGGTCAAATAAAATTTTAAAAACATTCTGTTGTGCTGCGGTCAGAAGAAATCAAGGAGGGCTCGTGGTAAGAGGCTGCGGTTTCTGTGACTTTCATACCCTTTGTATTGGTCGTGGATGTGGAGAGAAAACAACAGATAAGAAAACAGCTAGATAAGAACATTCTGCAGGAATGATGCATCAAGTAAAGATCACCATTGGGGGCTCAGGTTGTCTGAGGTTAATGCTAATGGGTGACAAAGGCCACACTGTAACCTCACTGATTTTTATTTATCTTTTTCTTTCTTTCTTTCTTTCTTTTTTTCTTTCCCTTGCCCCCTTCCCCCAATTTAGGAAATTCAGCAGCAGAGAGCTGCTCAGAAACTGACTTTTGCCTTCAACCAAATGAAACCGAAGACTATTCCTTATTCTCCCAGGTAATTTGACTTTAATAGCTGGATCCCCCTTCCCCAAAAAGCACTCTGATCTGAAAGCATGCCTATTTTTCTTCCTCCACTTTCCCATAGGTTCCTGGAAGTGTTTCTGTTGTACTGTCATTCTGCTGGTCAGTGGTTTGCCATCGAAGAGTGCATCACTGGAGAATTCAGGAAGTTCAACAACAACAACGGGGACGAGATTGTCCCCACGAACTTGCTGGAAGAAACCATGCTAGCCTTTAGCCACTGGACGTACGAGTACACCAGAGGAGAGCTGCTGGTTCTGGATTTACAAGGTACAATTTGATTTATCTTGATTTATCTTTGCCCATAGGGCAAAAGGTCAAGAGAGAACTGCGATAGAGATCGTTGAGCACTTGTGCGTAAATGTCAGATGGGAGGACTTTGTACATCGGGCAGTTTGACAATATCACCTTCGGCGTGTCTTTCTAGGTGTTGGGGAGATACTGACTGATCCATCTGTGATAAAAAGTGGTGAAAAGGGGTAAGTATCTATGTGGCCCAGGGATCGAAGCAGAAGAAATCATGAACGTTCCTTACCTGCACCTTCCCATAGAGCTCTGCATGTGATGGGATACCGCTTTCCTAACATGTCGACAGAAACCTTTTACACAGTTCCACTAGGGAAGCAGCACGCCATAAACTCTGCAATAGACATTATATAACAGAATGTAACCTGGAATGTTTCAAAGGTAGGACGACATCCTCCCTGACACCACAACAAATGGGACACCTTCTGTCTCAGTCCACAGATGGCAGTCGGACCTTTAAGGGAACGGTTAACACTCTTATTAGAATTTAATGCATATACCCCTCCTCTCCCGAGGTCATATGACATGGTGTTTGGACCTGCAAATCTGGGAGATGATGCAATAAGAAATTTCAGAGCAAAACATCACTGTAATTCCTGCTGCAGAAAACTGAAGCTTCCTGGTAGGTAACGTTTGTCGTTTTTAGTTATTACTCTGTATTAGAATAATTCTTAGTCCTTTTTTTTTTTACCCGTTTCTTAAATAATAAATTTTTATGTCTGGTCAGATCTAAAGCGGAATGACTACACGCCTGACAAAGCAGCGCTGAGTCCAGACGAGGCACCGGATGGTTCTGCTCCGCTGGGAAGCGGCACCAAAGAGCAGAAGCACTCGATGCGGCTGATGCTGTGAGGCCGCCTGCGCGGAATGCAAACGCACACGGTCAGAGCGCCGCGCTTCCACCTGCTTGCTTCAGTTCGCAGATGCAGACGGTGCAAAACGTACGCTTAAGTCGGTCAGCCGGACCTCGAAACAGGCACAGGTATTCATTCCAATAAACACCTGTATCTATACATTTTCTGCCTGTGTTTTGGCAGAGAATAACAAATGAGCAAACGTGATCACCATGAAGATTTTTAAATATGTACCTGGGGGGCAACTTTGAAGACCTTTTTTTTTTTTCTCTTCAAGTTTATATATTGCTATTAGCATATGAAGGGGCTAACAACTGGTACAATCTCATTGTATAGATGGTTATAGTATTTATTATGAATTATGAGACGTTGCCTTGTATAAAACAAAAGCAATTTAAAGTGCATTGGCAGGTTTCGAAGAGAACCTGTCTACATTTAGACTGCAAGAATTTGTTCGGCAGAATGTACTGCTGATTTTTAAAAAGAAATGTAAAAACAATGTAAAAAAAAAAAATGTAGTAATAACTATGGCATTTGTGGTACACGCTATTAAAGTGGATTTCAAATCTTGTAAAATAAGGGCAGATTGCAATGCAACTTTTACAGTACAATGTATGTAATTTTAACGTGTTGAAGTCTATATGAAACTGTCCACCAAAAAAAAAAGAAAATGTTAATAGGTGCATTTTTAATGTTACAAAGGTACTATTATCACTTCTGTCATTCAAGTGTCGTACGAACAAATTAATCTAGTGTATCTTATAGATACATTTATTTGGCACGAACACAATGGATTAAAGGTAGGATATTTTATGCAGGGGAAATGTGAACCGTATTATGGGGATAATACTGTATTCCTTTTGTACTGTATATCATTTAATAAAATATAAAATGCTTAATGCCATCAGTCTTTTTGGAGCCACCCTGTGACAGGAAGCATGTCCTTTGATTGTGTACGAAAGTGTCTTTGGATGCAGACGCTGTGGGGTCTGTTCCAGACTGTGGCAAACCCGTCACACACTTGTCAGTTGCTTGTTTCACGGACAGAGAATTATTCAGTATAGAATTTTGCTGGAATAGACAAATATTTGATTGAATTGTATATAGATAAGTTATGTATAGTACAGTAAGGTTTGCACAGTATGGTAAAGATTAGATTAACATTACTTGTCGATATATTTTAAAGAGCTGGGTATTGGCACAGATGCCCCGTTGCAATTCAGTTCCAATTCAATTCATAAGCTAACGATTCTATATCACTGTCTCCATCAGTGTCAAAATTACAAATGCACTTTGCTTGCTTGCATCCTCGATGACTTACCATGCTCTGCCTGGTACATATGAAGTCATCGCTGAAGTAAAGTTTGTGTGATGACTTCATACGTGCAGGTGGAGGATGGTAAGTCATCGAGGATGCAAGTGTGTCCCAATTCCATTTTTTTTTTGCCTGTGCTACCTTCCTTGCACACTTGCTCATTCCTTCCCTCATCAGCTTCATGAGCTTTTATGCCACATCATGCATGGGTGTCACCAGGGTTGAATTTCTTTCCCGCAAAGCGTACTTCCACATGCCCCCGACAAAGTGGTGACTTGAGTGAAAATTGCCCCTCGATGACTCGTCTATGGTATAGGGACGGTGCTTTGACATCTCTAATTTGGAATAATTTCATGGGCAATGGTAAGGTAGCAAGATAGGGTGGCGCAAATAAGGGTTGTGGGATCCACAGGTTTGCAGCCCTCCTGTAGGTGTGAGAGACAGTAGCGCCACATTTAGGATACAAGCACCAATACAAGTAAAATTAAGCGAAAATATTTTCTAAGTCATGGGGAAAAGGTATAAATGAGCTACATCAATCCTGGGATTTTGTGAATCGATATTGGATTGTCAAAACTAGGATCAGGATAAGTCATAAAATGGTTAATAACCTTTAGATGGAGTGGGTACAGACTCGTGTCTGGGGTCTGTCTGCTCTACGTTAGCCACCAACCCCTCCTGCCATAGCCTTTACTCACTGAGAACCATGTAGCTTTCGGGTGTACCTGCATCTTTCGCCTTTGATATCGGGTTGAAGTACGAGTGACCTCTAATTCGACTGCGAGTGCGGACCAGCATAACCAGTCCTCCGTAAACTGTTGCTGTTCTCTGACAGTCTTGACTGTTCCCCTGAAACTCAGCTGACCCAACTTTTGTCCGGGGTCAAGGGCAACAACTCGTTTGCTGTAAATAAGGTGGTTAAGCATAGTTATTGGAGCATAAATCTTTGTGAATGTGCTGTCTCTGCGTGTGTAAGGTCTGAGTCATTAGATGCCACGGGAGATTGTCACAGGGTCAGATCCTTGCAAGAAACCTACCAGGATTGCTCAAAATAACTTTACAGTATGACCGAGAAGTGTATTGAAAATGAATAACATGATTTTACACAATTTTATTCCCCTTTGTCCCCTGTCATAATCTAGCCTTTTATAGTCTGCGTTTGTTTATAATATAATCAGGGGTGCCAGCTCTCATGCATCTGGCGTGACACTCATGCTTTCAGACTCAGGCTTATGCAAGAAATCTTATGGCAAATCTTTATTATTCCATTATAAACGTAAAATCAGCTACATCAAAAGTTTCAGGGTAGTTTGCAAACCCTACAGACTATTTACAAGATAATAAAACAATTACATAATTGTAAATGTGTGTGCACACTTGTATCGAATTGAAAATCTTTCACCAGCCAGGTGACTAAAGGTGGCCACCCTGATGGTGATCTTTAAACGGTCGCTGTGCACCGTTTAAGATGACTGTCATTGATAAGCTTTTTCCCCTCTCAAATCTAGTAATGGAAAGATTCTTGTTGAAGAAGAAAAAAAGGCTGTAAGCTGACTAAACTAAATGGGGGGGGCTTTATTGAGGAGTCATCAACATTTTTTATAATCTTTACTACCGGAAAGATAGTGGAAGAAAATTGGTGTTGGAGAAGACATGATGTTACATAAAGCAAATTTCATAGAATGAGACAATTCAAGTTGCTTTACGTAAGAAGGATAAAATACAGTTGGATTGTACAATATACAACACAGTTGCATTATACAATATAAAGACACTAATGAAGTGGTTTTTGGCTGTTTCCAGATGTTTTAATTTTAAAAAGTCTGCATTCCATTTGATAGGCATCTTTGTTCTAAATTAATACTACCTTTAAATAAAAACGAAAAAAAATTAATTTTGAAATCAAATGTTGAGGTTGTATTCAGCTTCTGAACATCAATGTAATATATTGGCGGAATTCCATTATGGGCTAATGTTAAAGTAAAATACATTCGGGACCCAGATCAAGATGAGCGATGGATGGATGAATGAATGAATGGATGGCAGGCAAGCATCCGGTGACATCTAGTGTTAAAATTAGGAATAACAACATGGACATCGGTTTCTTTCTTCTAGTACACAAAAATCACTAAATGGCTTAATTGTACATATTTCTTAAATTATTAAGATAAAATAGTAAATATGGTCAATATGCCACTTCAGTGGCATAGAAGAGGTTTTGGGTAATTTTCAGACAAGACGGAGTTGGTATGTTCTGTTTCACCACTGAGTGGGTATGTTGCAGACAGTCAGTGAAGTCTTGGATTGAAAAGCAACATTCTGGGATCATTCTTTCACTGTTGACATACAAGCGGCTAAAAGACAAAGTACACACGTCCTCTACTCTTACTGTCTGGAAAACAGAGGTGTGTTGCATGATTCTGAGTGATGCAGACAGAATCGTGCATAAATTTGCCCCGTGTATGTCTTTATAAGCAAATGCACATATTTTTTTTCCTAAATTAATAATTAATAGTGCATCACAGTTTAGAGAGACCCATTCACCTAATTTCATGCCTTTGAAATACTGTATGTGTGTGTGTCAATGGGCAGACGTCCCGTCCGCAGTGCATCCCCTGCCTTCTGCCTTTTGCATGAGACAAGCTTCAGCAGCTACAGTATGCAGCCTTGTACTGGATGAATGGGTGGACGGATGATTTAGTGCTGTAATGTGTAATGTTACATTTGATTATGTGGACCTGTTTGCTTATAAAAGGTAAATTACAGAGCTGTGGAAAAGTATTAAATCCTTAAAATGGTCAGATTTACTGGTACGATAGATATCTTCCTGTCAGTATTTTTTAGTATAGACTGAGTCTCTCACAGTAAATTCAGTCAAAATATTTGCCAGCAAATCCTGAAAAGAAAGTGAAAAACTGAGAAATGCTGCTTGCATAAGTATTCAACCCCTATACATTAGTATTTCGTACAGCCACCTTTTGCTGCAATCACACTATTTTGGGGGTAAATAGCTACCGGCTCTTTAAATTGCTCAGGAGTGATTTTTGTTCATTCTTTATGGCAGCCTTGTTCCAGGTCCTTCAGGTTGGTTCGATGTCGCTTGTTAACTGCAATTTTCAGGTGCTGTATGGGATTTAGATATGGACTTCGACCAGATTTTTGCATAGTACAGCAATAGAGCCCTTAAATTTTGCTGCTTACATTAGCCCGGCCAAAATGTGTGAAGATTACATCATGAAAACAATGTATAAAATTAACTCTTGGTAGTTTGCTATGACACTGTTGCTAGGTTGTATATAAGTAAACCTTTTTCCTTTGGTAAACAAAAACACTGTACTGGAATCTACTGCCTGTGAAAACCCATGTCAGTGAAGAAATATTAGGTTGTACATGTTCAGTATTTTATGTGTAGTTGACTAAGATTTTTACTCAAGGTTTGTTAGTGATATTTTTGGCCTGCTGAATGATTCCAAGGGGAGCCTAGCTGAAGTGGCTGCCCCTCTTTCTGCAGTAAATGGCAGGCTTTCAGCAGGCATGTGGGTGGCTCTTGGTTGTAAGTTTCCAGGGGAAATGGAGGTTTACCATGATTTGGATGTTTCTCTGCTGTTCTGTGTATTCGGGACGTTGCAGCCTGCCGGTCAGCTTCACAAAGTGACTGCTGTAGGCAGGACATACTGACTAAAGCGGCAGCTGGAGCAGGGCATTGTGGGTAGCTGTGCAGTTTTGCCAGCCATACTGCAGAGGAGTTCCAGGTCTTCTGTGCTGGAAGCCTGACTACAACAGGCACCCCCTACCCAGCACCACAGTACAGCAGGTAACACAGCTATTATGGACGTGGAGTCATCATTTGAAGGCTGGCCAGCTGAAATGAATCAAGCATCAGCAACATGGCTGTCAGCCAGGGAATATCCTCTTCTCCTCTCCGGGGCTTCTCAGTCACGTTGGTGGCTTTTAACTCGGCTGCTCTCCCCCTTGTCCTCTGCCACCCCTCCTCCATGGCTTAAGGTTAAAAAAAAATCAGAATGACCACACAGGCCAATAATTCAGTGTTCAGCTCTCTGCTGTGATTGGATGCAGGCCATTCTTATTCATTGAAGAATCCTTATCAGGAATATAGGGTATAAACCTGTATGTTATTTGGCCAGATATTCTACAGCAGTGTTTCTCGACCCGGTCCTCTGCCCCCCCCGGCGGTCCACATTTTTCTCCCTCCCAAGTTCCAGTATAAGCGACAACGTGTGGGGGTCTCCGAGGACCGGGCAGAGAACCTGAGGCTTGAGACTTTCTTGAGACTCATGCTGGAGGTCTGGCTGGAGTGGTGGGTCTGATGGAAAATGAGGGTGGCAGCATGTACTCTGTAGCCGCAGTCTAATGGCAGCAGTCAGCAAGGCGCCCGGGGGATGCGGCTCGTCCTCTTGAACACCCTCCACAACCCCACCACCTCATCACGTCAGGGGGCCTCTGTGCCGACAGTAACCTGTTACACTGCAGTCTCAGGCCAACATTCCTAAGCCAGGAATGGCTTAGCATGGAATAGAGGACACCTGCAGAAATGAACGTTAAGTCTGAGTGTCTACTCAGGATTTCTTTTCCCCACATGATGACAGGACTCTCTGAGGCTGACTGACCAGCCTGATGTGTTGACCCAAGCAGACTGCCTACTGTGTCCCAAATGTGGGGTGAGACAGGTCACCGTGATGCTCACTGCCCAGAGCAGATCCCCCAGAGTTGCTGAATCTGCATCTCAAACAGTACCCGTTCTTTATTCCCCATGGCCAAGAGTGCCTCTCTATGCTTTCCATTTCTACACCTCTCGGAATCCCCTTCTCATACATGTGTCCTACCAGCAAGGATATTCTACAAAATGCCCAAGTACCTAAATATCCTCAAACTTAACTTTACAGTCCAGTCCCCAAAATACAAATAAGAGCCTTCAGCTCTTTGCTTCTCTTCACATTCACACCGGTCTCCTGAACCGCTTTACAGAAAATGTAACGCCAACTTTGGGATTTTTACTTCTGAGGAGATGAAAATAACGTCTCGACGACCCGCTTGACGACACAGCTGTGAGCGACGTCCAGAAGCATCTAATTCAATCCTCCGATGCCTACACCCTGCTCTGCCGCCACCAGGACCTGCACTGGCCTGTAATTGCAGACCTGTGACTCCACCCCCCACGTAATGATGCTGTGAACTAAAAATAATGTGTTTACATGAACGTGTGGGTCCCAACTTGACATAATGGAAGGTTATGGTAGGCTTGGCAAAAAAAAAAAAACACCCCCATTTCTGTCACTCACTTCCTGACTGGTGTCGTGGGTGTTGTACAATCAAGCTGTATTGTACATGCCTGAACTTCTTCGAACATCTTCAAATATCTCCCAGCACACAGAACCACAGCTGAAAACCATTTACATATGGATACATGCTGAGCAGCAGTTAGCAGCACACCAGACCCTAACACATTACTAATAGCGCCACCTTGTGGACTTGCAACAGAAACAGTTATTCAGAAAAATTACACAGCATATTCATTTTTCCCAGTCTAATATTAGTGTATATATTAAAAATTAAAAGTACCTTCACAGCATTTAAAGAAACAGATTACATACATAATGGATAAACAGAACATAACTGTTTTCATACTGAGAGGATAACAGTTAAAAAATGAAGAAAAAAAAAAAAAACAACTCTATGTTCCTTAAGTCTCCCTGAAAGCTCCTCATATTTGTGGACTTTACTTGCTCTAATGGTGCATAAACATTTTAAAACCCAAAACCGTATTCAAAAACAAAAATGCTTTTAATTTCTGAGGAATTTTGAAGATTAAGAATTGTAGTAATGTTTTGTAAGGAGGGAACCCATCTTAAAATATTCACCCTGCTCTCACATCAGCTTTACCTGGAAAAGTGTACATAAAATCTTTTTAAAAAGAAAAAGATTTCAGAAAATTTTAATTAGTCGGTAACACTTTAACTGAGGGGGCACAGATAATGTAGTAGTACACTCTTACTTAATGTATTAATTAACCAGAAACTAAGTGTTAGTTACCTACTTTTCCCATGTTCATCATTAACCAATCATAACGGTTCATGTATTTCATGCAGGTATAATATTTGTTCATGATTTGTACTTTAGTAACCGAGTTACTAAGTTACTTGTACCCCTTCAAGTAAAGTGTTACAAAATAATCTTTCATATTCTTCTTAAAGACTGAAAGATACAAAACTGATTATTTCTGCTTTTGGTTTAATTAGTAACTTAAATTTCCCTATAGGAAAGAACAGCATCTTTAATAACGCAAGGGGAAAAAAAAAAACAACTTTTGTCAGACACTAGCTGAGCCCCTTCTTTGAAACGCAAACACTCCAAATTAAGACAAAAGAATTGTCATACTGCAAAAACATGGTCCCCAGAGTTCCCTCCTCAACAGATGAAACAAAATTCTCACTCCCCATAAAACAATCAGCACTTTGTAATGCTTATCCAGGTTTAATGTGCAACATCTGCAGTAGGTATGTGCAATACATACAACTCTATATTTTTATCTGATCCAATGTATTCACAGCACAGGGAACCATAAGGTCAGATAAGGCCATCAGAACTGAAAACAAGAAAATTAAGGGATCCCAGCAATAAAAAAGAACCAGGGTCTTTGAAATTCTGAGTGATGTTAGTTAGTGAAGGCAAAACTATGCAGATCAGTCACTGACAGCACGAGTCATGCGCACTATCAGTGAGAAGAACATCACCCGGTGACCATCAAAGCTTCTACCGTGCGTGGAGGTGCTATGCAACATGATGGACCTTGGCACCTCTGTCCCATCACCTTGAGTAGAGGTCTGCTAATGTCCGCTCTGTCCGGCTCCTTCTACAATGATGTGTAGAAGAAGATGTAGGCAGCAGAAGACTTGACGGAGGACGTGGAGAGTTCGGTCACCTCATGGTCGTCAAACTTGAACCAGCGCTGCCTGGCCGTGTTCTTGCAGAAGGCCGTGTAGTGGCCACCATCCAGGCCCCCGTAGTGGTTCTGTTTCATGGGAAAATTTACCGTCAAACTCCACTGCATAAGGCGCGAGAACCGACCTGAAAGTCAGTGTGTCGGCTGGACTCTAACTCGAACTGAAGGCGCGCATACTCACAGACATGGCATAGAGGTTGTACTTTTTCAGGCCTTGCTTTGGCCCGATGACATACTGCATCAGGTCCAGATTTTCCAGAGGGAAGTCAACGTATGTCTGCAGCTTCTGCTTCCATCTTCCATCGTAGGAGAAGCTTAAAAAGACAGAAGAGGCTATTAAATGAATGTTAAAGGAGTATGTATAAGGCACCAATGCCGTTTATCAGCAGATCATGGTCATACCGTTTCAGATGCACCAGGAGGATGGGCGGGACTTTCCAGATCTCCAGCTTTTTTGTGGCATCTCGGTGTGTCTTGCAGTGACTACAGAACACCTTGTTGTTGTCTGTCAGTTTCTCTTCCTTAGAGAACAACTTCAGGCAGTCCTGTGAAGAGAGGGTTTTAAAAACCGCTCCGTTTCCAGACCTGTAGGCACAGCATCCACCATATCACATCTTAGCGGCCTTACCTGCAATGAGCATCTGCTGGAGGAGGCCAAGGGCAGCGACAGGTACATGAATGTCTCAAAGGTACGTGACTTCTGGTGGCACACCAGGCATTGTACAGTGGACTTGAACTGGCCCTGGAATAGTGCCACAATGATGGACTCATTGAGCTGCTTGTGTTTGTTCCAGGCCAGTTCTGCTGCCCTGTGGTCATCCAGGTGATCGTTGGCTTCCTCTTTGCACCTCTTGCGTTTGTCAGCCTGTGTAGAGACGGAAAAACAATCAATGGACATCCAAACGACCGAGAGTCAAACCATCAAAAAAGTCAACCGTCAGCCCTAAGATCGCCTTTCGTCAACTTCCATGACCATCCGGAACTTAAAACCTTTAAAAATACACAACCTGATCCATCAAAATCCTTTCCCATCCCTATAACCATGCTACAGTTCTTGTGAGCTCTGAAGTGCAGAACATCCGCTATTATCATTAGCCAAGGGAAAGAGGAGATCCAAATCGTCCAGATGCAATACAATAAGAACAGGGGATGTTCTAAACCACGCAGAATGTTTTCTATGGGATGGAGAGTAGCCCTAAGAATGCATGGCAGACACAAGATGGGGTCTGACCCACTTGCTCAGGCACTGAACAGCTGAAACTCTTCCACCTCATTTCCATGGGTACCCAGTGAAAACAACATCAAGCCCAGGCATGGCCAGTTCAGATGAAATCAGGCATGATGCATGTTCTTGGTGGAGGACGTGAATGCATGCAGGAGACTTCTCTTATGCAAGACAGAACATATGAAAGACACGCACAGCACTGAAAGCAGAACCACACACACTACAGGCTTTACTTACTCTCTAATTGGGCCATAAATACGAACACCAAAAAAAGGAGAAAATTAAATGTCGTCAAAAACATGTAAGAAAAGCAGGTCAACGTATCACTTTAATTCATAACCAGATCCTGTCAGAATGACAACAATGTATTCCCGGTGAGCCCCGTCTCTCCCTCCCCCATCTAGTCCCTACTCCTCCCAGAACCCCCCCCCCCCCCCATATCTACAATCTCTACACACTTTCTGATCTTCCACCCAAAAAAATCATCATTAGTAGTAACTCTTATCTCAATGTAATGAGGTTCCCCAGATGGGTGTCTGTCCTTTTATTTGCCACCACTGAGTGACATTGCGTAAATTTTGGTGATTTTTTTTTTCTCAAAATGAAATAGATCAGAGATCATGACCTGGGAAGTTTGGAAACCCATTAAATACTTTTTGAGTTATCGCACGAAAAGGACCAAGTGTCTGAGTGCCTGACAGTATCATCACTAGTCAGCCCTGCTTCAGTTCTGGTGTAATTTGCCTAAGAATTTGATTAGTTCCAGATCTACACCCTTACAATTTATGTTTGACAAATGTAGCTGCCTTTTCCTTCTTTTGATGCCACCTAGTGCTGCTGCTTCGATTTGTCTAAAACTGAAATCTGGTGTAGATTTTCATCCACATAATGTCTTTCTGAAGCGGTAAAATCCACAAAATACTTCTGTTCAAAAGGTCAAGTGTCTCCTGTGGTGACCCTTCCTTTAGCTGCCACTAAACAACACTGTGTCAATTTCAGTATTTATTAATTGCTTCACCCATACAATTTGGCTACAAAGTTTGAACAAGATCCATGAAATACGTTCTGAGTTACTGCGCTAATGAGATGTCTCGGCAGTGATGGACAGTTTTCCAAACCATATGCGTTTCACGTCTGAGAAATACGTTAACCTGTGTGTCTGATTATCTATAGCCCTGGGCGGGGGGGGGGGGCGTTAACCCTGGACGCTCATTACCCTTCCCTGCACGAGTGGAGTTTTACTGTTTTTCAGTGACTAACCCAATAAGTCATGATATGTGTTCTTAGGTGTGTGACTCTCACTTTATTGAGGTCCTCGTGTAAGCCATCCATAAGGAAAAGCAGCAGCTCCTGTGAGTCCTGCTGGTCGTAGCCAGCAAACTGGTCGTTGATCTTGCCGATTGTGACCTTGAAGTCGCGGGGACTAATGAACTTGTACTGGCCGGACCAGAGGGCCTTCATGATGACGCCAAACTCCTCCACCACCTCGCCCTTGTGCCCCAGGATGTTGGCTCTGTACCACAGAGAAACACAAGGTTCAATAATCGCTCCAAGGTAGAATGGGGAGACAAGGATGGAGAATGTACAGAGGAGGCCGGATCTGGCTTGAGCCACACCTGTTGATGTCTTCATGGTAGTAGTCCTTGTTGAAGTAGTTGGCCATGGTTGTTGTATTGCACAGGCACTGCAGGATCGAGTTCATGTAGCAGGTGTTGCCCAAGTTGCGCAGGCCTGTTAGAGATGGTCCAAGCCCGCCAAACACAGGGTTGAGATTCATAATCTTGGCTGCCGATGGCCGTGAGATCTCAGCTTTGGCGTAGGCTGTGATGTTGACTGGCCTGAAGCAAAGAACATGAAAGTGAGTGTCCTTTCCCTTTGTCTTTCAAGTCACACTGATAAACAGAATTACGGGAGCCAATTTTTGCCTCTCTCATATATTTGCATTTCCGAGTCCAAGAGTACTGCAACCACATGACAGCAACATCCCTGAACCACCAGAGCAGACTGGAGGCCATCAGAAAGGACACCGAGCTTACGGGTGCGTACTTTGTATCGCGGTTAACAGTGGGCGTGGCTACAGGCTTCTTCTGACCCTCCTTCTGCACATCCTGTACAAGGTCCGGGGAGGAGTAGGAGCGCTTCAGCTTGGACCACTCCCGCTCAGGCTCTTGCGCCGCCTGCTTCTGCTTGGGCGTTGGGGGTGTGGCTGGGGGCGTGGCTGGGGGTGTATGTTCCACACCCACCTCAGGCGGGTACAGGTGCACTGCGTTGGTGGGGGAATGGTAGTACCGGTATGTACCAGTCACAGTGTCCAGAAACTGGTGGAAATAAACAAATTCCTTTAATTGCTGAAAGTGGGAAAATGGTAGGAACATGTGCAGATAGACAGAAAAACAGATGGAGATCTGGAGAGCAAAAAACACGGTCAACTGCAACAATTCTTGGCTTTACCCTCATCCAGCCTGCTGGCAGTCCAGGGACAGCCCTTCCCATCTCTGCATTTCTTGTCCTGGGCACTGGGTCCTGCTGGGAAATACCCCTCATTAGGGCAGTTTTATTATTGTTTAGCCTGTGTAAATATGACCAATGTGCTTTTCATCCCTTTTTGTAATTGTAGAGGTTTGTAACTGAAACTCTGGGGGATTTGTGAAATTATAACAATTTCTTTGTGTGACATCACAGCTAGCCCTCTCCTCCCAACTCCTCTCTGACATTTCAGTTAAACACACCCTCCTTCTTACATGTGTCTGATCTCGAAGCTTTGTCACAAACCCATCTTCTGAGTTTTGAGTGACACTCTAAGCAGAGGTTGTGGGAACCTGCCCGGGCCGGTCATGTAGCAGCAGGACAAACCTTGGGTCCAGGAGCAGTGCCGCTGGAGGCCGCTGTCCCTCCCGGATCTCGGTCTGGCATCCCACTGCTTTGGTCCTTTTGCCCAGGCTGCTCTTCTTCCTCCCTGTCCTTGCCACTCTGATCCTCCTTCTCCACCTCCTTCTCTGTCTGCTGCCTCTCTTTCTCCCTCTCCTCCTCCTCCTCCTTTCGCTGCTGTTCCTCCCTGGCTGCTTGTTCCTGCCGCTCCTTTTCTTCCTTGGCCCGTTGCTGCCTCTCCTCTTCCTCTTCCTTCTCTTGCTCCTCCCTCACCTGCCGCTCCCGCCTCCGCTGCTCTTGCTCCTGCTTGGCCTTCTCCATTAGGAAAAAGGTTTCCGCGTGAATGCGGCTCCGCTCCTCCTCGCTCAAGGAGCCCCTGGGATCAAAGGCGGGCTTGATCGAACGGTCAGGGATGACGGGGCCATCGGCAGTCGGCCTCTGGGATGCAGGAAGCTCGTCGTTTGGCCTGGCACCGTCGGACACCTTGACTGAAGGCTTTTTGGTGCGGTCAAACTGAAAGAAGAGGGACAGAAATAGAACCAGAACAAAGAAAGAAGGGTCACGGTGCTAAGTATACATGCCAACAGCATATACCTTCGGAACGACCTTGGTGGGCGCTGCTGGATGGCTCTCCGCCGGCTGGCTTGAAGGAGGATCAGGTGGGAGGGATGCAGTTACCACCTTCGGTGTCTCAGGTACATCCTCCATCACCTTCGGCGTCGTTTCAGGCGCAGCCGAATTTCCGTTTATCTCCACAGGAGGCGCCGGTTCCGGTTCTGGCTCGGGTGGAGTTGGCGGCTTGGGCTCCTCGAGGGATGGGTAGCTGAAGTTCACTGACATCAACAAAGATAAGACGAATGAATGGTAAAAGGTGGTAAATGTAATAATATAAAGCACGCGTTACACGGTTGTGGGAGCACAGACGCATGCTCGAGGTTGATGTGAATCGCTGCTCGGAGACAGACATGCAGGCTTACGTCTTGGGATGACGTCACCCCGGGTCTCTGCTCTTGGAGGTTTTACTTTGGCGTTGGACGTGTACATTGGGTAGAAGAGCAGCCAGTTCTCATATCCCCCCTCCAGCACCAGTGGCTCACTGCGGAGGATGGTCTTGCTGTCCCACTGGGGAAGGCAGAGACGACCGGGGGGGGGGTCAGCTTCCACACCGTGCGGCCTCTCAGGGCAGCCCCCCCTCTCCCCTTCGGATGACTGGCACACTCACCTTGTAAAGGGCATCTTTCAGGCTCTGCAGGGTGGTGCCCAGACGGAGATCTGTCACTGAGCTGAACCAGTCCAGCAGGACGACGTAGTCCGCAATGCCCCGGCGACTCCACTGCTCCTTAGACCTCTCTGGGAGTTTGACTGCGATCTGATCGACAGTGATTCTGGGGAAGAGGATACCGGCACATCTGAGTGTGCTCCTACTGTTGTGCTACATATAACCAGAACTCCCAGTCCATCTTTTGACTGCCTATACTGGTCTGGGACAAGACACACACACACACACACAATGTAGGAAACTTGTGCTGGGATTCAAACCCCCTGGAGCTGGGAAGCAACACTGACAACCTCTGTGCCAGAAAGAACACGTTTCAAGTTTTATTTATCGAGCCAACGCAGGAATTAACCTAAAAAGTGACAGGATTCAGCACTGCGTGGTTCTGAAAGTCCATCCCTGAGGTCTTACCCTTACCCAGGAAGCACGGCTTCCTCCGGAACACTGATGCAGGTTTGTGTCGGCAGCTGGATGTGCGACTCCTCAAAATCCCCGCTGCTCCTGGCATCCATGATGATGACACTCATGGTGTTATCTTTTGTCATTTGGAAGAGCTGCTGGGCACTGATTCCACCCTGGAGGGGACTTCCTATCAGGTGGGGGAAGGACAGGTGAGGTCATCTGAGTTCTGTTGGCCAGGGGGATTAAACACCTTATGGAGCAGCATCCTAACCTTTTGGAGTTTCATTCTTCAGATCCTTCTGGTTCCCCCTGATCTGAAGCACAAAACAATGACAAAACAAACAGTATTAAACCATATTAAAAACACAACATAAATGTGACAGGTTACTAATCCAGTACAGTACATCAGCAGGTCACAGCTTATTCTGCATACAGCAAATGTACTTTTAGGCATGTGAATCTTATAATATTTTACTATGTTTGTGTCAATAATCTGCTACCAGGTACAGTTTGACATACAGCCTCCACAGCCACAGTCGGCCCTCCGTATCCCTGGGTTACACATCTGCATACTCAGGCAACCACAGATCAAAAATATTTGGGGAGAAAATTGAGAAAATTCCAATTATAAGTAATCTAAAGATTATGTAAAGTATACAAGAGGACGTGCGTAGGTTATATGCAAATACGATGCCATTTTATATAAGGGACCTGAGCAACCACGGATTTTGGTATCCAAGGGGGGGGCCTATGCACCAGCACCCATGGATACGAAGGCCTGACTGTACAAACATATTTATTCAAGCTGGTTGTTGCTGGTTGCATGGATGGGCAGTACAGAGACACTTACATTATCCTTCTTGGCGTCTGATGCCTTGTCCAAAGTGCCCTTTCTTCTCTCCTTTTCTGAACTTTCCACTTTCTTCTTATCATCGTCTTGTTTTTCCTTCTCCTCCAGTTTTTTCCGTACCTCAGCCTCCTCATACCTTCCACGAGGAATACAGTTATTAAAAAGGTTAAGTAAAGTCATCTTAAACACCCCAACAACCATTACTATTACTGTTTTTTTTTTTTTTTTTAGGTGTTTCACAAAAAAAAAAAAAAGGTCTTCAAATTCAGACCTCAGGGATTATTACCCAAAATAACATTTCATTATTTGGGAAAATATCATTTAGCATTGATTTTCAGGATCATGTACCCAAATAACATTGTGTGTGATTGTAATAGTACAAGGTCTAACCTTAGTTTAAGACTCTCAGACAGCCTTTCTGCCTCCTCTATGGCTTTTTTGAAGCTATTTGGACCAAGCAACGAAAGGTAATAATCCTTTGGGGAAAAAAAAGAAAATGTATGTATTCGTCACTGATTGATAACATAATAGAATCAATTCCTTTATGCGCATTAAACAGAACTGACTTTATATGAACAGACATTAAAACTATTCTTCGGACAGAAATATTTTAATTGCATTTGTTTACAGTTTGTAGGTTACATGGTTAGTTTCCCTACGTCAATCGTAAATATGCAGTTGACACGTGTAGTCGGACGTCACCTTCTGCTGCCGGAAATCGGACCTCTTTCTGATGAGATCGTAGACAGTGAGATACTTCATGTACATGACATAGGCCTTTTCCTCATCTCTGTCCAGGCGATACTCCTCCGCCGCTTTAAATATTTTACAGGCACTCTGGACATAGCTGGGATACGAGTAAAAAATATGCATTAAAAAAGAACTCTCAGCCGCAATGGAGCCAAAAAGTCAGAAAAATAGAAATACATCAACCAAACACGCCCTTAACTGTGTTGACGAACACCATGACATTCAATACAGCCAGTCTGAAGTACGCCAGATCCTATCTTGTTCGGAAAACTTTTGTACAGAATAATAATTTATGAATAATGGAGACATGCAAAATTATACAAATGAAGCCATAATATAAATACATTACATTAGAACATCCAACTTATCGCGCATACCTCCGCGTGCTCGTTTTTTCAGGCTTGATTTCGGCTTTCTTGTTGAGTTCTCCCAACGAGGTCGACAGGTACAGCTCCTTCACCCCAGATGTTACAGCCGGCATCTTTGCGGGTTTACTAGTGACCTTGGACAGGTATTTTCACATGCTCGTTTTTAAGTAAATGCTGACCTATATGAGAACAAACATACAAATTACATTTATTTAAGTCGGCTTTCGTTAGTATATATATATTAATTCTAGATGCAAGTTTCAACGCCTGGCATATCTGCACAATATATTTGGAAAAACTCACTTTGGAAAAACTAACAGCCTTACTTCCTCGTGTAAATAAGTTATCCGTCACTGAGTAATATCTGCCAAGTTTCACTTCTACATTACCCGTGACCGTACCAAGCTCGGCAGTACATTTTCTAAAGTATTAACCGATACACCAGGAAACTGTTGCTTTTAATATAACACTTTTAACATACTGCCAATCTTAGAAACCACTCATTTATATTGCATAATTAACGAAGACCTTGACACTAAATCGCTATTTTGACATCTCATTTAATTAATCTAACGACACCGGAGGGTAACGCTTACCAGCAAGTCCACTTGTCAAAAACTGCACTGCGTAGTACTAGTATCGCTAAACTAACGTAACCGGACAGCCTACAATATGTCGACAGTAAGTACCCAATGGCCCTACTAGAAGAGAAACGGCACCAAAATATAGCTACTTTAACCCACCGTTAAAGACAAGACGCTTAGCCCAGAAAACTTTGGGTGATCACTCCCCAGTGAGTACTGATCCAGGAAACACTACAGCTACGACCTAGGCTAGCTTATGCAAAAAAACATAACTGCAGTAAAACATGCATTAGCAATGCTCCAAAACATAAAGCGTGCTTCATCATATCGGCTCCGTTAATTCCATGAGTATCTTAAAGGAACGGAATACATACGTTGTGTCATCAGCAACGAATATATGGTTTGTTTTGGTTCCCCCCCGAACATCTGATTCCCGGAAGAGCCCCAAAGTCCTACCGCACGAGACATGACGTCATATTCAAAACGTGCCAACTTTATCAGCGAGCTGTCAGAAAACGCAGAAAAGTTTGCTGCGCTTCCAGGTCATTTTGTGTACACGTTAATTTGTAAGTGTTCTATGACTTTTAAAAAATGTACATATGAGGTTTATTTCTCAATACATATGTTCTCCATATGTTATTTCAACAAATGCATTATTTTGCCAGTTTACTGATTAAAATTATTCAAATACCAATACTTTATGAAGACCAGATTCCAACTTTATTTTTTTTTGGGGGGGGGGGGGGCGGCAATGGGGTTTTGAATAACTAACCATCTGGCAGAGCGACTGGACCCCTCAGCAATGCGGTTTGCCTACACTCCCATAGAGCGCATGCACAAAATGGTTGCCGTGTATCACTCCGCCTGCATATTTATTTCAACATGGTCTCCTTTGTTACCACGCTACGAAAAAAACCGTAAAACTATCGCACACTGCCATCCAATGTTAAACTGCACCACCACCGATGAAGTGGCACTAGGTTACCCGTCAAGGCTACGGCGACTCAAATTCGACTGCCGCGCCGAAGTGGTGGAAATAGTGACCCTGCCAGTTTTGTATACATCCGCGCAGGATACGGGGACTTTTCTTTGAGTAAAAAAAAAAATTGAGCGTCGAAGAGACGGCATTAAAGAATTACCCCCCGTGTCCCTAAGAGCCGCCGGCGGTCTGCCACGCTGCACGCTTGTTTTACCGTACCCGGAAAAAGGTAAGGCTAGGACAGGGCTGCAGTCAACATGTCAGACATTAACGAAGCTTTTCCAGGTCAGTGTCGGGGTATTTTATGCGGCTCCACCGGATGTGGAAGTTGATCTCTTTTGCTGGTACAAAAATAATTCCACTTCCCCCGGAACCCCGATCATCCGACCGATTTCCTGTTTATTGCATTAACTTGCGAGGTTTCCGGAGTTACCGGTGTTTAACGGTGTTTAAAACGTTTTCGCGAGATTGCATTTTGTTCCTAGATTTGTTTAAAAAGGGGGGAGGGGGGCCTGCATTCATGTTGTTGTTGTTGTGGTAGAAAATGGTGGCCTGTAGTGAACCAGGGGGTGCCGTGAGCATGTCGCTCTTAAAAGCGGGGATGTGGTGCCGCCCGGCCGCGCCTCGGATGCCGCGCCTGCCGGTCGTGGTACTGAGCGGACCTGCATCTGGGATGGTTCATTTATCACGGTCATTTAATTCACCCAACTTTGGGCATGCCTACTTCTTCGCGCCCCTTTCCTTGCAGACGCGAAATCGCCCCGAATAAATCTGAATTAACTTATAAGGCATGCTTATCATGAATCCAATCAAATATTAAAGAACATTCCAAAACGTCTTCTGTACATTTAAAAATGAGACTAAAACCACCCGAAGTGTTTTCCGTGGGTGTTGACCGCATTGACTGGGTGTGAGTCCATTTGTTCTGCAGTCACGACTGTAGTGCAATGAATCATGTTCAATAGATGAATATTTTTGTGTCAATTCAGAAAAATCCAGATCACTTACATCGAGTGGTACATCTTATGATGCTTTCTTACATTTTATGTTATTGCAGAAAAAATATTTTGTCAAATATTGACGTTCATAAAACTTAATTACCTAAAAGCATCCAAATCTAAACTGTAAATACTATTATTTTTGTTACTTAGAAAAGCTCTCATTTTAAGGAGCCAAAGCGGTTCTTTAATTATTTAGGCATTTGTTTATGCAGTGCAAACCATACAACCAGGTCTTCGGTTTTCTAAT
>JAODKE010000007.1:7260634-7275404 GCA_026779605.1 Mormyrus hasselquistii | reverse complement strand
ACGGCCATTACTCCACCACAGAGGTCCTGCTGCGGGCAGGCGTCAGCCGGGATGCCAGGACCAAGGTGGACAGGACGCCCCTCCACATGGCGGCGTCAGAGGGCCACGCGCGCATCGTGGAGGTGCTGCTGAAGGTAAGGCAGCCGGAGAGGTGCCAGTCACCTGGAAGCTACGGCTAATTAGCCTCCCTGCTGTCTGCCCTGTGACTGTGCATGTGTGTCTCATTCTGCCCGTCAGAAGGTAACACCTTTACATAGAACGAACACTGACTAGCAAGAGCTTTTGATTCGGGTTCTCCATTGTGGTGTGTGGGACCCGGTTGGCCATGACAGCTGGCCCAGCATCCTGAGCCACAAGGGTGGGTAGTTCAGGTCCAGAAAGTAAAAATCCAGGCCATGATTTTACTTCAACCAACCAGTTGAGTACTCTGACACTGTAACTCTTTATATTCGACTGGTTAGTTGACACAAAAATCTGGGCCTGGATTTTTTCTTTCTGGACCTGAATTAGCCGCCTCTGCTGAGCGCCATGTCCGGTTCTGCTGAAATCCCAAGGGTGACCCTGAACATGAGTCTGTCCACAGCAGGAGAGTAAGGAGTACCTTGTCATGAATTATATTTTTATTGCTGTAAAAATGCTCTGGGGAGCAGGCATTGGGGAGGTCAGGGTGGGGCAATGTAGGACAGGGGTTGCTATTTTGATGTCGCAGTGGCTGCCGTCCTTTAAAGACAACCAATGATAGACCAGTTACCGGGCCACCATGTGACTTTGTCAAAACATACCCCATTATCTCACGTGTAACCTCTGACCTTTGGCTGGTTTCAAGCATGGCGCTGATGTCAACGCGAAGGACATGCTGAAGATGACAGCCCTCCATTGGGCTGCGGAGCACAGCCATCGCGACGTCGTCGAGCTGCTCATAAAGTACGGCGCCGATGTTCACGCGCAAAGCAAATTTAGCAAGAGCGCCCTGGACATCGCCATCGACAACGGAAACGAGGAGCTGGCTGAGATCCTCCAGGTAGAAGTCACTTTTTATTGGCCAGTTAGATATTAATAAAACTGCCATTTTGTCCTGTCTTGTGCTCTGTGCTTCCAGGGACACGCCAAGGGTACAACGCTTCCCTACTGGATAAACAAATGTGGAAGGTGGATGGCTGTTGCTCAAACAGAACGAGAGTAATCTTTTAAAATATTTGTAATTTGTCCCCCAGGTGTCTATGCAGAACCAGATAAACACCAATCCAGAGAGTCCAGACACTGTGACCATACACACCACAACGCCACAGTTTATAATCGGACCTGGAGGAGTGGTTAACCTGACAGGCCTTGTCTCTGCTGGGAATTCCTCCAAATCAGCAGGTATCTCTTTAAGGTTAAAGGGTTAAGGATCCCTAGAGCAGTGTCCCAGGAACAATTAGCAGTGAAATAGAAATTCAAGCTTTGGAAATGTTTCATGCATGTGCGTAAAAGTAGTGCCATGAATGTAACTGAAATGAGAGAAAAATCACTAAAATTAGTGGCCGTAAGGCATGAGCTTGTGGCTCAGCCAGTCTGTCGTGTGATAAGGTGGCCTTATTCCGCTGAGGTTTTTTTAACCGGTTGTTACTGGTTTCGAGGAATCGTGACTTAATGCCTCAATGTCCCCTCGATCTATATGTGTGTGCCAATATGCTCTGTCAGGATACAGGTACATGTTCACTAACTGATGTCACATTTTCTCTTAGATGAGGCGGGTCTGTCAACATTACAGTTTGGCGACTCCTCAACATCAGTTTTAGCTACATTAGCCGCGTTAGCGGAAGCGTCCACCCCTTTATCCAATTCATCCGAAACACAAGGTACTCTATGTTAAGTTGTTTAGAACGTAATTTAGATAACAGCTTATTTTTTGCATTGTTTTCTTACCACTGCATTGTGTTTGCATTCATTTATTGATTATTTTTTGGTGGATTGTTCATTGACATTCAGTTTTTGCACTGGCACGTGTAAAGGTATCAGAGGCTGTATGAGAATATATTTTTCAATCGATTTCGGTGTTCTTCAGGGCGGTATTCAAATATAGAATATATGCTGTTCTGTAGTGTTTGTATCGCCGCAAAACTTAAGGGATGTAATCTTTTGAAAATATTTTCTCTATCAGAAGCAGCTTGTTGGGAATTAATCGATAAATCACAGAATCGTACATATTGTTTTGTTTATCTACTGACATGTGATGGGTTTTCCACATGAAGGTGGCCAGTGTCCATTGTCTTGTTTGTTGCCTTTTTTTTTTTTTTTTTTTACTTCCATATGGCTGGTTTTGTAAGTTTGTTCTCAATGGAGACTAGGATTAGCATGAATGAATGCATTTTCCCTGTTTGTGGTTAAGTGCGGTGATGGGGGCTTCCCGGGGGGGAGCGTCCTCACAATTGCGAGCGTCGCATTATGCGGTCCTTGACCTTTTTCGTTATCACCATTGATCTGACCAAAGAACAGCCTGTAAAACTCCCTTTGAATGCCATCCAGAGGGCAGGTTTCCATGTGGAGAATAGACTGGATTTGCTTTTACATTGGACTGTGGCAAATTATACTTGAGAGCTTTTAGTTTCATCAAAGCACGCTATCCCTGGTGTATTCGGGGATGTTTTAAAGCCATCGCATGTTTTGGACCTGCGTCTGATCACAGACTTGCAGCATTATTACTGGTAATTTTATAGTGACTCATTTCAGTGAACATTGTCTGCTGAAATAAAGAAAATAGTATTAGGATTTGAAAAACGTGCAAAATCTTTTTTTTTTTTTTTTTTAAAAATCATATTCCATCAAGTTCTTCTGTTTTTCTTTGGTAAAATTTTTATATCTTAGTAAGGATTTCTATGTGTAATGTCTGCAGACAGATCTGTCATACTGTGTCATGGCAGCCAGTGTCCACATCCTGTGAAGCTCCTTTCTTTTCCAGTCGTTGCGACAGAAGAGGTTGTGACTGCCGACTCTGTGGACGGTGCCATTCAGCAGGTAGTCAGCTCAGGGGGTCAGCAGGTCATCACCATAGTAACAGATGGCATCCAGCTCGGCAACCTGCAGACGGCCAGTGGGATTGGCCAGCCCATAATAGTGACCATGCCTGATGGCCAACAAGGTACATTCAATAATTTAATTTCAAAAAGGAATTGAATAATCCCTTAGATTTTTTTCCCTTGTGTCAAACCAAAACTTTAAAAAAGACCCGACATATGATATTCTGAAGTGATAGAATTCAGCTGAATGTCCTTCCAATCAGATGGTAGTTATTAGTCTATAAGAAGATGGCAGTGCAAATACATTTGTTTTTGTGCATTCTTTAAACACCCATGTAATGAAATAAATTTATATTGATATAATTAAAATATATATAATTTTTTTATAATGTCAATATATTTATGTTTAATATTGGATTTATGAATCCACTGCTAACTAAACTGACGATGGCATTTGGTACTACTCTTTATTGGAAAGGTTCAAATGCGCCGTGACGTTTTATGATAGCAAATGACAGGAGTGGGGCAGTATGCAGATGGAGCTGCTGTTTCTAATGCCAGATATGTTCAGTTCTCACAGTGCCAGCCACAGACATGGCCGAGGAGACCGTGATCAGCGAAGAGCCGTCAGTCAAACGGCAGCGCATAGAGATCGTAGAGAACCACATAGAGAGCCCCGAAATCGAGGTAAGCTGAAACCGGGCCTGGCTTCTGTTCTGCACCATCAGTGGCAAGCTGTTTATTGACGACTGAGCTGGATCGCCTGTCAGAACCTTGCGATCCTCTGAAATTTCCTACGATGTGTGCAGAAGTAGCTGCTTTTCGCGCGAATAGTGTTCAGCTTCTGAAATGGGTCTTGAGTACATGTGGGAGCCAGGACACGGAAGGCTAATGGCTACCATGCTATTAGTGTGCTTAAAAACATGACCAGCGTTCATGTCAGACAGACCTGAACATCGGTGTGCACTGAGCTTTCTATTTTAACATTTTGGTTTTGTCATTTTAGGTACAATATGAACACCCCAGATAATATAATGGAGGCAGTGGTTGTATAATTGAGGAAATAAAGGAATGTACTTCAGAATGCAAAGGAGGGGAAAAGTGATGGAGAATGTGTAAAAAATGTATCTATTTTTTTACTTTGATATCGGTATTTAAAGAATACATTAACATTGTAAAAAATCTGTCCTGATGTCAGAGACATTAAATAGCTGTTGCAAGATGAGCGGTATATTTTGCAAATAAAATGTCAATAAAACAATTGCTGAATATGTTCTTTTCTCAATTTTTTCCCCTTCCTTGCTCATTTTCTGTTACCTGTAAGAAGCTGATTATTACTGAGTAGGGGACATTTGAAGCATAAGGAGCGTTTGTCAGCCAAAACAAAACTGGCTGTAAAATACATTATTTTCAGGAGAGCAGCTGAACAAATGGTACAAGTAATGAGCAAAACCTTATTCGTTCTCAGAGCTGTTGAACCTTCCTCCTTTCGAATCTAATTTCATAGTGCGACCTGTTTGAAAACAATGAACTCTGAGGGAGAACACCAAGCTAACACCTGCCTAGTGTTTCACAGCAGATGAACGTGTAAAAATGATGTTTGTTAGTTGGATATTTATTCTGAATTTTAATGGTCTGAGAGGGAAGAAGACCAAAACAGTGTTTACATCTGTGTAAAAATAAACAATAGTGGAAATGTTAATATTTATGCACGATACAGTTTTAGCTACTTTGTTGACAAATCGTGTGGTAGAAGCCTTTTTTTTTTATCTGCAGTATGGGTTATCCCAGAAGCGTTGTCTGTATTTTCAGACAAAGGATGAATTAAAATGGCATTGATGAGCATTTTTTTATTGTGTGTGTGTGTATATATATATATATATATATATATATATATATATATAATATGGGTAATTACTGATGTGTTTGATGGAGTTTTAGTAAAGCTTTGCCATTGCATAGAGCAGTGAAAGTATTTGTTTGGAATTTTTAATACAAACAACCTATAATACAGGTTAGTGTAGAAAAGCCATTTTTGAAACACTTTGAAACGCCGCGTTTGTGGCAAGTTGTACATATCAGTCAGGGCGTTTTGCTTCTTCGAACCCATGAGCGGGGATGTCGTTCGCAGTTTGGTCGCCCACGATTGTGCTGTGAGATTTTTTTAAGAATGAAAATCATTTCTGTTAGACTCAAGTTGTTTCCCTCCCTCTCGAAAATGAAAATTGTTTTTCCAGGAGAAGGAAACCTTACAAAAACAGTTAGAGGAGGCCAATCGGGAAGCGCAGAAATACCGGCAGCAGCTTCTGAAGAAGGAACAGGAGGCTGAGGCGTACCGACAGAAGCTGGAAGCCATCACCCGCCACCAGAGCAGCAAGAAGGCCGCATGAGCCGCCCCCACCGGCACCCCCACCCCAGGAGGGACACGCTCGGCCAGCGGGAGAGCTGCCGTCGTTCTTCAGCTCTGTCTACGGAGTGTGCTGGAGGAACAACACTAAAACTGTCTGTTACGTTAGGCGATAGGGACGAGCGATTCGCCAGCTGTGCGACAGACGGTTCCAAGACCCACATTAGCTGAGGATGTGCTTTGATGGGTTTCTGAGCTCTTACCGGCGTCCGTTTGTTTAAAAAAATGAAAGAAAAGAAAAAGACAGACTGAATTTAACGGATCGCCTCCCTGCTTTTCTAGTGGATGGTTATTTTTAAATATGTTTTTTAACACAGGTGGTGCTGCAGGTCTAGCCTCTGTGCTCCAGGTCGACTTGGTTGAAACTGACTTTGTTCACCTATGCTTTTTCTGATTTTTTTTTTTTTAAATTTCCTGCAATTTGTGGGTCAAAGCTGTATAAATTGTGAAACAGTGGGCAGTAATGAGTCTGTAAGCTAGCTGACAGTGTGCACACTACAAGAAAAGATTCCCTCAGCTTGAAAAGTAAAAGATGGCAGACCCCCATTTTTTCAGAATAATCCAGGAAAAGAAATTCTGCTATGAATGCCACGGCAACTGTTACCAGGGTCACAGTTCTGGCGGTCTCTTTTGGAGTGTGGTCTGCACTAACGAAATTCCTAGGTGATTAGATACACAGGATGGTGGAAACGGTTACTCCACTGTTCATTTTTTAAAATAAAATATTTTTTAGCATTTAAAATGAAGGAAACAATTGAAGGATAGATTTACATGTACATATTTTATCCATCAATGTCAATAAAATAAAAGTCTTTAATTCCAGAAGTTTCCCCCTTTCCCAAAACAAATATTTTAAAATGTATACCTTTTATATATTTAGTTATACCTTCTTTAACACATTACAGGCGAATGGAATTCTTTTATGTTGCCCTGGTAAAAATTCAATCTTGTATTGACGCATACATTTTTATATGTGTTTTATATGTATTTTGTGTTGTGATTTTAGAACTACAGAAACCATCAAACCATTTGTACTAAATCTCATATCCACACTAAGTCTTCTGTTCGGATGCATGGGATTTGTGGTGTTTCTGTAACTGCAATCATTTATATATATAAAAAAAAAAAGATTTAATTTTCAGTGTGAACCGTTATCAGACAGCTTTTTAAATTTCCTGTGCGTTTTAAATGAAAAATATAGTGGCAAATTGGATTACACATGCATGTCTCATCATTTTCCATCTTTAAAGGCAAAAGATGCTTGTGTACCTGAATGCTCATTCAGAGCTGATGATGCCAGACCTTCTGTAATTTGGGTTAGTTACCGTCAGCTGCTGACGATTCCTCATCTTTGTTTTTGTTTCTCCCCCTGAAATAACCACTTCTGAGGAAGTCAACCGAGGCCGCAATTCGGTCACAGTTTGCACTGAAGACGTCCATGACCGCTAAGCTCCAGTGCAAATACAAACTGCAGTAGGCAGTTTGGTGAATCAAACCGGAGCTCATTATGCCCCTATGTCTCTGAGGTAAGAGGGTCCATATGTGAATTTTCCCATGCTATGCCAGCTCTCTATAGCAATCACCATGTCATTATTTTTTCTTTTAAGTAAATATTGCATAAGTACATACTCGCCACCAATAATTAACCATTGTTGATCACCCAGAATCCAATTTTCATTTGTGCACAGGACGTGCCTGATCTAGCTCCGATATCAGATGCAACCGGGTTCCCGTAATTCACAAAGCTGTAGGTTTTTGATACAAAAAAAAGAGTCAACCGCTGAACTAAGGGAACTAACAAAATGGAGGTTCGAGAGATTTTGCGACTGGTCAAACCAGTCCAGCACTAATAAATCAAACACAAGTGCATCTTCAGTCATGTACAACCTGTTTTATAAGGACCAGTGACTTGTCCAATCCCAAGCATAGTAATACACAGTATAAATAAGCATACCAAAGCCACATGCTAGATACTGGATGGATACCGATGGGTAACTGTGATTAAAATATATAGACCATAGGAATGGTAGGCATTGGTGGGTTCTGGATTAATCTTCCTGAAAAATATGGGAAGGGTAGGATTATGGGTAAAAGAAATGTTTACATAAACTGACTCATGTCAATCGAAAAAATGACGCATGTACCTTTTCAAATTTACCTCTCGTATCTCCAAGTCCCTTTCTGTGGGCCATTGATAGGATTGTTTCTCTCCTGTATAATGATAATGACGTCACAATTTGGGTGTGCAAGTGGATCTATAAAAACCTGTGTGCACTTTGCAGAAAAAAAGTGAAACACCAGCAACCCAGGAAATTCCTTGCCTGTACCACATAGTGTCTGATTTTAGAGTGGACTTTTGAGAATGCAGGCTGCGGAGTACAATCGCAGAGGTAAGGGATGTGCCATTTATTTTGTCATTTTTCTTGTCTCCTTGCTACGGTACATGTATCTCTGATAAATACGTTTTAATGTGAAATGTGGTAAAAATGCCTGACACTGGGACATTTAATGCATAAGGTGGGACTTGAAGGCACTCATTCAAATTTTGAAGTAAATGTCTGTCATGCTCATCACAGAGGAGTATTTGTGTTATATTATTATGTCCCCAGAATAACTGAAAATTGTAACATAACTGTTTTGTGCATTCAAGGCAAAGAGCTCATTGACTATATCACGGAATACCTGACCCAGATCAGGCTGAGGCGAGTCAGCCCCGACGTCCAGCCGGGTTACATGCGTAGCCTCCTTCCAGAAAATGCTCCCATAGAACCAGAAAACTGGGAGGAAATCTTTCATGACATTGAAAAAATAATAATGCCTGGGGTAAGTCTTTCAATGTATTCTTCTATAATCAGGCTCTCAGAAAATTCATTTTGTTGTATAGATTTATAGCGGTGATTCCCAGCCAAACATGGACCGTTAGTAGGTCCCCGGGGACCAAGTTTGGGTAAACTGCTCCGGAGAGCTACGGGGACCATTCTGGATGAAATTAAATTGGTATCAGTGAAAAAAGATCTGTCATAATGGATGGTCAATTAAAGTCAGTGGAGGTTTCCTAGATGATTCTGTTTTCTGATGTATTAGAAGTGAAAATTATATTATATTATATTACATCATAATTCTGAAGTATTTCTCTTATAAATATTGTACCAGCTTTGTAGGCTCGTTAATGCTGAAGTTGTGGTCCTTAAGCATCTGAGTTGGTTGTAATGTATGGAGTTGGTTGGTTTCTGGAAGGTCTGATGTGGTTGTAGTTGATGCTGGTACCTGAGCACCTGAGTTGGCTTTAATGGATGGTGATTGTTCAGGCTGTTGTGATCTAGTACAGGAGAGTGACAGCAGGGCTGTGTCTCACCATGCACCAGGTGGTACACTGGCAGAGTCCACACATGCATGCCTACTTCCCTGCTCTCAGCTCCTGGCCCTCCCTCCTGGGAGACATGCTGGCGGATGCCATCAACTGCATTGGATTCACCTGGGTAAGTAGGTGAGGGTTCCTGTAATGAGCTGCTCAAGCCGACGGGCAGGCAGATGTTTCTCTAGACAAACCAAGAACTTAAATACAATGAAACATATAGTCAATATGGACAGTTTTGAAAGCTTAACACAAGAATGTGACCATATTTAAACACCTAAAATACAATACATCCATCCATCCATCAAACCCAGTGATGGACCCGGGAACGTTTCAGTGGGGTGGCCGAGGTGGAACCAGGGGTCATTGTGGGTCGGCACATAAATCAAAATATGAATATAAGGCATCTAGAAAATAAGGGAACATTTAAGGTACATAGACGCTATAACTCAATACATTGTTTATAATTCAGGCAGTGGTGGGATTATCAAACAAACATTTAATATATGAATTCCTTGCAGTTAAGGTAAGAAGCGTACAAAATGCCTGCATTACTGCTGTTCTGAGAGCGCATGTTTATCTCAGCAGTGCAGTCAGTTTATTCTTTATCAGTACAGTAAATCAGCAGCGATACAGAGAAACAGGTACGGAGTAAAAGGAGTTTGAGTGGGGGCAATGGGGGGGAGGCAGATTTCAGTCTGGTACTACCACGGCTGGCTCTTGCCCCCCCCCAGATCCACGTATGATTCGTCCATCCATCCTCCCATCTGTCCGTCTTGTTACTGCTTATCTTGGTCAGAATGACGGAGCCGATCATACTGGTTACCCAAACTCCACCTCTGCTCTGCAGGCTTCCAGCCCAGCTTGCACTGAGCTGGAGATAAACGTCCTGGACTGGCTCTGCAAGGCGCTGGGGCTGCCCTCCCATTTTCTGCACCACCACGCCGGCAGCAAAGGTGGAGGAATGCTGCAGGTATTGGGTGCACCGAGTCCCCCCCGCTCCAGACAGGACAACATCATGTTAAACGTGATATATTGATATTGTTCTACTTGCTCCTTGGAGAAAGTTCAAAACCTGACCCAAATTAACTACATAAATCAGTGTTTCCCAATCCGGTCCTCGGGGAGCCACAGACAGTCCACATTTTTGCTCCCTTCCAGCTCCCCAAGAACTGTCTGTGGGTCCCTGAGGACCAGAGTGAGAAACAGTGATATAAATAAACATTCACTGGGTGAAATGGTTGCAGTGTATATGTAGTATAATATTTTTTTTATTTCTCTATAAGTAACACTAGTGTTTCTGGATTTAGAGTTCATATGAGCATTGTGACCTTCATGTTGTTGGAATGAGTCTATAAAGGTAAACAGAGCTTATAATTAAAAGTATGTAACTATCATTTAAGTAGTAAAAGGTCTTTCCTGGTGTTGATCTAGCCTTCAGGAGAAAGTCATGTAATACTTTTAGGCTGTTTTGTTAATATTTGCGGGGACCCATGGCTAACATAACAAAAAGCCCCCCTGCCGTGTCCATGCCTTCCAGAGCACGGTCAGCGAGTGCACCTTGGTCTCCCTGCTTGCGGCCAGGAAGGCGATGATTATCAAGCTGAAGGAGACAGAGGCGGACATTGACGATTCCGTGCTGAACTCCCGGCTGGTCGCCTATGCGTCTGAGCAGGTTGTGGCGGGGAGGGGCTGACTGCCGTCAGCATGACATGTATCGTGCCACGGCCTCCCTTGGCCTTATGACGTCGCCGGTGACCCTCAGGGGCCACGTCCAGCCTAACTCCCTGTGATTGCTCCGCACTCTAGGCTCACTCCTCTGTGGAGAAGGCAGGTCTGATTTCCCTGGTCAAAATCCGCTTCCTGCCCACAGACGAGCAGTTTTCCCTCCGCGGGGAAACGCTGCAGGCAGCGATTGAGGAAGACCGGAGGAAAGGTCTAGTACCAGTCTTGGTAGGTTGTACCAAACTTCTTACCGCTAAGTTGATGCACACTATGAACTGCCTATGATAAGTGTAACTAAACCTGCCTTCCTGTTGTTTTCTGACAGCTCTGTGCGACTCTGGGCACTACAGGAGTGTGTTCATTTGACCACTTGTCTGAACTGGGACCAGTGTGTATGTTCATTTTTTCTTCTCTTTTGCCATGCATGCACTGCCTAGCCAGCTTCAGGGTATTTCTGTGTTCTTATGTACATAAGAACACAAGAAATTTACATTCGGCCCATCAAGCTCATTTGAGGAGAACTTAACTAATAGCTCAGAGTTGTTAAAATCTTATCTAGCTTTGATTTAAAGGAACCCAGGATTTTAGCTTCCGCTACACTAACAGGAAGACTATTCCATACTCTAACTACACGCTGTGTAAAGTGCTTCCTCAAATTCATTTTAAAATGTTCTCCTGCTAATTTCCACTTATGTCCACGAGTTCTAGTATTTAAACTAATATTGAAATAGCCATTTGGCTGAACAGCATCCAGACTTGTTAGAATTTTATATACCTCATCATAAGGTTGCAGGTTCAAACCCAGCCTCAGCATGTCTGTGGCTCCTTGAGCAAGGCCCTTAACCCACAGCTCCCTGGGTGCCCCAACAGGTGGCTGCCCTTGGCGGACAGCTTGCTCTACAAAGATCAAGTTGAGGAAGGCGTAAAAAGAATTTCTCCACAGGGATCAATAAAGTTCAATATAAATTATAAATTATATAAATTATATATTTTACACCATCTTCCATTGCCAAGGACCAGTTCCAATACTGAGAACAGAAGTATACAAAACAGTATAAACACCCAATTGTCATTCTTGCCCCACCCCAAATATCAAGGATTGGTTGCATCCTCACCGAACAAGACCAATCCCATGATCCACTGCGCCCCAAGTTCATTCTTGGGAGGCAGGTTAGCAAGACTGGTCTTTGCAAGACTGCAAGAATGATTTTTGCATTCTTGGTATTGAGAAACACAGAAGTAGCATTAATGCTGAAATCAGACTGAGGGTGACGCCACGTGACCCAATCTCCTGCTCTTCAGGTGCCAGAGAGGGCCTGTGGCTGCATGTGGATGCCGCATATGCCGGCTCCGCCTTCCTCTGCCCCGAGCTGCGTGGCTTCCTGAATGGTATTGAGTTTGCAGACTCCTTCGTCTTCAACCCCTCCAAATGGATGATGGTCCATTTTGACTGCACTGCCTTCTGGTAAGAGAACCGCTTCATCCAACCATCCTATCCATTCAAGATCCATTTACTTTTAGATATATTTGACAGACAGTATTGTTCAAAGCAAAAGAGGCAGGTAAAATATAACAAGCAGTTTGCTTTCAAGGAGCCAACTTAGGTACAAGTGCTGCTAAGATAAGTGCAAGATAGTCGATACGTGATTAATCTTGACACTCTGCTGGTGCTGCAGGGTCAAGGACAAGTACAAGCTTCAACAGACCTTCACTGTGGACCCGGTCTATCTCAGGCATGAAAACTCTGGGGCTGCCACTGATTTTATGGTATGACACTGGTCTCTTTCTTCTGTTACTGCTGTGTTTTCGTGTTACATTCGTTCTTGAAGCTTGGGATCCTGGCACTCAGTTTATTACAATTAGTCCTTAAAATTTATGACTACAGCTAGAATTTTTATATATCTGTATAGCTAGAATTTTGTATTGTTGCAAGTCTCTCCTCAGAAGTAGTACATCAGGTCTCCCTTCCAGGACCCTGGTAATATTTTTTATTGCCCCTACTTTTTGTCTGTTGTTCTCAGCACTGGCAGATTCCTCTCAGTCGCCGGTTCCGTTCGCTGAAGCTTTGGTTTGTGATGCGATCGTTCGGAGTGAAGAACCTGCAGGCGCACATACGACACGTAAGCACTGGAACCTTCACGCTGCAAACGTGGAATCGTTCCCATTTGGCAACCGTGACACTTATGGTGGTGTTTAAATATGTTCTCCTCCTTCCTGTTATTTCAGGGCATAGACATGGCAAAGCTCTTTGAATCCTTTGTCAGGGCTGATCCAAATTTTGAAATTCCAGCTCAGAGGCACCTTGGCTTGGTGGTTTTCTGTTTGAAGGTACGTCGTAGCTTTCTGTGAGAATGGCGAGATGGGTCTGAGGGAATATGCCACAAAGCAATCTTATAGTCTTTGTTGAGAAACAGTAAAGATTATTATTACTCTATTATTAAGACATTCCTAGTCCATCATGACACTTTCATGCTGCTGCTGCCGCCAGTTAGCAAAATATATCAAGATATCAATGGGGACCACTTCACCCCCCCCCCCCCCCAATCAAAAAAATTACCGTGGCAACTCAGTAGCTCTTCAAATACATTGTAAAAAAAAAAAAAAAAATTGAGACCACTACTCCTCATAAAGGACAAAGCTTTGTAGGCCCTCAAGAAGATATGGTACAATAACGAGCTGAAGAGGGTAATGATTGTCGGATGATCTTTGAACACCACGGGTGAATGACCTCGAGGATCAAAAAGAAGTCACTAAATGGGGGAAAGGTTTACAACCGGCTTGTGAGGGATAGATTTCCAAGGAAAATTAACACTCTCGTATCCAAATGCAGGAAGGAAACTCTCTGACGCAAGAGCTTCTGAGAGCACTGACAAAGTCAGGCGCCATGTACCTCATTCCTGCTGTCATCTCCTCCAAGCTTGTAATCCGCTTCACAGTCACATCCCAGTTCACCACCAAAGAGGACATTGTACGGGACTGGGGTATCATCCATCACACCGCTATTGCCATCTTGGCCAAGAGGGCTGTGGACCGAACCATCAATAGCTCTGGGGAGGTTCTGACAGCCGACAGCGACATGGTGGATCGAATCGAAGCACGGGATGAGGAGCAGTGCGCCCTGGAGTGTCAGCCCGGGGGGAACATCGACAATCAGGAGGCCGGACACATTGCCTACATGGCTACTAGACCTCAGAATGCAATGCTGCCTTCTGATACCTATGGCCATCAGAATGGTCTGGACCAGAGGAGGACCACCCGCTCCTTGAGCTGCAACGGGGAAATGCTGACTGGCCCAAAGGATTCAGACCTCCTCAGGCTTCTCTCAAAGGACGTCACCGTAGCCACACGCAACGGGTCTTGCATCAAGGAGGGCATCCTCTCAAAGATCCCAGAGAGTGCAGGCATCCTGGAAAAGAGGGTTTCGAGGAGGCTCACCAAGCAGTACAGCGTCCCCGTCTTCTCGCAGTGCGGGATTCAGTGTGGCATGATACGGCCGTGCTGCTCCTTCAATGCTCTGCAGATATTCAACAAACCTTGGTTTGCCTGCAGCAGAGTGAGCTCTGCTTTAACTTAAGATCATTTTGGAAAAACCTGCTCAATTTACCGTGTCATCGTTATGGTCATTTAGAAAACATGCTAGACTAATTAGAGAATGCTGCTGAAGAAGTATAAATAATTACTGGCAGATATTCGGCTTATTCAACCATTATTTCTTTAATCTTCATCAGTCATGCCAGTGCATTATTGTCTTTCCCTTCCTTCCATATATTCATCCTTCCATCCATCTCTCCATCATCCGTCTGTCCATCCTCCTACCCATCTATCTTCCATAATCATTTACCTAATACAGACTGACACTAATATTGCCTTTTGATTTTAGAAAAGTTCTGCAAATTGTGTAACATTCAAAACATTCTACTAACATTTTTTTCCAAATATATTCACATTTTTAAGATGATACCTGTGGAAATATTTCACAAAACACTAATATGACTGCCATAAATTATTTATTCATTACTGACCATTCCTTAACTGGGCAATTCTTACTTTTTGTTCAAATACAAAAGCTTTCATTCCTGCTGATTTGTCTCTATATTACATTTAGTCGTCACAGATTTGAAGGTATTCTCATTATTTATTGTCATTAAAAGCTCAATTCCCCAGATCGCACACGGTTCACAGCTTCACCGTGCCGTCCCTTATTGACTCGTACACTTCCTGTGCCAGTGGAACATAGCTCTTCTTGCTGTCGTCCAGAAAGTACAAAGGATCCCGAATCACACC
>JAODKE010000007.1:7207216-7232703 GCA_026779605.1 Mormyrus hasselquistii | reverse complement strand
TTTAACAACTCTGAGCTATTAGTTAAGTTCTCCCCAAGTGAGCTTGATGGGCTGAATGGCCTCCTCTCGTTTGTATATTTCTTATGTTCTTATGTTCTTATCATGCCCTCCCAACTCTTGACAAAATGACCTAAGATTACGTGAATTGTTAAACCGTCACTTTAATGGACAATAGGCCAAATTGTGTCAATTGCTTTTCTCCAAAGGAATGGTACATAAAGTCAAAGGCACCATCCATGTGCAGACAAGGTCTACATGCATGTTCACTTAGAACATTGTGACCGGACAGAAACCAAAGTACTTAACGGGAGATTACATTTAAAACCAATTCAAGAGGGGGTATGATTCAAGAATGATCTGGGGGGAAAAAAACATCAAACGCTGGGCATTCTCATTAAACATACATACACACACATTTCATTTTGATTCGAGAGAAGTTTGGTTACGGTTTCGCCAGGTTGAGCAATGCATTTGATATTCCTCCGTAACGTTGCTGAGGATTAAATAAATGGTTACATACGGGTGTACAGAAATAAACATTTCAAATCAAATCACCCTAGTTAATTAAATGAAATTATGTTCACTTTTTACCTGCAGCTACAATTAGGACTTTTGCCCCACAGCAGCCGAAACAGTGCAGAAGAGACTTTGACCTCACGTTGTGATTGAGCAGAGCCACTGAGCAGCCCAGCTTCTCCAGCGCGAGCCAGGTGAACACAAACGCCGGCTCGTTTCCCATGTAAAGCGCCGCCGTGTCCCCCGCTTGCAACCTGCTGTGCCTTTTCAAAGCCTGGGCGATTTTGTTGCTTTTTGCGTCTGTCTCCCGGTATGAAAACGTTTCATTTTCAAAAACGATGAATGGTTTGTCGGGGTGCTTTGCCACTTGCTCGTAGAATTTGTCTAATACAAAAAATAATCTCTTCCCCATCGTGCGCCTGGCAAACTTGATCAAAGCTCTTATAATTTTTACCATATACAAGCAGTCCATCCAAAAGTAAGGAAAATACACATTTACAACCAGTGGTAATACAACCACGGTGGCAAGAAATGCTGAGAAAATGTACATTGTAATCAAAATCAGATGCACATGAATTTATTGCCGAACTATGTTTATCCACCAGTTGAATGAAGTCAGAGGAGCATTATTCTGAAGTATAGCGAGTACACCTGGCTTCCAAATAAACGTGGACTTTGCTAAATCGGTAGGTTTTTTTTCCAGCGTGAAGGCGGAGCATTGTGATCTTCAGTGATCTGCACTGTCATATTTTAAGTCCTCTTGTGCTTTCAAAGGCTTCCCGCAACCGTATTACATTTCTGTTACCCAGTCGGTTTATTTAAAAATTGTAGTGGTGCATCGATATTTAGGAAAGTTGTAAACAGTGGTAGTGGGTATTGTAAACGCTTTGATTTAATGGTCAGATTATAGGCCAACGGTGAAGTAATTTCAAGTATGTTATAGTTATGCACTACAAAAACAGGTAATCTGGTTTACTTAAAAATCTTGTATTGAATGAATGTGAGCATTACAAGATGTCTTCTAATATCTAAAGAATACAATTTTCAAGACAGTACATTGTAATGTTGATTAGTGCTGTTTTGAAGATGGATGTTATAGAAGGCACTTTAAATAAAAAAATATAACACTAAAATCCAAGGCAGGCTTGTAGCCAGAAACTCCAGGTAATGTCACCCGCCCCGTTCATGTAATGTAATCCACTCATTTCTAACTGTAGAAACCTCTGAATTTGGGTTTTATATGGTACATTTAACTGGGTATATTCAACAAGAGAAGTACGTGAGGAGAGTGAAGTGAAGAGGAGCTTTGTTGTGTTTTCCTGCCGTTTGTTTGTGGAGTTTTGACTCCATTTTGCAGTCTGATCATGTTTAGAATTTAAGACAACCTGTTGGGTTAGGTCATGCCTCCCTACACTGTGTTTCGTGTTGTGGTACCTCAGACCTTAGAGGTGTCATATTTGGTGGGGAATGCAGTTAGCTGGTGCCATCTAGAGGGTCCAGAAGAGTTTTCCCCGTCTTTCTTATTTATTTTTTGTTAGATTTCAGTTTCTAATTACACATTTTTGGTGGCATTAATTAAATAGGAGAATAGAATAATGTGAAAAACAGCAAAGTGGGGTGTTCATGACAAATAGTATGAGGTGGATTGAAGATTATGGACAGGCGGTGATTAGCCACCTACTGAAGGGACAGGCAGTTGGACCTGGCAATAGGCACCAGGCTGAGGGGTTTCATTGTCAACTAGATGAGCTCTTGTGGTTGATCACCCACAGCTGCTGGTCCTGAATGTACCAGTTGGCACCAAAACTCAATGACAGGCTGAAGGCAATGTCCTGTGAGATGCTGGGAGCTGCTGCCTGATCTTGTGGGAGTGTTTTCCCCATTCAAGGGATTTCTAGGTCAAACCAAAGGCTTTATCTGGAGTTTAAAGAATACTCTGACATTTCACCTACTCAGGTTCCCGACAGCAGGTAAATTTTCTAAATTCTCAATGAGAAATGCAAAGATGACAAGTAGCAAAGACCTTAATTACAGTGTCAGCATTCTTCTTGATTAATACAGAAAAAATGAATCCCAGTACCATTATGAATGGCAATGAACCAATGAACCAGTAGGTCCAAGCATATTAAGTATTATTTATTTATATTATATGTGTAGAACCGGTGTGTCGCTAGGGATTTTGGGCCCCATTGAGGCATATCATATTGGATCTCCAGACCAGACCAATCCAATCAGCCCCCAACAACCTGTTTATCCACAACAGTGGATTTGCCACATCGACAGCTTTTTTTTTCTTCTTCTTCTTGCGTTGCCAAATGTAACATTTGATGTGTGGAAGGAGGATATAATTACGAATATCACCTATTTCATCCGATATACAGAGACATTTTGTGGGAGTTTGAGTACTATCAAAAATTCTTCGTAAAAATACTATACCTAACGAAATCCGAAAGTTCTTCACCTGTTTAACGAATTTAAATGTTTTTTTTAATAAACATTTGGGAAAATGTTTTCATATCTTGTGTTTTTGGAGTGCAAAATTCTGGTTTTAGTGGGGTTTTTCCCGTCGGCGTATGTGATTTTAACGGTACTATAATCAAAAGAAATAAAAGCCATAACATATTTCTGCGATAGTTTAATTCTGCAGGGGTAACTGGGCACAGTAATACCGTAACCTATTGCCGCAACCTTAAACAGAAACCGGAGATCAGAAGGTCGCAGCAGTATTTAGGTTATTTAAGAAATTATTTAACAATTATCTTAAAATAATTATGTCATGACACGGATTCTTGTTTTCCTCTATTAAATCCGAGTCCTGCAATAGCCGATTTGCATGCATAAATCCCCTCAGTTATCCAGATTATAACAGTCATTTAACCACTTACATAAAAAGCTTTTCGTCACGTACAGCCTCTGATATCTTAAATGGCAAAGTAGGTTGAGCTGAAAGGTACAGTTTTTATATGACGTTCTGCCACGTCGCTTAGTCGGATTTCTGCAAGGAGGCTGATATGCGTGACTTAAGGTTTTAAAAGCGGGCGATTCAAAGCTAGTTTAGGGCCACCAGATGGCCTGGTCTACATCATTTTCGTTAAGATTGTGTTCAAACGCATGCATGTAAACAGGTGTAGGCAAATAGAACATAATTATATCGCCGCGATCACTGATAAAACTTACCTTACCGCCGCATATTTACTCAGATATTATAATTTCCCACATTCTCTGATTATTACAATATATTCTTGAATGGATGGTATTAACGCATGGTTGCCCATTTTTGTTGAAATCCCTTTGTAAAACGCATGTGTAGGTCTATCGATAAGAATGTGGTGAACAAAGTCGTTAATGACAGAAAATCTTTAGCCTGAGGACCCGTCAGCTATACGCATTTAGTAGAGAATAAACGACTTTTGTTTGGTTAAGCACGCAGATTTGAAAATATTTAATCGATGGTCGCAGCTGCAGATTCTCAAAATAACTTAGCCTGTATAGCAATCCATTCTAAATGCACGGAATGAAAATGTAGTACATTAAGGTATTTTTCAGTTAAAACGCATATTTTATGCGTTGCATATGCGTTTTCGCACTAAATATTAGTTTCTCCTTTTCGCTTTTATGTAAACGGCATTTCAGTCGGCCCATCTTGTTGCGCCACTTTTCTCCCCTTTTCTTAGATCCAGAGGGGAGGGGGGCTGATAAGAATGTGCTGCCGCAACGTATCGTCTTTCGTGGTGAATTTTTAAAAGTCACGTTGCTTCATGACTCTTAATAGCGACCAATAGGCTACCAAGTGTCGCTGAGGTATAAATGGGTCCCGCAGCACACAATCTCCGACAAGGTCTCCGAGATACTAAATCAGAGCATCGCTAGTCGCCAGAATCCCAATTTTCTTTTAAGTATCGGGCACGACGACAATGCTGCGAGTAAGGTGTCTGAGAGGAGGTAGCAGGGGGGCTGAGGCAGCTCATCTTATTGGAACTATGGTTAGTATAAATTCATAATTATTTTCAATCATAAATACCAAAATAAAATTCGTGCATTCTCTAAAGATGGCCTGCTACTCATCGACTTTTGTATTTAGTATGCAAACATGTTATAGCATTTAAACAGCGACATCACCGTCTTGTTGCATAAATTGTCGACCGATTAAAAATCGGAATATTTAAGAGACATTTTCTGCAAAGATCACCTTTTTTTCGATGGGAAAAAAAACGAATCATTCCAAGCAAAGTTTTTTTTTTTTTTTTTTTAACTGTTTTTATTGTTAAATCTGTTTAAATGCACAAGTCATTTTCTTCATTAGTTTCTTGTACAACTATGAATGACAGAACAGCTGTCTTTGGCGCCAGGCCTGCCTGAACTTAATGGCAGCCACGCCTTTCAAAACCTTGAAAGTTATCTACTGTACGGCTATAGATATCGAATTAATGTAGTACTTGGCCGAAAATCAACAGGGTTTACCGTCAAAGATTTATGTCACCTCATTGAAACGCCAACAAAAGTTTTAAACTCTTCGATATGTGATGAAATAAAAATAAATCGAATTAAACAGTATGTGTGCATCTTGACACATACTCATTGTATAACATTTTATCTGTGAAATCCTGCTTCACCGTACTTCGTCGATTTTTTTTTCTCAAGATTTATCGCCGACAAAAATAAATTGGGCAGATAACGGCATTGTTAACTCGACTTTCATGTAATAAGCCAATTAATTGGTTTAAGCTGCAGTGATCCGTTCCCTTGACGACGTGGCCCTAAACGCCCTCTAGGTTGGCCGAGCTGTGACTGGGTGGGTGCAGAGAGCATTCCGGAGCACCGCTAGCTCGGCCGCGGCGGTCCAGCCCGCAGCCGCTGAGGAGGACACCGTGTCCGATTCCGATCGCCTCGAGTGTCCCGTCTGTGCCTACAACGAATGGGACCCACTGGAGGAAGTCATAGTTGGAAGAGCCGAGAATGCTCGCGTGCCTCCATTCACTGTGGAGGTCAAGGTACGGTATGGAAATTATAAAGAGGACTTTCGAAATGTATTATTTTTACTTTATTTTTTGCGAATTTTGTCTTCTAACTAATTTCTGAGCATATTTAACATACTACCGTTAACTTTAATTCTTACAGGCTAACACATATGAGAAGTACTGGCCCTTCTACCAAAAATATGGGGGACAGACATTTCCTGAGGAACACTTAAAGAAGGCTGTGGCCGAGATTGAGGAAATGTGCAATATTTTGCGCCTGGAGGGGGTTACCGTGAGGAGACCAGAACCCATCGACTGGTCTTTTCAGTACACAACTCCTGATTTCACATCTACAGGTGGGCTTGGTCTGTCTGATACCTGTGCTCCAGGCTTTCTGATGTGCCATTACTTATTAGTATGTGTAAGTTATTAAGCTTAGTGCTAAAGTTTTGTCCTCTGCAGTTCCCTTTGTCCTGTGGAAGACATTATCTAGCTTTAGTCCTCCTAAAAAAGTCATAAAGTCATGAATAATTTGCCATCCTCCCCCTCTAGTAAAGACTCTGCCCCCCATCATCCATTCATCTCTAAGCATGCTCCTGCTTTTATCTTCTGAAGCTTCTCTCTGGGGCTGACCGAGGCACCATCCTGGAGGTCGGGCTGTGCTTTTTACAGGAGAACTCTGACCATCTTCTCTTCGTCCAGGCATGTACGCTGCAATGCCCCGTGACATCCTTCTGGTCGTGGGGAATGAGATCATCGAAGCCCCCATGGCATGGAGGTCGCGCTTCTTCGAGTACAGGGCCTATCGCCCCCTCATTAAGGAATATTTTCAAAAAGGCGCTAAGTGGACCACAGCCCCCAAACCAACCATGGCTGATGAACTCTATGACCAGGTAAAAATGTCTTTGAAGCAGCTTATCAATCAAGGACAGGAATGGGCGTGGAAATCCAAACTGCGATATCCTTATCCATACACTTTGCAAACAGAGCCCAAATGGAGACATGTGAACAGGCCGTGCTTATCGGAAAAAAGCGGCAAGTCAGCACTTTGTGGAATTGAGAAATGCAGCTCGATAACTTACCATAGGACATGTCAGTTCATTAATGACACTTTTGAAGTATCATCTAAGTATCTTACTCTGAAAGACACAGGAAGATGTTTTGAGCTCAGGGTGTTGAAAGTCGGAATGATCGATAGACTTTACTGGAGTTATTTTGCATCGTCGACAGTAGCTAACAGCAAGATAACTAGCATGGAAACATAGACTGGCGTTTTTGGTTTTTGATGCTGCATGCATGGGCAGACTGCCCCTACAGCATTCTGATACTGCATTACCGTCAACAAACAGAGGGGGTGCTAAAGCACTTCGGTAAACCTATTTCAAGCATTTGTGCTGGTTCTGGCTCATTTCGTTCACCTTTAATTCTTGGTTGTGGTCTAAATGTTACCTGTGAATTGTGTCTACAGGATTACCCCATCCGAACTGTGGAGGACAGACACAAACTCGCTGCTCAGGGAAAGTTTGTCACCACGGAGCACGAGCCCTGTTTCGACGCCGCCGACTTCATACGTGCCGGGCGGGACATTTTCGTCCAGAGAAGTCAGGTGAGTTTCAAAGCCCAACACCAGCAGCAGTATGGCGTGCTTATCATGAAAGGTGCTTTAGCGAGTGGCTGCCATTTTCATGATCCCCAAAATGTACCAATCAGGATTATTCGGCAGGAGATCAGAAGGGCTTGGGTGTTTTCAAGGGTGGGTCCAAGCAAATGCAGCCCAAAACTAAAGAAAAAACCTTGAAATACCGAGGCCGGTTTATCATTATGTGGGGCTGGTGTCACTCTGGAAGGTCATATGCAGGTGAATCATGTCCTTCCACGACTTAACAGCAGATGCAGACACTTTGTAGCTAAAATAAAACAGTAGCATGGAGATAGTGGAGTAATTTATTAAATTTATAAAGACGATTTGTAAATGCACAGGAAGTAACTCAAGCATCACGCTCAGTACTTAAATTTTTTTTAAGGTGACAAACTTCATGGGGATAGAGTGGATGCAGAGACATCTGGCTCCCACCTACAAGGTGCATATCATCTCCTTCACGGACCCCAACCCCATGCATATCGATGCCACTTTTAACATCATCGGGCCGGGCCTGGTACTGTCCAACCCGGATAGGCCCTGCCACCAGGTGAGTGTGCTCTTTTCAGTTACTAACTATGGTCATGGTAGCATTTATGTATCATATTTTTTGTCAAGTTTATTTGGAAGCTAAGAAATTATTTTTGATGAAGATTCATTTTTATTTTTAGGCCTAAGCACCAATATGTGGGATTATTGAAATAGGCCTACTTTACATTAAACTTAAAATACATCGTTTTTACTTTTGTCCTCCCTAAAATAGGTAAAGTAATAAAGTAGGTAAAGAATATACACCCTCGAACTTTTAGTTACTGACGTAAATTATCCGTAGACTTTGAAGAATAATCGTAGAAACTGTGGGTGGTCACAAAAAAAAAAAAAAAAATCTTGCATTGCCCTTCATTACATGCCGTCTGCTGCCATCTGCTGGAATAATGCTGTAAATCACTAATATCACGTTGCTTCTTCAATAATTGCCCGTTAACAGATAAAAATGTTTGAGAAGGCTGGTTGGAATGTGGTGAAACCCCCGACACCTTTGATTCCCGATGGTATGTACTTAATTGAGAAAACTAATCTGATACTAAAAGTCTCATTCTGCTTCATTCCTGTTTGCGTTTTCCTGTAAAGAAATGTTAAGTTTAGCAGTTTTTGTAGCGTGGTCAAATAATACTGATGAGTGAATGGAAAGAGATCAGCCTAACCCTGCTGACATGTTGCCTGTCATCTTAGATCATCCCCTGTGGATGTCCTCGAAATGGCTGTCAATGAACGTCTTAATGTTGGATGAAAAGCGCGTCATGGTTGACGCCAATGAGACATCCATTCAGAAGATGTTTGAGCGTCTTGGTGAGTTTATGCAGACATTTGTATCTGTACAGGCAGCGAGAGGATGTTTCAGTCAAGTTTTCTGCTTTTGTGCTGCCGTTTAATGGAAATTCTTTCAAAACACAATGCAATGTATTGGGGTCTCAGGGCATTCGGAGGAAGGTACCGACTTAGCGGACGACGATCTTAAAGAGAAATAAAATATGGGCCAAAATGTAGATCTGCTGGGTCTCCAGCACCTTTTATTGTCAGGAGAGGCGCATTTAGCTCGGATTCCAGAGCTTTCCTGTTGATGAGTCTGATTGCATTCTCGCAGGCATCACGCCCATCAAGGTGAGCATTCGGCATGCCAATTCCCTGGGAGGAGGCTTCCACTGCTGGACTACTGACGTGCGCCGCAGAGGCAGCCTGCAGTCCTACTTCAGCTACTAGTCCTGCCCGAAAAATGATCACTTCTCACTGAGCTTTTGCGTGTGTACGTGCCGGAGAACAGCGAGCCACAATTTTTATCTTTGCATGATTTATCAGTGCTGTAAGCATTCGCGCAAAAAAAGCTGTCCTTATCTTCCTTAAGCCTCAGTTCAGTTCATAACAACTAAAAGTGCAAAATGCATCTTATCTGATCAGCTGCTACTAAACACATTAATAATTGACCCCTTGTTCATCAGCCAGACAACTGATAAGTAGGCAGGGTGTTTTGATAAACTAGGAGGAGGAAGGATTCAGACATTTTAACCAACCTCCCACGGAACGTCACGTTTTCAAGACAGTCCCAGCAAACGGTGTTCATCATTTTCTTAAAGTTCTGTAAATGTTTAAAAATGACCAGATGTGTTAGTCTTAATTGTAGGTCATGATATAAAATTGACTTGTTTACTCAGGTATTTTATAAAAATGTGTATTTATTTTGTTTGTTTTTTCATTTATATTGGGTTATGTATTTTTTTGTCTCCCACCAATGAATATGTTATCATTTTCCTTCAGATCAATAATTATAGGGTCCATTATTATTATTTCAAGTCTACAGCATATACCTATTGCTTGGGTCACATCTACAACACTGAGTCTTTGGCCTGCTTGGACTGCTATAGGCCTACTGCTTTCATAATATTTGCATGAAAAGAACATTTAATAAAACTATCAGTTGACATAAGTTCTCATGGACATACAATAAAGGATATACGGTATGTATCTTTGCTGAGAATCCATATTGCTGTTCTGAAATTGTAGTCCTACAATTCATATATATAGATTAAATAGGAGCCTAGCCGATCTGTTTATGTGCAAAACCGATTGTAAACAGAATATTTCTTTTGTTTTTGCTGCTAAACTTTGCATGCAAATCTGTCCTTGAAATTAAAATAAAGATGCATTACAACATTGTTGGTCACAATGCTGAGCTTTTGACCGTAAGCTATACTTGATAACTTTTTGCGTTGCTAATTGTCTTTGCAGGTCTGGTGTGATGCACGCGTATTTTTAATGTGTTACTTCATCACCTCAAGCAGTAGCGCTCCTGCTGAACGTCAATCAAATGATATACAAGTCATGAAAGTTAAAAACTTATTATAATGCACGTCTATCTCGTCGATCACCAATCGTGTGTTTGGCAGCACAGATAAGCGATATTTGTTTTACAGGTGTTCGTTTCGTTCAGATCTTGCTTCATCATAAGCTGAAGCATAAGATCGTTCATACAGATCTCGAGTCTGGTTCAAAGCACAGGTTCTGTAAGAACCATGCATGTCTTTTGCCGGTCACGACGTCCCTCTCAAGTGACTTTTATTTCACAACCCCCGTCCAGTGTCTACGGCACGGAAGGGGAGTGGCTTGTAGATCGAAGTAAACCTTCTCAATTTTGAGTATCGAACGAAGTGGAGGTGTGTGTTAAAGGGGCCCGATATGCAGCAAGTAATAGGATTTTTCATCTGACAAACCACATTTTCAAAAAGTTATAACTCATTTTGTGCACAGGAGCCGTTAACTTGGACGAAAACTATATTCAAGAGGAACTACATGTGGCTTTAGAAACCAAAGTCAGTTTGTTTTAATAGTGTACATTATATGTAAAAAAGAAGAAAAATTTGGCACTAAATCTTTTCATCTCCCTCCGCTTGTTTTCACAAAAATCCCACTTTATGCCTTAACGGAAAGATCCTGAATGGAAACACTTTATCAAGGAGACTATTAGGCACTATAAGAGTGACTTTGAGATGGAAGAACAGAATTTAAATTTTGATTTTGAAGAAGATGGGGTGACGAACGGACCACAACAAAAGGTTTGTTTTAAAATAAACGTTTCGTTTTAAATTATGTAGGTTGACAGATGGTCAGAAGGTGTTTGCAACTTTAAGAGTAAATAGGCTATCCGTAATACGATTTAAAGAGGTCGTTTTATTTAAAGGGAAAGACCACCTACCTGGTTATCAAGCAACAAAAAAGTTAAGTTCCATTTCCTCTGTGATATATTCTTGGAACGTTTACATTTGCGTAATATTTAACCTAATATTATTTAATCGGTCTGTATTCCGTCCTGCGTTTTTTTAACCGGTTGCTTTATGCTAATATATTAAAGATACAGTCCCATATATGAAGGGGGGGGGGGGGGATTTCGACTCACATTTCTGCTAAAAATAAATTGGCATCTAGTCTTGCAGACTGGTCACCTTCATTCTCATTTATCCAAATGTGAGTTCGCATTGAGAGTAGGTTTTAGTAATGTACAGTGTTTCTCTCCTGACCTGAACGGAGGCCTTTTCCTCCTGAAGTACACAATCCTGACTATGTGGCCTGTATCCATAAAAAATGAAAATGTGACGGTTTAAAATGAGATTTTTGTTCAGTCATTACTGATTGCTAGGGGGTGCAACATAAAATGCAATCCAAACGACGTGGCTATTTTGACAATCTTTGTAGTAGCATGCAGAACTCTCATTAGATCAATAACAAACTTTGTTATGAAACAAGGTGGTATAAATATATTTTAAACATATATGCGTCTTGCATTATCTTTATGCATGTATTGCAATTTAATAGAAGGGGGTAGGCTAATTAAATAAAGATGCTAATTCAGGTGGCCACGGCATCAGCGCTCAAATTTAAGCAGTGTGTAAGCTCATTGTAAGGTTAATGAACTGCACTGCTTCCCACGGACTTCCTAAACTGGCGTTTTCAAAAAAGGTTCAATGAAAAACAACTTTGTTACTTTGCTCTCTCTTTTTTGGCATTTTCTCCCGACAGAATCCTACTTTACACGTAAATAAGTTTCACTGTAATTAAAATGTTCTTCTGCTTCTTCTACATTACGAGTAGATGCGTCACAGCAAAGGGAATTATATATTTTTATATTTTGGTAGACGAAGTATTTGGGTCAACAGAGACTGTATAGGAGACTGTGACCGACTGTCCGGCGCGCGTGGCCAGCGCGCACATGTGTATCCCCGCTTCATAGCCGACCCAGTCGCAGGCACGTCTCTGAGAGATTCTTGTCCGGTTGCACCGCCCCGGACTCTATGTTTGCCTTCAGACCCGGTTAGTAAATGGAGCTTTAAGGTGTTTTAGACCCCTACGTCCAAAACCACAGGAAATGTGCAATTTGGCAAATGTCTGAGGGATCTTACGCAATGGAAGCATTTAGGTCTTAAATATTTGATGTCTCATTTTTCTTTTTTATGATAGTGAGCACGCACTAAGACCAAAATATTTTTCTCTTCTGTATTTTTGTTTATTTTGGTGCAGTTTTCTGTGGGTCTTGCACACAAGTGATAAAATGTCTCCCTTGATATAGGCGCGGGAAAAGTTAAGAGACCACTCTATATTTTAAAACAAATTTGCATTTCTAAATCCTGGTTTAATCGTGGTTCTGCTGAGCTGCAAGGTTCAAAATTTCTAAGACAGTACTACATACTGTAAGAATAAGGTGAAGCAGGAGACACTGGGAACGACCAGAAACCAGCCAGGTAATGGAGGGAAGCGACTCTCTAATGCCAGAGATGACCTCTAACTGATCTGACAGTTTTTCATGAATCATAGGATAACCTTCCAATAGAATGGGACACATTAAGTGCAGGTGTGACATGCACTGCTAGGACAGTGTGTATCAGGCTCTTCTAGAAGCAGGACCGAAGTCCCATAAAGCAAGGAAGAAACCCTTCATTAATGAGAAGCAGGGAAGAACCAGGCTGCAGTTTGCAGAAATATATTTGCATATGAGAGATCAGTGAAACAAAAAATTGTGTTATGGTTTTGTAATTTTTCCATAGCTGTACATGTGGTCAGCGTTCACCACTCAGTTCGACCACTGCAGGACACGGGCAGGCCCAAATCTCAGCTCAACTCAGCTGATTGTAAGTTGGATTAAGATGGCTACTGTGGTGTCAGTCATCAGTAAATATCATAGATGACTTTAAGCTGACGGCATGGTGGTGCAGTGGTTTGCACTGTTGTCTCACACCTCGGGGACCAGGGTTAACGTCTCCACTATGGTGGCTCTATGTGTGTGGAGTCTGCATGTTCTCCCCGGGTCGTCGTGCGGTTTCCTCTGGGTCCTCTGGTTTCCTCCCACAGTCCAAAAACATGCTGCGGTTAATTGGAGTTACCAAATTGCCCGTAGGTGTCAATGGTGTGTGACTGCGCCCTGCGATGGGTTGGTGCCCCATTCTGGGTGGTCCCCTGCCTTGTTCCTATAGGCTCAGTACTCGCCCCCCTCCCCCCATGACCCTAAATAGGATAAGTGGTTATGGAAAATGGATTTTAAGCTGTATGATTTTTGCTCATCCCCAACAGAAAGCAGCTTGGTAGAGAAAGATCAAGGTGATTAGAAGGTGATTAGTAAAACGTTATTGGTCATTTACAAATGTGTGCTGGCCTGAGATTCACACATAACTGCAGGGGTTTCTAGTCAAATTAGACACTAAAATGCAATATAATGTTTCAGTCTTTTTTGGCTTGGATGACATTTATGGATATAATATAAATGATCATTAAAATAATAGCAACATGTCTGTTATTTACATTTTTAAGCAAAAGTTTTCATCCCAGAAACCTGAAGCCGCACTAGTCCTCCGTGGAACAGGAGCCCCGCCCTGGTATAGGCTGTATACCCTAGGACATCAATGGAACATCACACAGAATGGGGCACCAACCCATCGCAGGGCGCAGTCACACACCATTGACACCTACGGGCAATTTGGTAACTCCAATTAACCCACAGACAGTGCATGTTTTTGCTCCCTCCCAGCTCCCCGAGAGACCGTGGGCTGTCTGTGGGTCCCCGAGGACCAGGTTGGGAAACACTGGCTTGATGGCAATTTCTGTACGTAACAGTAAGGTAATAATCTCAGATATTCCTCATGTCACCTCCATAACAAGATGTCATAAATGAATGACTATCTGTTACTTGATATTCCTCATGTCACCTCCATAACAAGATGTCATAAATGAATGACTACCTGTTACTTGATGTAGGAGACTTTTCTGACGTCCAGAAGATGGTGAGGATGGGCCGTAAGTAGCTGTTCTTCTCGTTGGCCCATCTGCCTCATCTTAAGTGATATTGAAGGGATTCTGGTGGCTAGAAATGCAGCCAGCATATGATGTCATAAGCGTCATCCCACCCCAACACACAATGACTGGAGGTGTTTGTCGGATGGTTTTAAGGATCCCGCACAGATTCGTGGGCCCTGTACTTTGATTACTATGTACATTTAATAATATATTGTGTCTTCAACAACAAGCCACCCATGAATTTTATACAGTGCTGTATTTTCATTGGTAGTAAAAAAAATACTCCGGGACCTGGGTTCGAGTCTCTGCCGTGGCTCCATGTGGGTGGAGTTTGCATGCTCTCCCCATGTTGTCATGGCGTTTCCTCCGGGTACTACAGCACCACAGTCCAAAAATCATGCTGAGGTTAATTGGAGTCACCAAATTGCCTGTAGGTGTGCACGTGTGAGTGAATGGTTAGCGTGTGCCCTGTGATGGGTCCCCTGCCTTACACACATAGACTCTGCGGTCAGCCAAGGAAGCCCTGCAACCCTGAACAGGACAAGCAGTTATAGAATGTGGATGGATTTTAGCATGATAGAAATTTTGAATCTAAGACACCATGTATTTCGGAGAGCCGAATTTTGGTTGTTTACAGTTAAGCTGTATGACTGCAGGTCTCTGTTTTCAGGGTGGTCACAGTAGCACTGACAGACTGTGTATCAGTGGGATAAATGTTTCGTCAGGTTTGAACATTTTCAGTCATTTCCCTCTAGTGGACGCTCATCGCCACTGCGTGTAATGACACCCTGCTAGCCGAGTCGACTGGCAGTCTGCAATCTTCTGTTTTCCACACAGAAGTGACTTGTTTGTTTTAGTATAGAAACAAACCCCAGCTGATTGATTGGTCTCAGGTAGACAGACAGGGTAATTTTCCACCGGCTTCAGATGCACCAATGTCTTGTTCTGCTGCTACAAGCCCCCACCAGCACAGGCTGTGGTAACTTTGGTTCAGACTGTTTCCACAAGGAATTGGTGCTTGAACAAGTAATCAAAAGCTGATTAATTTCTGTCACCTTTATTGTTAGTCGGGAGCCGTATTTTCACTTCGCCCTACCACAGGTAAATGGGCACGTTGGGGAAATGAAGTGTTGGAAATAACCAGTAAGTGTCACGGTTCCGGGCGGCTCGGGTGCGAGAACGTGGCATGGTGCAGACAGAAACAAGGGTGGACGACCACTGGTGACTCCAGGAGAACGAAAAGGGGGTTTATTAAATAAAACTGAACACACTACAAAAACAAAACCAAAAGGACCACGAGGGGTCAAAAACTAAAAAGGGATTAACAAAGACTAAACTTACAAATGGGGTCAAGACAGGCAGACTACAGGCAGACTACAGGCAGACTACAGGCAGACTACAGGCAGACTACAGGCAGACTACAGGCAGACTATTCAAAACCTAACAGACATCCAACTATCACAAACAATGAACCACTGGGGACTAAAACTCAGACAGGAACTTAAATACAAAACTGAATAAGGTAATGACAGGCAGGAGTGAACAGACAATTAACCAATAGGGAAAAGTGCAGGACAACAAGCAATCAGGAAAACACACAAGGGCAGGAACAGGAACGGGCAACAGGTGAAACTAATAAACTCACAGAACCGAACAGGGAAACAGAAACCAACACTGGTGAATACAGACAGGTATAAACACAAGCAAGGCACAAGGGATAAAACCAAATACAAGATCAGACACAAGAACTAGAAAAAGTCAAATGAAACACTAGGGAGCAAAATATAAAAGCAGAGGAGGTGGGATTCAAACACAGGACAGAAGGGAACACAGACAACTGGCTGCTCAATGTGTTGAGCCATGAGGCCAACAGAGAACGAGGGGAAAACAAAGACTCACAAGAAGGACGGGATGACCAGCAACGCTTGCTGGTTAAACGGGGAAGGGACACAGAGTGAGACAACGGGGACCGACCCTGACAGTAAGATGTTTGCTCGGCTGCCATTGTCTCCTCCTGAAAGCCGTTCTGACCCGGGCGCTGATGTGGAGCCGCGGAACGTGCCACAGAACTCATAACCTTATGTCTTCAAGCCTTTTTATTTTTTGCGAAAAAAAAATCTACTTTTTCTCACATGGGACTGAAAGTCGAGCTGAGTAGTTATCGTGAATTATTTGATTAATCTGAAATACTGGCAGGGACATTTAGAAACAGGGAGGAAAGTGTCGTATTTAAAATTTGTTTCAATAATTTTTAATGAACAGGATATAAGGAACATTTAACACATTACTTGCAATACGTTACGGCCAAATCTCGATTCCTAAACTCTCCAGCATTTATTGTTTTTCCAGTTTTAAAATGTGTGAACTGTGATAATGAGCTCCAGCGTATGCTCGAAGCTGCGTCTGGTGGTGTGCTGTGATATCTGTGTACCTTCATCTTCTCATGAGGGTTTGCCTACCATTTTGATAAGATTGGTTCAGGCAGCTTAGAAACAAAGTGTTCAGGTGGGTTTGACCCCTGTTGTGTCGCTTAAAGAAACAAAAGTCGCAGAATTAATTTGACGCAAGACCACAAAATAGACAGTCATTTCTGTCGATTATGGTGTAAGTGAAAAATAAAATATAATCTAATTATGACCTTTTATATATAGAAATCTAATACTCACGACTAATGACTCTTGCTAGTCAAGCAATAGATCCTGCAGGTTAGGGGTGAGTATGGGGTGTATTTTCGTTTCACAACATAATTCATTAGTTAAACTAAAACTACTGCAGTATTCCTTTAAGACACATTGCTGTGACTGAGCCACATCTATGCCTGTTAGCTCATCTCTGCAAGGTCTATTGCTGATGCCAGCGCTACTTATAATGGGACACAATTGACATTTCGCACCTAATAGTCTTTTCGTCCAGGCCAGGTGATCACATAGAGCAAAAGTGATTCACCTACTTATTGATACGTGCTCCATTGATCACCGTGCTTGACTTCATAAAGTATATGATACCTAGTCTTATGCAACACGCTTGACATGTACACGTATCTCCACATGCCACATGTATCTTCTAAACAGTAACAAAGGAACTGAATCTAATTTACATTTATGTTTTATTAGGCCGGTAACCTTGTTCTCCACAGTGATTACAAGAATCACTACTCCTTATGCTCAAAAAGTATTATGTAATACTTTTATGCATTACGATATGTTATTTCTTTAGGTATTTTTAAAAGGTCTGGATTCAAACCCTAGCCTAAGAATGGAATAAGAGCAGAATTCTTATTCGCAGGGAAATTGAACCATTCAAGAAAACGTGAGGTTATATAATTAAATTAATTTAAATGAAAGAGCCTGATAACATTAAAGTACATATTCAGTACTTTTCAGTCTTCATCATGCCAATCCATTATTAGCCTTTTGGAAATAAAAATGCTTCTGTATTGTGGAAGATACTCTAGGTATTTATTAGAAATCATGAGGTTATATTTACTGAATGGGTTTATTTTTTTTATTATTTCACTCATACACATCTGCCACTTCTGGCTGAGAAGCTTGGCTAATAAAGCTTAAATGAAACTGGGGTGCCATAGAAGGGTGGGGGGGGGGGGGGGTTTGGAACATAACTGGATTGGTTTGGGTTGGGGGTCCAATTAGATTGTGGGAACAGATTCCTTCAAGCCGACCATTTTAACACACTCTTCCATTAACAACTGAGTGTTTCCTGAGCTATCAATGAAAGTAGCATTCTTAATGGGATGGTAATGAGCTTTTGACAATAAGCACTGTTGACACAGATAATTATTTTGAGAACTTGGGCTCATTAGACACCATGGGTCTGATTCCAGATGCCCAACAGTGACCCTAAAAAATTGAAACATAACTGGATTGGTTTGGGGGCCCAATGTGATATGCTTCCATGGGGCCCACAATCTCTAGCAGTGCCCCTGCTCCTCTGCTTGGTTAAATAAGCACATTTCCATCCTGGCTGTTGTCTGAGTTATGGGTATTTTTGTGACACTCCAAGAATAGGCAGCACAGAGATTCAGCAGGCAGTGATGCAACATCACACCTCTCGTGTATGATCCTGACACCATGTACAGTGTGCTTCTTTCCATTCTGCAGGCCTTGCTACAGATTGCATTACCTTCAGTTTTCATTCAGTGTACAAATGAAGAAAATATTGACATACAAAAAAGCAACAATATGACATTTTGTAAGGGAAACAGTTTCAATGATTAAGGCCTGTTAGGTTTTCTATTAATGTTACATTTGGTCTGTTATTTTCATTACACCATTTCTTTAATTCAAGACAGGTGTTTATTTTCTTCTTTTGTTTCACAACTCACATTTCCTCAGATCAGTAGAAAATGCTTACTATGTTGATATGTATCCTGCAGGAATTTCAGAACAGTTACGCAAATCAAAGACCTACAATTCAACTTCTGTATTTTATTCTGACATCACAGGCCTGGGTTACAGCCAGTTGTTTGAAATATACAAGAAATGTTTCAAGACAGAATATTCCTGTACCTGAGCTATACATCGGACAACTAAAATGCCTTAAGATTACTTGGCCTGTTAGCTAAGTTGTCCGGAAATATGACCCTTTGAAGTTATGTCAACACAAGATGGCTACATAAGCATAAGAATATATGAAATTTTAATTTCTTTAATGACATAAAATATGATGTAATTTAATACTGTAATAGAATTTTACATGAGCCCCACAAACAGTCGTTTCTATTTTTGTGATGATCTTAATGCATGCCGTTTTTAAGTAAAAAAATTTTTTGTGATAAAACTTGTTTTACATAAAAATGGTCGTATGCTATGAGGTGTAACCAGGTTCTTAATTATTATGTTCTATTTGCTGGCACGCAAACCACGTATTTGAGCATCAGTGTTAATAAAAACCGTAAGGCGAGTTTCAGATTTAACAATATCATTTTCAAAAATCCCTCTGAAGGCGGGTCCCGCCCAGCTCGCGGGGTATCTGGCGCTGATTGGTCTAGAGCTGCTCATTTGCATTGACGTCAGTAAAGGCTGTAGGTCAATCCTTGCGGGTGCTTTTATTGGATCTGCCGCTGTCAAGCTTTGCTGAAGAATTGGAAGGGCAAACGCTAGAAAGGCACTGAAAGACTAACAGAAAACAGCACTCTGCGGCTATTTTTCGCTTGTGCATTTATAAATAACAAACAGTAGGATCAATTTTTCTAACTTGAAACTTAAGGTCGCACGGCAGTTCTTGTTTTTATACGATTCCATTATTCAGAGGTGGTACCACAGATAATTTGACAGCCTTTACATCATTTTTTTTTTTTGGGGAGGGGGGAGAAAAAAAATCGTGGGCCTCTGATAAAACTGCAGCTCGTTTGAAATGCATTTTCTTCTTGTCACTTTTGTTACATAACTGCTAACGGGAATGTGAATGATGGTTTCACAAAACGGATCTTGCTTGCTTTCTGTGTTATTTTTGAGAGTTGAAATGGCATGGCTGGTTTGACCAAAACGCATTTTCTTGTATGGGGTGAGACTTCAGATCAAAGCGGCTGCCAAGACGAATCCTGCGCTTGGACAATGCTTTAAGCCTGTTGATTATGAATGGCACTGAAGTGGACCGAACTGTAGCAAAATGAGGTTTGTGCCCCCCCTGCCTTGAATTGAGAGGAGCCGATTTGTTGAAAGGGAACATTTTGTTTTCTGGGAGAGAAAATTTGATGTTTTCTGCGTGGACAGGAGACATCGTCGATAAACGTGGATAAAAATGGATAAAGCGATTGCCTGAACCGAGGGAGACTGAGTTCAAATTCGGGAGTGAAAAGTTAAGAATTGAGTGTGTTGTTGATGATGATGATGATGATGTGGGTACGAGGACGAAGAGGGGAGTGAGTGGAAGAGGAATTGCGTATGGAATTGAATTGTCGAGTTAAAAGTACTCCCGGATTCATGCATTTGCAAGAGAAGGGCGCATTTGTAAAAAATACATATAATTTACTTCATGTAAAAGGCAGAAAGGAAATCTATTTCCTGGTTGGGGGGTGGGGGGGAAGGAAGATATATTATTCAGGGTCACTGCAAGGGAAACGACAGAGAGCGTTTTGCCTTAAGATTATGAGAAAGGAACAAGAAGACAGCGAGATATCCGAGGCAAGAAACACTAACTGAAGGGCAGAAGCGAAGCACTTGAGCAGAAGGAATCGGCAGAATTTGGGTTGAAGTATGGGCTGTGCTTCAAGTATCCATATCTCGGATAGGGTGGTCTATCATAGTGGAAAAGACTCCGAGGATTCCCACTCGCCACAGCAGACCAACGCCAACCAGCAACAAGGAAACCCAGCCCTGGGATTACCCATTAAATCTTCTAGTTACAAGGTGAGCCGTAATACTCTTACCCAGTCCAGAAGTGAGAAATGATGGTGCGCGCCTGTGCGCATGTGTGACAGCTATGTGCCGTGGATGGGCTACGGTCAACCAACCATTGTTATAGTTATGCATAATTAATTAATTGAGCTTAATACACATTACTGCGGATATTTTTTTCTAATCTACCGGTGAAAAAGGTATCAGAATTACGAACTGTCATTTTCAAACTAGAGGGAAAATATGACTGACGGGAGATGCAATGATACAGTTGTGATGATTCTTGCATCATCACACGTTTAATGTTGCATGTAAATGTACACAGTTTGCATTGTTAAGTAGCTTTTTGAATGCACGACCTGGAAGCCCTTGTACTCCTTGGACCGTTATGCTTACAGAGAGATACGAATGCATATGTCTTGTAATTGCTGCCTCAGAGTTTTATGGATTAACATGTCGAATAAAACGGTAAATCTCTCATGAACTCATTCCATTGTGAGCGGGTACATTCTGCGCAGATTTAAAAAGCGGGCTTTGAAATATCTGCACATTTAGCATTGTTGGCAGCAAGGTACCCCCCCCCCCCTTTTTTCTTTGCTTTTTGTATCAGTAGGCGGGCCTTCATATTAATATTATGTTAAGTGTAGTGATCCAGGTTTTGGACGGGACACACTACCTGTTGATGTTATTAAAAGGCAGGTTTCTTACGTGCAGCACTGAGTGCAGGAAGCATTCATTGATGTTTCCACTCGTCCCACATTCATGTAAGAAGGTGTGTGAGAGTCAGAGCTGCAGTAAGCTTTGGGGACAGATTTATTTTCCTGCTAGTTTCCATGTTCAAGCCTCCTGCAGAAACCAAAATATATGTTTTTTTAATGCAACAAAAAATCGGACCGGTGAATTTATGGATTATACTTATTAAATAAAATTACCACTCAGAAAACAAGAGTAAAAATACCAGTAACCCAACTGAAAATATTTTCAATGAAAATGCTTTTTCAATTTTCAATTTTTTTTAAACCAAATATTAATTTTAATGGCGTTTTAGTATTTTTGGAGAGGATACATAAAAAAGTGCGTTATTTTATTGGGATTTCTCTTCCCGGCTCCCAGCAGATGTGAGGCTTGAAACAGCCCTTTTCCCCCAAATTCTTGTTTTTATGTTTTAATGGTGCCATTTCCTCCCGAAAAAAAAAGCATGACGTGGAACATTCCTTGCTTGTGTGAAAATGTTCGTGGAGGAAATCTATACTGTACCTTTCAAACCTGGTGCAGGCCTGTCCTACACCCTGTCCTACGCACCCCGAATCGAATCCGCAGAGTTAGAATGATTTGTGTTAAGTTGCAGGTTGTTTACAGGCTGCAGTGTCATATTTCATTACCTCAATTTGTGATGTTATGATAAGTATATTTTAAAGTGTGACTATGACTTTGGAAACACCACAGAATCAGTTGATTGAAGGATTACTTTACCACTGTAGGTAAGTAGAGAAGCTTTTTTTTAATTATTATGTTTAAATATTATACTGTGTACAGCATTAATCTCCCCTGCTGTATGACCTTAGTTTTTTTCACAGCATGCACTTGGTGTTGTGTGTTGTATGCGTGCACAGTCTTGCGAGGGTAACGTTCCCACATTTGTGCATGGATGCATTCAACCCAACAAAACCTGCATTACGGCTTTCTATCAACAGATTCTCACGTGTAGTATTCTTCCATGCAACTTCTGTCCAGGTTGAAATGCAGTTTATTATTACTGTGACATTTTTTCCTTACGCATGGCACCTTCAAAATGAACTTCAGAAGAAAATTTTTTCTTTGTGCTATCCTGTCAAGTTAGGTCTTTCTAGCCTGGGCTAATCAGAGTGCTTTTTTTAAAAAAAAAAAAATTAATTGTATCATCTTAAGAACTGAAGTCACTATTGGTTCAGCTCCAGAGGCTCCAACCAATGGTATTGCAAAGTGACAAAATGTCAGTATTGATTAATCCATCAAGGGAAGTTTATGTGTTGGAATTTTTAATAAAACCCTACTTTATTGCATTCCAGTCACATGATGGAGAAATTCTGGGGGGAAAAAAGTTTTATGACATGAAACTGGTTCTATCGCAGGCTATAGCTTTTAGCACGAGGTTTTTGTTACCTCAGCATAAATGAGGCGTAATTTGGTTTCAGGAGCCGTCTCTGTGATGTAATCAGGGTTAAAGAAATCACTGTATAATGAGGCCGTTGTGTTTGTTTATCGTTATACTCACACCTTTGTCACGGCGCAGTGGCGTGGGTCGTATCCGCTGTGCGTCGCCAGCAGAGTGCATGACACAGAAAGACATGTGAGGAGTGAGGGAGGGCTGTATTCTGGCCAATCACTGCAGACTCCGTGTTGCTACTCAAAGCTTGATAAGAAAACAGAATTTAGACTTTAATTTTTCCCCCCTCTCCACGCTCTGTACTTTTTGCAGTCAGAGAACGGCTGTGGCTCTCTGCTGGCCTTTCCTAATGTTTTTGTACAAATAGCTTTGTACACATGGCTTGTCTAGAATTAATGGCTGGGCTGCTGGGTTTGAGTGGCTTGTTTTAACAAGCGCAGGGTCACTGTGTACAAGGACGCACATCTTTGCTTTTGCTGCATGTCTCAGGTCCACGCAGGGAGAATCTGCACCCTGGACTCCGAGACACCATTGAGAGTGCAGTAAAGTTTATGGAGTGGCAGGTCCAGCTATAGCGCCGTATGCCCTAGGAAGGGGTGCTGGTTATGGTGAGGCCCAGTGATTTCTTTCTGCACCGATTTCTGTGTCTCTGGAGTCATGCCAAACAGAATCGACTGTTCAGGAGATGTAACCCCCCCCCCCCCCACGCCACCAGCAGCCTCAGTCTGCCTATTGAAGCCAGGATGTGGCATCAATTTGTTCATGTTGCGAGTTTACTTGCCCTCGGTCGCCCTATTGCCGCCCACGACTCTGTGATACGCTCGCCGCGAAGCCACTGTGTCATCACCCTATTGCTTTTAACGCTTTTCTGGGCGGTGGGGGCCAAAACCCGTTGCCCTGTCCTGGCACAGTGGTTGCCACCGATGCCCCATGTGTTTGTCAGCTTAACCTTAATTTGCGTTCGCTACATTAGTACGCGGAGTCAGCCCAGGGAAACTTCATTAGTGAGTGCGAGGGACAAGCTGAGAATAGATTTCATTTGCACGTGTGAATTGCGTGGTTTGGGTGCCGTTGTGCGCGGCAAATCATAGCCGGCTGCCCCTTTTTCCTCCCCGTCTCACTGAGTCATGCCGTGATGGGCGCACCGCTTTTCCAGGTATCGCCGTGGCACGCTTCCGCCACTCTCTTGAGGAGAACCCTCGGCGATGTCTGTCGAGCCACAGCGGAAAGCCGGCCTGTTCCTGTTTGACGCACGGTCACCGTTTCATTATTGCGTCTAGGAGCATATGGAGTCGGGCTAATTGTGCAGAAATCTCCCTGGAATGGAAGCGGTTTCCGCCTGCCTTTTAGGAGGCGAAGGTTCTTTTATGTGTTTACGTGCTGAGATGGAGCAACACTAAGCAACCGGCAACGATACTGTCATTATTTCTAAGGCAGCGTTTGTGTCATTTCGCGTCTTTGACGTGTCCCTTGGGACTTTTTTCTCCTTTTTTTTATTTTTTATTTTTTTAAAGACAGCCCTTCTGGAGTGCGAATATGAACTGTACCGCCATTTTCGCTCAAAATCAGTATAAGCAGATTCTTGTTATAGCTTGCATTGAAGATTAATCTTCTTTTACAGCACCAGTAAAGGCCCCTGTAAGGACATGGACATACTGGTCTTCTTAATGGAAGGCCTTTGTCATGGAACTTGTTGGTTTTTAGTGTTGTTGTGTTTTTTTTTTTTTTTTGTTTTTTGCTAGTTTAATTTCTGGCGGATTAGCGATGGTCTATTTTAAAGACCCCTGGCAGAGTATAAAGATGTCACAGGGTTAGAGTTTCAAATCACCCCCCCCCCCCCCCCCTCGTAACTCTGAGCAGGCCTGCATTAACACCGTGCCAAAGGAGCCTTATCCCTGTGAATCATGTGACACTGGAAAGACTCAATCAGCACTTGCTCTACCTGTTGCATGCAGAGCAGCTCGCGTCCGTCTCTTTGGATTGGACCAGGCCGCGAAAGCTGAGTCTCATTGTTTTTCTCGTTGTCTTGTGGAGCGGAATCCCCCGGAAAAAAATGACTTCCACTTTCCCAGAAGCCTTTAGGCTGGGAAGTGAGAGCTCATAAAAAGAGTGGCACTCAGAGATGAATCCTTCTGGGGGGGGGGGGTGACCTTATCAGTGCATGCACCGTGTTTTACCTTGTGCTTTGACAGTTGTTCAGAGACAGGGCCTTTTTTTCTGGAAGGGAGAAATGTGAGATATCTGAGGCCTGAATGATTGTCAAGGGCACAGTATGGTCTGACCTGCTACGTCTGCGATAAGGCCCAAGTACAAGGTCCCACGCTGGTTTTGTTCGTTTTCAGGAGATAATCTGTGACCATGCGGGGTCTAGCGCAGGGTCGGAAGGAAAGGCTTCTACGCTGTGGAGAAAAATATCTTCCACAAATCATCTTTATATTATAACCAGTTTTGATGCTCCTGAAGTAAGACTTAATTTGACCCTCTAACTCTTGTCGGCCTCATTGATAAAATTTCTCTTCAGATGAATAGCTGAAGGTGTCAGTGTCGCTTAGGGGCTGGATTATTTTGATAGGAGATGAGCTCCCCCATTATGTTTTAATAAGTGTAATCTGATCATGGTGTAAGCGATATGGACATTGTCATTAAGATCTTAAACATTTTCATTCGGACTCGTGTCTTTAGTTGTTACTACATATTACTACTATTGCAGATGTATCAGGCACTTGCTGTAAAGAACTGATAAGGTGATATTTTCATGTGTAAAATCTTTCCATTTAAATTCAGGTTTACATATTGAAATATGGTCTGGAAGTACTCTGTATTTTGGCTTCAGTGAATGGCGTGTGAATGTGTCAGTTACTGTGTCAGTGAATGGCGTGTGAATGTGTTCGTGACTGTGTCAGTGAATGGCGTGTGAGTGCGTCAGTGAATGGCGTGCGAGTGTGTCAGTTACTGTGTGAGTGTGTCAGTGAATGGCGTGTGAATGTGTCAGTTACTGTGTCAGTGAATGGCGTGTGAATGTGTCAGTTACTGTGTCA
>JAODKE010000007.1:7188075-7199439 GCA_026779605.1 Mormyrus hasselquistii | reverse complement strand
GGGGGGTGGGGGGGGGGGCGTGCGGGGGGTTGGAGGCTAAAGAATATTTTTAGGTGACTAATACAGCCATCACTGCCCCTGGTAATGAGTAACCGGCAGCATTAATTGATCACTACAGGATGCTCTGTGACCAGCTTTCTGTCATGAAGAATTGATCCGGTGTGTCTCTCCCCTCTGTAATAAATATTCAAGCCTGATGTTTGCTGCCTTGACTGTACGGCCTGGCCGCTCTGTATCTGCTTCACAGCACATTTATGCGTTCGTTCTTTTTTCTTTATCTGCGGCGGCGAGAGATAAAAACTGCAGACTGAACGAGGGTCAGACTGTTCCTGCGGCGCGACGATGAGCTGTGCTGGAGCGCCAATAGCAGGAGGCCGCTTGGCCGCCTCGTCCCGCCACGGACGTCAGCGTCCGCTAGCGACGGTGGGAACCCCAGGGGCTCTGTGCGGACCGGCATGTGCCAGGAGCCTTCAAGCAGGCTGCGGTCTGTGCGTAGAACAGAAAGACCGCTTCAAATAAAAATATCTTTTTTTTTTTTTTTTACACAATCATCTGTTTTGTCCTGAAGTGTCAAGGAGACTAAGAAGTTGCTGAGAAGAGACCGATGCGGACGTGTCGTTTTTCTGTCAGAGTTGTTCAGTCTTGACCTGAGTGGGAATTTAATGTCTTTCAATGTTTTTGTGTTTTTTTTTTCTTTTTTTTGCAGAGTATAGCACGTTTTGTATCCTGTAAGACTGAACACCCCATTGAATGCCACTCCATCACATCCTGAGCCAATCCTCCCAGTTTACATCAGTTTGCACTTCAGTTTACGTTACATTTTAAATTCTTCGAACAGCATGGATTTTCTGGAAGTTTAATGAAAGTCATAGGGCTTAAGATGACAGTGTTAACAGTCCCACTGGCCACCGATTTTATTTTTCTGTTTTATAACTGTGTTTATTTCCCTATGATGTTCATTTTTTTTACATTATTTTGTTGCCAAGATTTTTGTTTTGTGAAACAGGCTGAACTCCTAAAAGTTTCAGGCCTTTTGAAGCGTTCCTCGTAATATCAGTGTTCAGAAGTCGCTGTCTGGCGCGCAGCTGAACTGAAGAGCGTCAACAGGCCGCGGAGCCGTTTTCGGTCTGAATGAGGAGATGCGGCATCTCTGATTCTAGCTAGAGCCTAGAAGGTGACTGGTGCTCAGGGGAAGTGAATCTGTGAAACGGGTACTTGTTGAGACCTTGTGTGGTGTGTCAGCTGTGTGCGACGCCATTCATCTCCAGGGTGGGCCGCTGGAGAACGCCTTAGAGCCACAACAGAGATGAACGGGAGTTCAGAAAGGCCTCCTGGGCCCAAGGGACGGCCTCAAAAGTGAGGCTGTTATTTAAATGTGCGAGTGCGTCAGAGGAGCAGATTCGCTCCTTATTTCCATGGTTTATCCATATCAAATTGGTGTTTTTTTTGAACAATTTGGGTTGTGTCTGGGTATAACAGCTACATGCTTTCTGAGAGCCAGCAGCCATCGCATCCCTGCTTTCTGAGTTCCACTCGTGCGTAATACCTTCTATTAGCTAGCTGGTCATTTATTTTTATTTATTTTGTGTCCGGTCGGCGGATATAGGCTGCTGACTGGATGTGGCCTACTTTCCCGGAGCACTGACGCGGGTCGCCTCTCTGCAGGCCGGCTTGGTGGCCGTTCAGGCCGCCGGATCTCTCTGAGTTTAACAGTCATTTGTCCAGAGGCTGTGGTTCCACTTTCCCGTGTAAGCTTTGCACTGATGCCGGATTGGTGCATCAGTGTCGAGGATATGTAACCGTTTTTGGACATTTGGAACATTTTCCTGGAGACCCACGTACCTTATCCAGGTTAAAAGGCCACCAAAATTCCTGCTGTAAAGCTTTTCACTGTTTTTCTGCGTATCACATATTTGGGGGGAAATCTTCTCGCCGGAGCTTCTTTACTATCGATTAAAATGAGATTTGTATCTTTATTTCACTTTGTTGTTCACTACGTGTGTTTATGCCAGTTGTGGCACCAGGAGAACGTCAGGTGTTTCTGGCTCAGGTCATTGTTGGCAACAAACAGTGACGTATTGTGGTCTCCTCCTCACCGTACGTACGTAGGCGTAGAGACCATCTGCGGAGCTGTACGCCCCCTAATGTCCGCTTTCGAGAGCAGCCTAGATGCCTAGGCATGGCCAGAATAACCCTGCCATTCTCCTTTTGGTACTGGATTACTTCTTAGCCTAGAAGTATTTGATTCTCTCTTTGAAATACATTTAGTGTCGCCTCAGCTGTAATTTTTAAATCCATGTTGATTAACTGCTTTAAGTCTTTTTGTCATTTTACACATAAAAGTTTGATAAACTGAATTGCATGTCCATCCATCCATCCATCCATCCATCCATCCCCCCCCAGCCACTATGAGTAGCAGCCTGGCCACCAGAGCTCCCTCCCCAGGTTTGGCTCCAGGGCGGGGCTCCGATCTCCCCAGTCTGGGTACTCGTCATGAGGGTCCATGTGAATCGCATTTGCCTTGGGAGGGCTGGATGGATGGATGGATGGATGGATTGATGTGCAATTCAGTTTATCAAACTGATATGGGTCCTTAAAGATGCATGCCAACTAAAGCTGACGTTGTATGGCGCAGACTTTTAAATAAGAAGAAAATAATTTTTTCAGGTTAGTTGCAGGTTATAGTGATTTGGTGATGTAAAATTACTCGATCATTTATATGGGCATCAAAATTTAATTTTATATTGAATGTAATTACTTTTGCATCCTTTGCTGACCATAGTACATTTGCAAATGTAAATATCATGATTCAAAGTTTGCTCCTCGTACTGATTTTGCATGTCATTTTTTATCAGATTAGCAGCCTGGGGCAACACTGGCTGAGCCTTCTGGGACATGTGACCAGATCAATGAATTAGCCCCTCCTCTTCAGTGCCAGCCTCTCCAATCACTGACAGGTCATGTGACCACACCCTGTAAACGGCTACTGCCTGGTTTTGGACTATGATATACAGGGGCTACACGCACCCTTTGGGTGTAGATGGTAACAGCTGATTCTGATTCACAACTGAGAGTGACTGAATGAATGAGGACGTGCGTTCATAAAAGCCTCAGGGTTTCCGCGTCTTTTCATTTGTAAAGTCTGCTGTCGTCGGCCAGTCAGCCGGTGATTGAGGCAGGTCAGCCTTCAAAATGTCAGCTGCTCATTTCTCCAATTGAACTGAAAGCCAATGGGCTTCCAGGAGAGTGAGGTGATGCTAGAGGCTCTGGGGAGATGGAGCCGTCGCTCTGGATTCATTATGACCCCCAGATGTCCTGCTGCATCATGAGTATAAATCTGTGTAAATACATATAACGGCTGGTTTGTCAGCAGATGGACTAGCTAATGTGAATTTTTACAGTTAGGCGTGACTGAGGGTGCGTCAAAATCGTCGTTCAGTATTTTCCTCTCTCCAGATGGCTTATTTAATTTCTTCCACAACCGGTCACTAGTACTGAATATTCTACCGTAGTAATGACTCCCACACTGGAGCAAACTGGGGAAGCGCGACTTTCCTGCGAAGCCTCACTTATTGGGTAGGAGTAGCTGGTTATGAGAGGGACGTGACCCTATTTTTAAGCGTAGGTGTTTTTTTTCCACATTGGCCTACGCCAGGTTACGCTGATTTTTGTGGGAGGGGCTACCCTCTTCCCCACTAGCACTGGTAGCTGGGTACACAGAGATTTCCTCGTCTTTCAGACTCTCACCATTTAGCTGTCCAGTCTGTAGTAAGGTCTGATAATCCGTTTTAGACAAAGCAACTTTTCTTGTGTTCGCAGCATTAAACTTCTAAGCAGTTATTTTTAAGCTTAACCTTATGGAGAAATTCCGAGCTGATGTGCTTTTTCTTTACTGATTAGGGAAAGTCTGCGTATCTTGAGAATCAGCTGAATGTTAAATCGGAGACCATATTTGCAGCTGCTACTTCAGCATAAAAGCCAAGCCGGATATCTTTCACCGCTGGGCTGGGCTGCGCTGCGTCAAGCGGTTCCTAGAAGTAGCTGAAACCCCTATTGTGGCACGCCGTTTAGCCAATATTTTCAGTCGGGCTGTCGCATGCCGGTGGGCGTCCGGTTAGTGCACATGCAGTGTAGCGGAGCCAACGACGCATGTGACGGCGCAGCAGCGGAGGGGGCGGGCACTGGGGGCTGCTTGGCCGCCTCGCTTGGGTCCTGGTTCTCCTGGAACTTCTGCGAGCGGCTTGGAAGCTGTTTACCCCTTTATATCTCTCCGTGCTGACGTCTGACCGGCGAACAATGTCATCAAATTTCCTGTTTTTCACTTTAGCAGAGAGTCACTCTTCCAGTTTGTACGAAGGGCTTTTGTGGCCAGCAGGTCCACAGGGCTGGATATCCCCAATCGGCAGGATATGGGGTCAGAGGCTATACTGCTAAGTAAATAGAGTAGGTGCATGCCACTCAGCTGTGCTGTCATCCCCTGCCTGGGAATATTGGGCTCTGCTAAAGGAGTAATCCAATCCTTTGGCATATGTGGCGTGATAGGAATTGTAGCTGTCTTCACACCAAGGGATTTTAAAAGAGCCTGTTATTGTTGAGGGTAGCAATCAGAGCGAATGTCTTTGGGTTCCGTCAGGCTGAGTGGCGTTCACGTGCGTTTGTGTGCCAGAGGTGCGGACTTCAGCCTGACGTGAGTCCTAAGGGTAGTGAGAATTTTTTGTTTGTTTTTTGTTAGCTGCTTGGATTTAAAGAGGCGTCCCATGTTGGGTTGGGCGTAACTCTAGTACGTTACCAGACAATGGCCAAAGTATCCAAAGGAAACTGTGTTACGTACAGCGCCGGCAGAGGAACGGCTCTTTGTTTCCTGGGAAACGGTCTCTGATGTCATCGTGAGACACTTCTCTTACAATGCCTGTGACTTGCGGAGAGGAGAACATGCACGTTTGGCAAGTCATCTGTGTTTCTTAGCTCGGCAATCCTTATGTGTCATGGTGTTTACATTGTCCCATAATTCTAGGTGTTAGGAAAACAAAAAAAGCTGAACTGTCAAGAAGGAAACCAGCCAAATGTGGAGAGATCTATGAATTACAGAGAACATTGTTTATTTTTATTTTAGGATGTTTTCATGTAGATTTCCTCAAGCAAATGTAAAAATGGTTTGGATTGATTTGGTTTTGGGAGCCCTGCCTTTTTGGTTGGATTTTGGGAACTAGATGTGGCTATTAACTTTCCATCTCGACACACTGACCCACACTACTTTTGTGAGTACAGTGCTTACTTTGTGTCAGCTCACGTATCAGATGCACACATAATCTATTATCTTGCTACCTGTAGGTTACCAACAAACTGCTTATGCGAAGGTGCAAAGTGCCATGATAGAACACAATTATAACCTCTCAACACCATTGATTCACTGAGCCTTGACGACAAACAACTGCATTTCAACAACTAACCAAAACAAACAGCTGCTAAATCCATGCATAATACCTTCTGTTAGCTAGCCAGGGAAAACACTTAAAATGCAATTTATCTAATGCAGGAGATGTCATCTTTTTTTCTGACTGGCAAAAGCTATGTCCCTACAGCTATGTTTTTTTTTTTAAACACAGACATAAGTCTCCTTTTCCACCCTTTGTCCACACTACTCCAGAGTTTCTAGCCCCCAAAAACTGAGACATTTGACAACGCGCTCAGAGCCATATACTTCTGAAAATTCAATTTTAGCATTGCAGTGTGGATGAGTGAAAACAGACATCTGAAAATGCAAACTCTAAAAGTGCCCTAATTGGTTGCTGCTCATCACGTGACCAATCCCTGATTTGAGCCCACTAGTTACTCAGTGTCTGATTGGTCACCTGGCCACCCTACACGGAAGTATAAAGTATTCCAATATGGTGGATAGAGTGGAGCCGTTTTGAATGGCGCTGTCCCTGCCGCTGACCTGTATGCAGGTACACAGCAATTTTACACAATTTGACTGCTGCATATTTGTGCAAAAAGAAACTGTGCACATTGATGTGCACATGCTCAATGTAGACTCATAGCTGTGTCATATTTTTCAGGTTTTCACTGGTTTCAGTGTGTATGGAAATCCTTCTGTAAACAATGTGAAAACGCCTCTGTGGATGGAGATCGTGTTTGTTTGAAAACTTCATTTTTAAATGAAAACATGACAGTGTCGACATAGCATAGATGTTCAAATTGCCAAATAATTGCAATTTCGACTAGGGCAACTGGAGGGGTCAGTTCCTCCAGTTTGAGTGAAACACCTCCCATGGCTTGTACCTTATTGGTAAGCGACGGGAAGTGGGAAGTTAAATGAGCCCGGGGGGGGGGGGGGGGCTTTTCTCATCCTGATTGGCGCAGTTTGTTCTTTATCACCGGAGGGATGGAGGTATGTAAAGGCTGGGTACATCATGAAGGCCCAGCTGTTTCTGCTGGACAACGTTGCCCAGGATTCTGTTGAGTCTGTCGCCATGGGTGAGTGGAGGACATCCTTCCTGTGGGGTGACGCTCTGCGTTCAGGCCCTATTCGTCCATCCCTGGTCAGGAGATGGCTAACCAAGCTCTATCTGTTATTCAGTGGGTTTTATTTGTTTGAAATTTTTTACATTAGGTATGAAACGTTTTAAAACATTTTGTAAGCTTAAACATATCTGACAGGAAGAGGTGCAGAATATAGATGGATTTTTATCTGATAGTACAGAAATTTTATTTGATTGACTTAAAAATAGCTGTGGGACAGCTTAAGGGCATTGGGGGGTTGCGTTTAAAGCTGATGGGTGCGTCATTCTGGGATTGTGCTCACCGAAAGCACCGATCAAAAACGAAGGCCGCTTTCGAGTTTCAAAGCAGTCCGAGGCTCCGCAACTCTGGTATCGCCGTCAGATTTCAGCTCTTGTGTATCACTGCGACCCCCCCCCCGGCTGACCCTGATGGAGTGATTGCCGGTATACTGTCTGCCCCCTTAGCCCGTCCCGCAAGCGCCCCGCGGGCGGGTACTGCGTTTGGCGTGTGCCTGTCCTCGGATTCCTTGCCTCTCATTGATAGAAGCGGTCCTTTTTCAAGGGGGAGCTTCTGTTTTGTAAGCAGCGATTACACGCGTTCAGAGTCTTTCTCACATGCCCAGTTTGTTTACTGAGAGCTGGAATTCTGCAGGGAATGCTATCCAGCGGAGGACTGAGTTTCCATGGTTACTAACCCCTGTGCGGCGTTCCATTAGGAGGAAGGAAGCTAAATTATTAGCAGGCAGAACATTCTTTTCTTCAATTGGAGCAAACTCTGATCTCTTCTGTTACCTTGCTCTTCTGCTAATTGCCAGAGTATTTAAATGCGTTTGATATCCCACATGCTGATTTTAGGGATTATGGGAAGGTAGCGTCCATCTGCACATGAGTGTACAACTAGGTACAATGTGAGTGAAATCTGGCCACTTCATTTTGCAGTTTCCATATGAAATAATATGGATGTGGGGCTTTAATAGTGATGTTTAAATTAACGGTTGAGATGGTTTAAAGGGGTCAGGCTTAGGAAGCCGCGCTTTTGAGTATAAATTTTTATGACTTTTTGTCTTCCAGGCCACATTCACAGAGGTGCAGTTCGGACCAATGAGGCTTTACGAAGATCAGCTTCAGGTATCGTCAAGCTGTCTCGTACCGTGATCTTTGAATTCTGTGTTTGTTTATACCTGGACATAATGTCACCGGTTTGCTGGTGTGTGTGTGTCTTGAATGCAGGAACCTGGAGAATTTGCGTCTAAAATCGGAGTCCATGATCTGTGATAGGCCTGTTCAGAATCCCAAACCCGAGGGTGTTGTGGAACTTTCACACCATTCGGGATAAGAGGAGACAGTCTGACCTTGTATTTTGAAATGGTGTCTTTTGATTTTAATAGTGTCTTAGCCATGTTAAAAAGTAAGTGCTCCCTCTCCTCTGGACTGCGAAGGAAAGGCACAGTCCTGGGGTTTGGTGCGTAACACTACAACCTTTTTTTTTTTGCTCAACTGATCATTAATACTGTGCTTCCCAGACATCGTTCAGTGTTGTAAACAATCCCCAATCCCATCAAGCTCTTAATAGGCCCATTGTGTAAGCCACACTTTCCTGCTGCCTGGGCAACCAGGGCCAAAATGGGTTAGGATGGACATACCATAATGAACAGAGGACTTTATGAACGCTGTGCTGAGTGCAGGGCCTGGTGTCACCATCACGGCTAAACCGCTGCCACCCCCCCCCCCCTCCCCATCTCATGGCTTGATGTGAAATTTATTTATCAGGGATGTGTTTTGTTTTGGTTCCGTCTCTGTTCATTCAGTTCGGTCCGATTCATTTTTATCTAGTGCCTTTGACAACAGTGTCTCCCAAAAGCACTTTACATAGGGGGAGTGTTGTAATACAGGACTACGCCATTTATACAGAACAATACATGAAACAGGGACAAGGGGAAGAGAAGACAGAAAGAAAGAATGAAACAATGAAAGGAAGAAAAGCTGATCACATAATGAGGAATGGCAGCCTCTTTGTGGGACTGGCAGCTGAAACAGGAGGGTTACGGGGTACGGCTAGTGTAGTCATGCATGGCCAGTATAGAATGATTCAGTGTTAGGGTTTAATGTACTTCTGCATGTTTCTCGGGCCTTGAAATACAACTTTTCTTTTGTTCCCAAGACTACAGTCAGAAACGGTGTTATATGGAGGATATTGATGGGAGCAGCGCAGTGCAGGCCAGAGGGAGACATCCTCCGTTAACGGAAATACTTTCAGGCAATGTCGCAGGCTACCAAGGGGGCCTCTATGCAGGCTCACCTGAAAGCTGACACTCTGCATATAATTACAGGAGGAAAATGAAACTGGGAGATTTCCCTTTCCTGTTTTTGTCATGTTGGCTCCACGGATGATCCCGAGTATGCCCTCCCCCTCTCACGAGGTCGACACATTTTTATACAGCTGATCACATATACAGGTCTCATCTTACTTTTTCTATATGAGCTGACAGCCATGTAATTTTAAAGTATCAACTTTTCACCTGACTTTTCAAAGATGTTTTATTTTTCCCCCTAAACTTGCACTAAACAGAAAAGGCAGTTTCTACGTCCAGGTTGTCACCAGTCTTTTGAACTAAAATCCTTAAAACTTGTTGTAAATGTTGTTTTCAGTCAGCAAAAGTTCAAAAGCTTTGTCTTCCTCAGCTAATCTGGATGTAAAATAATTTGTGACGCCTGACCGCAGAGACCCGATAATATCCTGAATATGCTGTCAATTGAATAAACAGTTCTGATATGTGAGATACATAATTAATATATTAATAGTACTATTAAAAGATAACAACAGATTTAATGCATTTCTCGTCTTAAATGTTATCAATTATCTTTGACAGTTGCATATTTGCAGCAGAGTAAAATGAAACATACTGAAGTCCCCAATGATGTTCCATAGAATCCACAGGATTCTGACAGAATTTCAGCTTATTCTGTTAAGAAAAAATATCAGCGTAAAATCTGTGTGTGTAACAAATAAAGTGCACGACGTTGTGTCCGGCTGGGCGGCCGACTTGCAAGGTCAGTTTGACCAACACGACGTAGGAATAAACCTACTTCTGTTTGAGTTTTAGCCAGCCAGAATATACAAATCGTTTGTGATTATTAGAAAAGCAACCATTATGAAATGGGGCTCGGGAATAAAAATCAAACGTTGCTGCTGAGGTTCCGATGGCGTCTCGCAGCTATGCTGCAGACCCCCGGCTCGCCGCGTCACTGCTAAGGTTCCGATGGCGTCTCGCAGCTATGCTGCAGACCCCCGGTTCGCCGCGTCACTGCTGAGGTTCCGATGGCGTCTCGCAGCTGTGCCGCGTTACTGCCCGTGTCAGGATGACGTCTGATTATATTGCAGTGACTCACCAGTCCCGCGCGCTCTGGGCTGGCGCCATGCGTGTGCGTGAGTGAGTGAGGGGTCACGTCAAAGCGTTTGGCAGGGCTGCGTGTGGCTGGCTGCCCGCTCGACTCAGCGGATCCACGTCAGCCTTGGTGGCCGTGACCGAGCGGCAGGAACGGGCAGATGCCAGGCAGTCGGGGATTCCATTTTCCACGACGATTTCCAGAGGCTGCAGCCGCGGGCTAAGCGGGAACAGGGCTGCCCACCCCCCCCCCCCCCAATCTCCCTTCTGTAGCAAGTATGCACTGATCACCCTCGCAGATCTCTCTCACCTGTGTCCTTCCCTGCTGCCCCCACCCTAGGTACTGTTAGTTTTTGCCAAAGAGGACAGTCAGAGCAGCGGGTTCTGCTGGGCCTGTGAGAAAGCCAACTTCAGCTGCAGCGTGGTCCGCAACCCCGAGTCTGCACTGGAATGTCACCTGCAGAAGCACCATGACATCATCATCATCGACCACAGACATTCCAGATACTTCGACGCGGAAGCCCTGTGCCGGTACGCTTCTCCCGGACCGCAAGGGAAAATGCAGGGTGATGTGAGAGAGGTCAAAGTGGATATCGGGTTTGCTATGCAGGAGAATAAAACTTCTGCCGAGTCATTATCCATCGGGTCCATATCTTTACCTCCCTGTTATAACTGAGTGAACTATTTTTAAATGTGTAGAGAAAGTATATTTGCTTTTCCAAATAAAAATAACAGGACCATTAATTTTTAGAAACATTTTTTTTTTTGGAATTTGCTGTTATTCGTTGGAATGATGAATACTTTTTGCTGATGATGTAGTACGACCCTGTAAATGTCTGGGGGAGGTTAAACCGTGAATCAGGTAACGAGCTGAGAGACCCCTGCCATAAGACAGGGATTCATCTGGCCTCTTTTCAGTCGGCTCTCCAAGCCCCCCCCCCACACCGCAAGACGCCACCGCTGCTCTGTCTTTAGACCTTAAAACAAGTCTGCTAACGTGTGCATAATCGTGCCGCTATGCTCGCTGCACTGATTAATTCCCCCCGATCTATAGGTCGGGGGGGGGGGGGGGCGGCCCCTCCCTCGGCGACCACTGAGAGAGCTCTATGGAGGAGCTGTCCCAGCAGCTGTGAACAGAGTGCTCATTCAGGGCCACGTCTGTTTACCGTCCCGGGATGCTGGCCACGAGAACGGGGGCGTGAACAACCGGCGCGGCGCAGCGCGGCGCTCGCCCGCGGCCTTGCCTCCGTCCGCCACGCTGATAAATGCCTTTTTTTTTTTTTTTCCTCTCTTTCTTGATTTAGGTCAATTAGAGCTGTGAGCTTTTCGGAAAACACTGTGATTGTTGCCGTCGTGAAGAGGTAGGTGTGTGCGTCCGCCGGTATCCTGCGCCCCCCGCCCCCCACCCCCCCCCCCCCCCCCCCCCCCCCCCCCCCCCCCCCCCCCCCCCCCCCCCCCCCCCCCCCCCCCCCCCC
>JAODKE010000007.1:7175712-7187911 GCA_026779605.1 Mormyrus hasselquistii | reverse complement strand
GAGCTGCAGCGTCACACCGATCACCAACTCGCCATAGTTGTAGCCGCACAATTTGCGTCCCCTGTCTTGTGCCCTGTGCTGCCTATAACCCTCTACTGTATAAACAGTTTTACAATAGTGACGATGGATGCATGAACATATTTTATATAGACACACATATATGGATAAAATATATATTCGCTGTCCCAGTGCTGCTTGAGTATTGAATTTCACTGTGTTTTTATCTTGGGGGGGGGGGTTGTGTGTTCTGTCGTTCTGTCAGGCCTGAGCGTGAGGAATCCTCTGTGATGCCTCTTATTGCTGCGGGCTTCAACCGGGTGAGTGACACCCCTCCTTCGGCCTTTACGTGGCACAACCTCCCCCGGTTCACTGCCACGGGGGCCACTGCTGCACGTTTATTTACTGATTTCTTTTTTTAAATCCTCGCCGGATGGACGGAGAGAGGCAGTGATGCCGCGATTGGCTTTGTCATTTTTCAACCCAAGGCTGTGCAGACAGACCTTGGACATCACAGTTATTTTTATGAGTTTATAATTAAACGGTGACGCTTTAAATAGCAGCACGGGGGCAGAGCTGCGTGAGATGTGTGTCGGTTCGTTGCTGCACTGTCCTGGTGAGCGTCACCCACCAGATTCTCCTCTGCCCGGCCGGATCTGGGCAGAGGCAAACCAGGTAGCCCCTGAAAAGGTCGATCCAGCCCCGTTCCTCTGATCACGCGCTGGGGCTCGACGTAAGCCGACAGTCCCCAGGATAAAAACGTCACGGCTTTGACCGTAACGTTAAAGGAAAGTGCTTTGAAACCTCACTAATCACGCGTGGCGAGCAGGCAGCCTACCTGAGGGAGACCTAAATTAGATTATGCACGTCAGGGTGTGCGTCACCCTCCCCTCAGCTGACGGCTTGTCCTTCCCGCCCGGCCCGCAGAGGTACGTGGAGAACCCCAGCGTGGCGGCTTGCTACAACGAGCTCCTGCAGCTGCAGCACGGAGAGGTGCGCGCTCAGCTCAAGCTGCGGTGAGTCTCCCCGCGGGCAGCCGGGCGGCTGAGCGGCTTTGCACCCTGCCTGCATCCTCTGTCGCTCAAAACAAACCACCTTTCATGCTCTGTTTCATCCCTTTGTCCGAAAAAAAGCCATATTTCCTGGCGACCATTTGAAAACGGTATAAAAACAGAACTATGGATACGTATATAAAGCAGTGCGACATAACAGTGCGTCGTTGTTTGTTATAGTTGTGTGTGCATGTGTCCGTTCAGGACAATAGCTGCCATTCCCTGTCCTCTCCCCTCTCCCTCTGTCCTGGGGGGAAATAATCACTCATTTATTGGATAAACCCAACCACCTGTCATCTGTGAGAAGCTTCAGGTGTGTCCTCAAGGTGTCTGCTGGTCCATCGCTCTTGGTGGCTGTCTCGCTTTTTGACTTTTTCCTTTGTCTAAAGTTTTTTTTTTTTTTATATAAACATCTTCATATTTACTTTGTCCCCCAGGGCATGCAATGCTATTTTCACCGCGGTGGAACAGAGTCAAGAGGCCATAGAAATCACAAGTGAGGATCAAGTGATCCAGGTTGGTTGTCAAAGAATCCACCCCTCCACATCCTTCAGCGTTCCACAAACAGTTTTCTTTCAACTGAGAAGCGCGTCTCTCTCGTGGTCCCAAAGAGGTTCGTCCAAAGACGAGACCCACCCACAGCGATCTTATGCATTGTGTTCGGTCGCTGAGGTTTATGTTCGTGTTTATATCAATTTCTGTTCATTTACTTATTTTTAGCCTTCCGATCCTGTGACCAGCGGTATCAGTGATAATATCGCTGCTCCCTTCTAGCTCTTTCTCTCGGTTTTTTTTGTCAGCCACCATCACAGTGAGGACAAAGTATTTTATTTTTGCGCCTGTTTCCAGTCCCCCATGAAAAGGCCGCTTGTGTTCTCGCCAAACGCCCGTGACTAGCAGCAGTTGCGAAGGCCTGACTTCATCCATTACACTTTACCCCGGGAAGCACTTCGCTGTGCTGGCTGGCGCTTTATTTTTAATCATTGTTGTTTGTTGTTTTTTTTTTTTTTTAAATTACCCCCACCGCAGTACGTCAACCCCGCCTACGAGTCGATCATGGGATACCAGCACGGAGAGCTCATCGGGAAGGAGCTGCTGGAGGTGCCTAAAAGCGAGAAGAATAAGCCTGACCTTCTCGACTCCATCAACTCCTGCATCCAGAAGGGCAAGGTGAGCCGGTGGCGGTGAAAAGGCGCTATATGGTGTTCATGGCACCATGGTTGTAGGCACCGCTGCTGCTGTCTTTGACCTCTGCCTATGTTTAAATGTTGATTTCCACTTTCTCACCTGCTGGGAATGGAGCATATCCCCCCCCCCACCTGCCTCCCTAAATCTTTTGCCCCGATCATACGCGGCAAGTTTGCTCGATCGCCGCCATGGCCTGCAGCTCCTCTTTTTATCGATATTCCCCCATCTTGGCCACTGGGGCGGCTGACGTGCAGATCACGCCGGGCGCTCGGGGAGACCTGCTGGGCCGCCACATCACGTGACAGGCCCAAAATTTGCACGCCTCGAAAACGCCAGCCGATTGGTCAGCCAGTTTGCCTGAGGGGCGGGGCCGATTTATGGATCACTTCAGAGAACACAAAGGTCATTTGGAGCAGTGGGAAGGTGTTTTTGAAGCTGCTGTACCTCCCAGGGTGCTCTGACTTGAAAAGGGCCAGCCTCATGCCACCTTCACCGAAAAGGTCCTGCTCTCTTTGATACGTCCGCAGCGTCTGCCAGCTTCAAAAATCCAGACATTGTACTATTTATATATTTTTTGTTCCTTTGTAATATGCTTAACATTTATCATCAATGTGTCTCTGTCCAGCTTGTGAAATGAAAATATATTTAGTGGAGTACTTTGTTAGAGCAGTTCAGAATGGCATCTTTATTTTTATTTTCTTTTTGGGGGGGAGGGGGGATTGTCCAGGGCTTAAACCGGGGTAACCTTCAGGTTATAACCTGGTGTACTTAACAACCATGCCCCCTGTTGCTCCCTTTTGGAAGTGCAGAGTGCAGCTATGAGTTAGTTTCCCTGTTCCCCTTCTACTGCCAAATCCTCAGGAGTGGCAAGGGGTCTACTACACCACGAAGAAGAATGGAGACAGCGTCCCCCAGAGCGTGAAGATCACACCTGTAATTGGACAGGGAGGGTGAGTCACTTGGCTTTGCTTTTGCAACATAACGAGGTAGAACATTCACATGTGTAATATTATTCCATTTTTTTTCCAGAAAGATCAGACACTATGTGTCGGTTAACCGGCCGTTAAACGACAATAATAAGGTGAGACCTTTTTTGTAAGAATTTAGTTTGGTGATTTTGCTCAATGAGAAGTAAAAAGCTCCCCTCCCCCCTCTAACCTAGACGGACAAGTCATGTGATCGCGTGCAAGCGGAGTCGCAGACAGGTAAGATGTCCGCAGAGCGACGGGCGGGTTTCCGGCGGCGTCGGCGCCGTCCAACGCAGTCATCTCCCTCCCTGTGTCCCCAGACAACCAGTCTTGCAAACACAAGGACCGAAGGAAAGGCTCGTTAGACGTGAGGTCAACCACGTCCCGCGGAAGTGACGGTGAGCGATACTCAGTGGGGAAAGTCACCCTTTCTTCTTTATCTCTACTGGAGGTGTTGACGAAATTGGACTTCTGTCATTTTTGTCATTGTCGCGTTATTTTTACCTAACAGGAAGTTCCCAGAGACGCCACTCATCCATGGCGAGGATTCACTCAATGACCATCGAAGCCCCAATTACCAAGGTCGGTTTGTTCTGCATCTCGTCACTGGAAGCGTTGTGCTTGACGCTTGGCCCCTCCGCGTCGCCCTGGAGACGCAGGTTCCCACGGAGCTGATCTCCCGTGTGCCTTCCCCGCATCCAGGTGATCAACATCATCAACGCGGCCCAGGAGAGCAGCCCGGTGCCGGTGGCCGAGGCCTTGGACCGCGTGCTGGAGATCCTGCGCACCACTGAGCTCTACTCCCCCCAGCTGGGGACCAAGGATGAGGACCCCCACACCAGCGACCTGGTCGGGGGGCTAATGACGGTGGGTCTTCCCCAGGTCCCCGTTGGAGTTCTCCTGGGTGCTAGTCAGGCATGATGTCATGTTCTCGCAGGTTGACTCCAAGAACCTTCAGTATAAGCATGAAGGTACATGCTGTGGTAGGCCAAAGGAGAATTTCTAGAGTCATTTATGGAATCTGTAAAGCCTTGTTGTGTCATAATTTTAGGCTGTTTTTTTTTTCAGCCTCAGTTTTGCATTTTTTTGGGGGGAGGCAAATGCTCGGTACGACCTGTTCCTGAGGTTCTGTTAGCGTTATGACTTTCTGTAAGTCCTCAAATACATAGCTGAGAAGCACAAAGAATGGCCTGTTTTCCTTCTCTGTCTTAAACGCTCATCAAAGGTCTGGCCTCCAAGCAGAGGTTGCTGCCACGTGACCTGAACGTCGCGATTTGTTCATGGATCACAGTCGGCTGGAAGCAGCAGCCTGTGTCGCGTAGCTGGTAGCGTGAAGTGCTGCCTTCTGTGCGTCAGAAATGGCGTCCCCTGTGACACCCAGGGAGGGTTTGGTGGCGTGGATCTCGCTATCGGAGCCACGCTAGGGCTCTCCTCTCACGCTACACCACGTGTGTATCCAGGAGAGGGAGAGAGAGCAGGGAAAGGGGCGGCACGCAAGCCGTGGACGGCCCCGGCAGGGGAGTGAGCGGGTGCCAAGTTGGCAGTCTTGGCCGCAGCCCCAGAGGAAACGCTAGATTGTCCTTTGTACTTCGCTGGGCCAGAGAGGAAAGAACTCACCGCTTCCACACCACAGAAAGCTTTCAGATGAGCCTCTTCCTCTGAATTCCAGTAGCTTGGAAACATCCTGTTCTTAGGTGGACTCGATGAACAAGTGTGGCAGTGCTCAGTGGGACACTGGGATACGGAGTGGGAGTGGGGGTGGGGGGGGGGGGTATGAGAGTGCAGTGTTGGCGTGTGAGCTGTATCGCTTAAAAAAGCTACTCTAGGACAGATTTGCCCTGTGCCACATCATTAAAGAACAGATCACCAGCCAGTTTGCATCACTGGGGTTTATGGACTTAGAAACGACTGAATGTTTCCCGGGTTGTGGAGAGGAGGCCTAAAAGCCAGAATTATGACGCAGCTGCTGAATGAGCCTGCGAGCCGGTGACAGACGAGTGGTTTCGCTTCCCCTCTCCCTGCGGCTGCCCAAGCGATGCCGACATGAAAATCCGAGAAGTGCGCGGTACATCAGAAGTACCTAACCGCATTCTCCGCGTCCAGGAAGACGGGAGTTTCTTGAGTAACGTTATTTCACGTCCGCAAGTGGGTAGAAATTTGTGTGGCAGGGAATGCATCCTGCGGGTGAAGGTGTCCTGAGTTTGCCAGGGTCTGGGTTGCGTTAACATCGATCACAGTCCGGTCAGGCTGCCGCTCTTTGGGGGCTTAAGGGGGAAAACGGCTTTAATAAGGGAAAGTGAGGAAACCACAACTGACGTCCAAATGGGTTTTTCTCTTCTGCAGGATGGTTTACGGAGGCTGTCAGGGAATGAATACATCTTTGCTGCAAACAGTAAGAGTCTCGATACCCTTTTCCCCAACTTCCTCATTTTATAATGACTGTGTAGGAGTAGGATCCCACAGTACTCTAATTTAAATGTACAAAGGTCACCACCCTCATTTAAATCTACGTAGCTTTTACACTGTTGAAATGTGGCGTTTCTCATCCGGCTCGCTGTTGGTGAAATTAGAAGATAGAGGAGTGAAACCAGTAACATCTCTGGCATTTCCCAGAATGCCACACTATCAAATTACCGGACCCTTGTGATTCATCTTAATGTACTCAGGGCCAGGATTAGATGGCCCATTCACACAAGCTGGAAATGATTGATTTGCGTAGTACTTCATGATTTTACATCATTAATATATTACACATAATGTTTTCATGTGGTATTTTTGATTATAAGCATCAGATGTTTTACTTGCACAATAATATACAAACTGTACAGCACTTCACAGCAGGCACCCTAAAGGGAGGGTCACGACTGTGAGATGATTTCCAGAGTATGTTTATTAAAAATTTTAATTTTAATAAACATAATGGTTTAAAACTCCACTAAAAATTCTACTGTTACTGTGACCGCCACCTGCAAAATGTGATAAGCATTCCACCACCCGCTCCTGATTGACCAAATCAACCAAGGGAACCCCAAATGGTTGGAAAATTTGGGATTTTCAGTCGTGAGCTGAACCCATGCTATATATTATGACATGCATCTGGTTACTCACTCAGGTAATCATTTGTGCTGTGTGCTGACGTCATGCCTGCCTTTTGTGTGTGTGTGTGTGTGTGTGTGTGTGTGTGTGTGTGTGTGTGTGTGTGTGTGTGTGTGTCTGTACACTCCCGTGTGCACAGAGCCTCACCACCTCCCAAGCCACTTGAGCACCCCACTGTCGCTCAGCGACATCCCTCCCCGGATCGCTCAGACCATGGAGAACGAGGAGTCCTGGGACTTTGACGTCTTCACTCTGGAAGCAGCGACGATGAAACGGTGAGAATGGCAGCATGCAGGTCGTCACGTAGCTGGGAGACGTTTGGATGGTGCCTTCCTCGCCTCTTCAGGCCGGTTGTGATGTCAGGTATAAGGAGAGTGGGACACGCATTCAAAGTCTCCTTCTGCTTCAGCCATCCATTCATCTTTCTTTAACATAATGAGCCTGGAGACCAGAGGTGGGATTGTTCAGGTCCAGAGAGAAAAAGTCCAGGTCAAGATTTTGTTTCAACCAACCAGTTGAGCATAAAGAATCACACTTGTGGAGTACAACTGGTTGGTTGAAACAAAATTTTGGTCTGGACTTTTGCTCTTTGGAGTAGAATTGCCCACCTCTGTTGGAGACTAACTTGGAAAATGGAGAGGACATTCTGGATAGGATGTCAATTATTTTTAGATATTACCTCATCGATCCATAAGGTATGACTGTGTCCTTTAGATCAAACGATGTTGACATTGAATGTCTGCTTTCCTCTATCTTTTTCAGACCCCTGACCTACTTGGGACTGAAGATCTTTTCAAGATTTGGGGTCTGTGAGTTCCTTGGCTGCCCAGAAGCAACCCTTCGATCCTGGCTGCAGGTGATCGAGGCAAACTACCACTCCAGCAACTCCTACCACAACTCCAGCCACGCCGCAGACGTCCTGCACGCCACTGCGTACTTCCTGTGCAAGGAGAGGGTCAAGGTGAGTTCACAAGTCTCTTTCCACTGACACTTTGTGTTTTTTTTTTCTGGACTTAATTTGAACTTTTCCAAGAGTATAGCTGTCCTGCAGTCATGGCTGGATTATGGATGGGGGCAGTTGGGGCCAGGGTACCAAGCTGGAGGGGCCCTCATGGCTCTAGTTGACCATGAGTCACAAAATTCATAGTGCAAGCTAAACACTATGACCCTCATGTACAACGTGAAATGACCACCAGGGGTCTCCAGGGGCCCTTGCCATATACAATGCAAATGAACTATCAGGAGCCCCAGGGCCCTTTGTTATATACAGCACAAATGAACCACCAGGGGCCCCAGGGCCCTTTACCATATACAGTGCAAATGAACCACCCTGGGCCCTTTGCCATATGTAGCGCAATTGAACTATCAGGGGGCCCAGGGCCCTTTGCCATATACCACCAGGGCCCCTGGGGCTCTTTCCACATACAATGCCCCCTCCTCACATCCAGACCTTTTATGTGTTATACTCACTGTCCTTGTTTGTCCCCCATCCAACGCATTACTGTGGGGCCCCCAGGGGTCTCACAGGACCACGACCTAGCACTGCCTGCAGTGTGTCCCTCTTTCGGGGTTTTTGATGGGAGCAAATGAACTAAAAATCCTGCATATTATCGTACAAAGTGTGTAAGTGTGTGTAAAAAAACAGATGCAGTTCAGATTCAGAATGAGTCGACATTCTTTTTACATTGTTATAATTCAGCATGTGAGCACTGCAAGGGGTTCAGAAGTCAGTGAGGTGAAGAGATTCATTTCCCAGACTCCTATCAAAGGGCAATAAAATGTATGCAGGTATAGGCCCCTGGGCCTCTGGACTTTGGGCTGGAGAGAAGAGAACATCTCACAGTCACGTCTGCCGTCTGGTCATGTGGTCTTCTACTGTACTGCTAGCTACTGAGAAGTGAAATAGAGTAGGTACCCAGAAAAAGGCGATGATTGAGAGAAAAAGGGGAACTCGGCCTGGGAAGGTCACGCAATACAAACAGAGAGATGCACACGCACACACACGACCGAAAGCCGGCACGACAGCTTGTGATAATTGGTGTGTAAGGTGTGATAGTTGGCATATGCTCCTCGCTCTCTTTTGCAGCAAAGCCTGGACCCCATCGACGAGGTGGCAGCCCTGATCGCCGCTACAGTACACGACGTAGACCACCCGGGCCGGACCAACTCCTTCCTGTGCAACGCGGGCAGCGAGCTGGCCATCCTGTACAACGACACGGCGGTGCTGGAGAGCCATCACGCCGCCCTGGCCTTCCAGATCACCACCCGCGACGACAAGTGCAACATCTTCAAGAACATGGAGAGGTCAGTGCGCCGGTGGGGCGTGGCAGGGCGCGGACAGACCTTTGTTCGGCGCTGTGGTTTTTTTTTTTTGCTCTGAAACGTTGGTGTGAGGCTTTGGTGGTAAGCGATCGCGAAAGGGGAAGTTAGAAAAGCCACGGAGTGACGGATCCAGCTGGCATCGGCTCACGTGCCGCTTGTGCTGTGATGTGGAGACTCAGGGTTGTAGGAAGGACTGTCTGGGGGATATCACAAATTCAGTTCTAAGTAATTAGAATGCAAGTTCTTGATATCAGAAATTCAATTGTAATTAGTTATAATACTGATTCTTGTTACAATTGACTAGTTGCAATTGAGTTTCTGATATCAGAAACTGGCATTTTGGCTAGTTCAAATTCCAACTCCCATTGAAATGAATGAGAAAAAAGTTTTGAAATATTTTAGTTAAAGCTGAATTTCCATTATGAATAATATGCATTTTATCTAGTTAAAGTTGAATTTATGATATCAAGAACTTTACATTCAACTATAGTTAGAATTGAATTTGTGATATCCTCTTGGATTTAATTAAAACTAAAATGGCTTGCCATAGCTCTGAGGTTTTGAGGAAGTTGTCAGTAATTATAGGTAATGAAGAATTTATTTAGAAATGTTTTGCATGGATGGATGCATACGTGTTACAATTTGGAGTGATAACAAGTGCAAAATATGTACAGTACTGTTGTTGCCAAGCAACAAAATATAGGAGAGCAATAAATAACTACACAGGGAAGGACAATAAAACATTTTGAATAAAAGGCACTTTTAAGAACATAAGAAATTTACAAACGAGAGGAGGCCATTCAGCCCATCAAGCTGATTTGGGGAGAACTTAACTAATAGCTCAGAGTTGTTAAAATCTTATCTAGCTCCGATTTAAAGGAACCCAGGGTTTTAGCTTCTGCTACACTAGCAGGGAGACTATTCCACACTCTAACTACACGCTGTGTAAAGAAGTGCTTCCTCAAATTCATTTTAAAATGTTCTCCCGTTAATTTCAATTTTTACCGGATAACATTTAATAATTATTTGGCACATATAATGCTTGCATGTTAAACATGTACAAAATTTGGCTGCTGTTCCATTGTAGAAAAGCGTGTTATTTAGTATAAGCTTTGCATTATATGCTACTTTCAACCCTGTTGTATGTATCACAGTTTTAATTTCATTCCAAGGTTACCCGTGATTCTCTTAGATTAGTTGATACTGAGTTGCAGCGAAAACCCGCATACACACCTAACCTGACCTAATGCATGCTGCCCAACAGTCTTTGGGAGACTTGGTTCCGCTTCGGCTCACTTGTGTTCCAACCCCTTTAACACAGGAACGAATATCGCACACTCCGACAAGCCATCATCGACATGGTCCTGGCCACAGAGATGACCAAGCACTTTGAGCACGTCAACAAGTTTGTGAACAGCATCAACAAGCCGCTGGCTGCTCTGGAGGAGAGCGGGGTGAGTCCCAAAGGATCGGAGAGGAGGGGGGTTTCCACAAAGATTTCCACAAAGATTTCTCAGTTAGCAGGGTTAACCTAAGCTAGCAGTTCTTACAATTAGAATTAGAAATTCTAACTGGACAATCATGACTTCTAAGTTAACCCAGCTAACGGAGAAATCCTGTTTCATGGAAACACCCCCCTGCTCCCTAATTACAAATAAATCAGGGTGGCAGTGAGCGATTCCTGGTACTCCGGAAGCTCTCTGGTGATGTAAATGTGGCCGGTGCAGCCCATGTGCTTTGACTCTCTGTGAGGCTCTTGTGGTTTATGGGGATCCTGCAGAAAGCAAGAAATGAGTGTTTTGATGCATCAGTGGTTTGCAACTAAATGTTAACGATTGACGGCGCCTCAGAGCGGCTCCCCGCAGATGACCGGAGAGGCAGACGTTGCTCCTCTGGCCGCCCGTTTGTGGTGAGAATTTTACAAGCTGGTACCAGGTTCGTCAGCCCAGTGTGGAATTCACTCAAAGGACTTTTTAAAGGAACCTGGAGCTTAATAAAGGTGTCTGTGGATGTCTCTTGGGCAGTGTTTCCCAATCCGATCCTTGGGGACCCACAGACAGTCCACGTTTTTACTCCTTCCCGGCTCCTGGTAAAATGTCAACTGTATGGGAGGGAGCAAAAATGTGGACAGTCTATGGGTCCCCGAGGACTGGATTAAGAAACACTGCTCTAGGAGGCAGTTATTCTAAAAAAAGTTACTCTTATCAGAACTTTCTTGAAGTGTGTTTTAGTCGTAAATTTTGTTGTTTTTTCAGTCCTATTGGCCTCGCATCTTGTCATCAGCCTAACGTTCTAACGTTTTTAATTTTGCTTTAATGGGTGCATAATCTTGAATGCTCTGCTCTCGGCTGTTGGCTTACAGGGGAATGGAGACGAGGATTCAGTGAAGGGTGTCTTGACGTCCCCGGAGAACCGGATCCTGGTGAAACGCATGCTGATTAAGTGTGCAGACATCTCGAACCCATGCAGACCGCTGGAGCTGTGTATCGAGTGGGCAGGGCGCATCTCAGAGGAGTATTTCGCGCAGGTATTGCAACTGCAGGCCTGCAGTGCTGACAGAGGGGGCGGGGGGCAGATTAGACATGCCACTGTTAAAGAAATCCATAATGGGGTGTGTATGTAAATAAAGATAAAAACGCCTTTCCGAATTCTGTAACCCAGGAATCCTGTTATAATGAAATAAGCCACTGTTGTTCTGCTGCGGATCAGCTCAAACTGGCAAACTGCCTCCCAGCTAGCCCAGGAGTCGCTGACGGTCATTGGCAGATTGGTCTTCCAATCAGATCTTGTCTCTGCCACCCACTGGCGCGTGATTTGCAGAGCGAACGCGGAAGTGGTTTGGCAGGACCGCTAATGGTGGCCGTGAAGGAGAGAGAAAACTGAGAAGCGTGTGACCTCCTAAAAAAAAAAAAGAGAAACGGATGCAAACAATTTGTATATATGTATAAACAGTAATAAAGGGGCGTGGTGGAGTTGGAGGACTGAGGTGTTTGCAGGCTCTCTGATGTACTGCTCTGCTCTCTTCCCGCCTAGACTGATGAGGAGAAGAGACAGGGTCTTCCAGTAGTGATGCCCGTTTTTGACAGAAACACCTGCAGCATCCCAAAGTCCCAGATCTCATTCATTGATTACTTCATCACAGACATGTTCGACGCCTGGGACGGTGAGTGACCTTCAGTGGTAACGATAATGCTAACCTATAATGATTTGAGCTACTTAACGAGTCATGATACATCTATGTGATGAGTTATAACGCTGTCACATGCACTGATAATACTGCCAGATGCACTGTTAACACTGTCACATGCACTGAATAACTCTGCCACGTGCACTGGATAACGCTGTCACATGCACTGGATAACGCTGTCACGTGCACTGAATAACTCTGCCACGTGCACTGGATAACGCTGCCACGTGCACTGGATAACGCTGCCACGTGCACTGGATAACGCTGTCACGTGCACTGGATAACGCTGTCACGTGCACTGGATAACGCTGTCACGTGCACTGGATAACGCTGCCACGTGCACTGGATAACGCTGTCACGTGCACTGGATAACGCTGTCACGTGCACTG
>JAODKE010000007.1:7146761-7175612 GCA_026779605.1 Mormyrus hasselquistii | reverse complement strand
CACGTGCACTGGATAACGCTGTCACGTGCACTGGATAACACTGCCACATGCACTGATAATAGTAATGTGGCTCATTGGCTTCATTCATAAATGAAAAAATGCTAAATTTCAGTTTGAGGTTAGTGAAAATAAGAGAGAAAAGATTTTTAATTATTTAAATGATTTTTATTGGATGGGAAATAAGTGCATGACCTAGGGGCCCCTGCAGCATGGGGATCAGCACCATGGAATGCATTTGCACAGACTGGTTTGAAGCTGACGCCGTTTCGCTGACTTTGAATTACTGCTGTCACTGCCTCAGCTTTCGCAGACCTGCCCAACCTGATGCAGCACCTGGACAACAACTTTAAGTACTGGAAGGGCCTGGACGAGCGCAAGCTACACAGCCTACGCCCCCCTCCCGAGTAGACGAGGGGCCTCTGGCAGCCGGCCGCGCTCCGCCCACACTGCGGGGCCTTCCCCACACCTGCCTCCAGCGGAGCCCTGACCGCATCGCGGCGGCCTGCGCGCCCCCCCGCTCCACAAGGACTCCGTGCCCCGCTTTCGTCACAGCTCCTCCACCAACTCCCACCATACCATTGCACTCCCCCCTCTGCAGAGAGAGAGAGGGAGAGAGAGAGAATGGACAGAGAGACTGCCGTCAGACTGCTGGCAGATTGCATAGAAGACGATCATATTCATTTAAAACAGCGAAAGGAAAGTTAACGGGATAAGAGATGGAACGACTGGGAGCTGTGGGGGGGCATGGAGGATCTCATGACCCACAGGGGGACAGTACTTGGGGAAACAGACTTGTGCCAGAAAACCTTGCTTGAACTTTTCACCTGGGCAGAGACTAAAATGGTTAAGAAAGTTAAATGTAATTTAAGAAAAAAAACAGACTGGATTTTCCGCAGTGGTCTCGTCCCGCTTGGTCGCAACTGAAGCACTGCCCAGAAGGGGGCGGCGGTAAGGAGAGACCTCAGATGGCCACAGAGAATACCTGACGCCTTAGGCTGGGGGGGGCCACACAAATGACAGGGTCATATTCTCACTACAGAACTGTTCTGCACCTTCATTTTTTTCTTTGGTGTACAAGCCTGGCAGTTCTACGCTTTGGGGGGGTTTGTAGCAGTGGGACGCGATCCGGGGGGGTGGGCTGTAATTATACAACGAGTACGTTGGATGTGGAATTCGTTAGGTTTGTTCATTCTGAAAGACACGGCAAGCCTGCCTGAGTTGATCACGGGCATCCATATAGAAGTTATGGTGTATTTATTTTGACTTAGGTGTTCAGTATTTTCCATAAATTTCTATGTGATAAACAAATAAAATAGGTAAGTTTAAGAGCAAGAAATAAAAGCCAAAGCTTATTAACTGGACCGTCACGATACGAGTCATATCCACAAAAACGTAGTTTTGTTTTACTTCTTAATATGAGAACGACACCATTTATATTGCACTGTAAGACTACAACAGACATGTCTGAGCATGTTAGAGGAGCCGCTCAGAGGTTTGGGAGGCTGCTGTGTCGTCACCACCGCCTCCGTCTCCGAGCTCGTGCCCTGCACGCCTCACCCGCACCCTCCGAGCGGTGTCACTCCGCAGCAGTGCCGGGGCCCACGAGCTCTCCAGCAGCAGAAGAAAATCTGGGAATAGTTCTGGACTTGAAAGATTTTTTTTTTTTTCCCTCCCGGAGATTTTTTGTATCTGGTTAATCCTACTGAAAAGACTGCCTTATTTTATACAATATTTATACATCCCACTGTGTGAATGAAGCAAGAGCGTGTGGAGTTTTTAATAATTTAGGCAAAAGTAATAATCGAACAAATTGAAATATTTTTGTAGACTACATCTTTTACACTGGATTGACAAAGGTGATTATGAGTGACGGTCTGGATCTCTGCGGCGATGTTTCTCTGCAGTTTGACAGGCATTTCAGTCACAAAATAGACAGGAAAAAAAATATCGGGGGTGAAACAAAGAGGCGTGTCTATCACTGTCTGATGCCAGTCTGTGCTCAGTGTCTTTTGATTTCATCATTTCACATTGGCTTTCGGATTCAGTACCCAGAAAGACCTTTCATCCACAGTTAAGAGAAAGAAACGTGTGTAAGAATATTTGTTAATGAAATGATGTCCTATTTTTAATTTAAATGTTATATAAATATGCCAATATGCATACATAAGCCTACATAAGTCAATATGATATATTGACATAGTTTTTTTTTTCTTTAGACAGAAAGTGTACACTACATCGGGATTTGTATGTTCAGTCTGATTCACTTGTACTTCTGGTCTGAGAGCACCAAAAAAAAAAAAGATTTAAAGAGAGAATTATATGAAGGAAAATAAAATAATGACAATTAATACTTTGCATTATGTTTGTGTAAAAATCACTTCCTGGTACTATATGCGACTTTCACATTTAAGGCTTCTGGTACATTGTTTTTTTACAGGTCTATGTCATGTTGGCATTAATGAGGAATCCATTACTCCTAAATAACAGAAGATTAATACAGAGAGAGCTTTAAACTTGGTAACCATGAGTACTGCTGTGGCACCTGGCACTACACAAGCTTGGTTTGCTGTGGATTGGGTCTGAGCTGAATCTGAAGTTAATGCAGACCCCAGGAACAGATAAATGTTGCCGACAGCTGGAATGTCTTCTCGCAGGTTTGTGAGACCATCTTGCACTCCAGGATCTCTAACGAGGTGGTGGGGGGGGGGGGATTCCAGCCTCCCAGTATCCAGAACGCTGTGGGCAGATTGTCCCCATCAGGTGATGGATGGATAGAAGCCAGGAGTGGAGAAGTCGGCTCTTTGAGCGAATAAAGATGAAGAACTGGGGATTAAATCCATCAGTCCTACCCTCCGTTCTGAAGAGGGCAGGAAGCATAAGAGAAAAATTGAAAGGATTGTTATTTACGCCAGCCAGTACAACTGGGTTTGCTTGATGTGATGACCTTTGACCTCCTGTACGAATCCTCCAACTTAGCCATACCAAAATATTCCTCCTAAAGATATGAAATTCCACAGGAGTTTGCCTGACGCTGACTGGGGTTGCTTTCCTCTGCCCCCATGCAGGCCGATGCAGTGTACAGGTATTTGCGCAATAAGCCTTGTGATTCTGCCACCGGAGAACAGCCTGTACTGCAAACAGCAGGCCAGGGGCCTGTCGGGGTTTTGCTGAGCTTGACGTTTCGAGATTTCTTCTAGTTCGTGGAGCCTGCGGCTCAGTTTGTCCTCATCAAAAAAAAGTGAAAACATGATTTATCATTGACTATGAAAATTATTTTAATTTGTTTGCAAACATTGTAGGGAGGCGGTCATTAGGGTCTTTACTAAATTCCACAAACAGGTTTCAGACAGTAAGTATTTTTTCCATACAAATTTCAACCAGGTATTTGGTACAAGGTCATGAAGTGTAAATTCTGAATTAGATATCAAAAATATATAAAGTTTTGGTTTATAATTTTTGTAATTGTTTAACAATATTCCAGTGACCAGAGCCAATAAAGTTTGCAAAAATGTCCCATTGTCCTGTAAATGACTACAACAATGTTTGTTGTATCCTTCCTGCTGGGTTGCAGTACCTGGGATCATGTGATCCAGTTGGTGAGCTTGGTTGTATCTTTCCACCCCAAAGCTTTGTTCATGGGTGTACAGGAGCAGACTATCGAACAAAGACTATCACAACTACCGTGATAACAATTACATTCCCTTAGCAGTCAGAAATGCTTTTTATACCATGAAAGAAATATCAAGACGCTGACTTTTCCAGGGCAGGATGCAGAACGGAACCGTAAGATACAGCAATGAGATGGAGAAATAAGGACATCATGAGGGCATGGGAGAGACATGGGTTTGACAAATTGGTGGATAGGAATAAAAATGAATGGAAGGCATTTTGCTTTTACAGTAAAACAAAAAGGCATCAGGTTGTGACATGCAGTCTGGGCTTCAGGCATGAATGTGAAATCCCTAATGTATTATTAGTAATTATGCTCTGGTGACAATGACTTCATCATGCAGCTTTTCCCCCATTGCCATCTTAATATAAGATATTCATTAACATAAACATAATTTAAAAGATGATTACAGGTAATCACATGAATACAACTGCAGTTGCCTTTTAATATAAAATTATGAGTCATGGAATATGGACTCACAGACCTGTTTAACAGCAGTGAATGAATCAAACAGAATTACAGATACACAGAGTGGAGCCTGGACTGTACTGCTGCGTAAGTGAGCACCCCCTACTGGTGGGCCAGGCTGCAGACAAGGCCCTGTGCTACAGTACTGCAAACCGCATTCATGTCGGAGAGGGTTTATCAGGGCCACGGCATATCGAACCTGGGCGTGTTAAGGACCCTAATTAGCCAAATCTTGTTTCGCTAAAGTTGTACTTCGTCCATTTAAGATGGTTCTTTTTCTTTATTTTTGCTGATGTTTGAATCTGAGAAAATATGTTTCTTTTAATCGATTTTATCCGCAATCCGTTACATATTTAACGTCTAATCGAATATATCTAATCACTCATTCCGTTGATTGATGTAACATATACACAAATGATTACACCAAATAACTGAAAAATTTGATGCTGTCTGAACAACCACATTACCACAACTTGACGAAGTCGAATTTCTTGCTTAACCGGATAACGTATCATATTTAAGGTGCACCAGTTTAAAATGAATAACTTTGTTTACTGCAGTTAGTCCAGACTACCTTAATCCGACAAGTTGTCCGGCTAAGCAAGAAATCTAACTTCGTGAAACAAACCCTGGACGATAATATTGTAGGACAGGTTTATGTCGTTTTCACGTCGGCCACTAGATGTCATGATTTTAAATGCAGTTTCAATGGTATTTGAATACTAATGATTCCTTCAGTTATAAATTACGCTCTTTTTGAGTCGTGTGCGTGGGGCTCCTTGTTCTCTGAGAAGGGCAGCAGTGTGGAGGCGGTAGAGGACCCGGAAGTTGCGGCTTTTCTATCCACAAGAGTTTTGTCAGCGCCAAATGGCAGTAGCCGCTCGCTGTGAGCACGTGTTTTTGAAATCTTGTATTTCATCTAAAACAGTGTAAATTCACGCTTTTGAATAGATAGACACGTCATTCGTTGGTAATGTAGTTACTGTATTTTAAATGATCGATTGGACGACGCTAAAAACATGGTTACTAACTTTATTGCTTAAAAGAAAAACGCTACTCTGCGCGCAGCCACTAGAGGCGCAGTTTGGAGCCTTACGTAAGCCGTGACGCGCTTCCGGTCTTTGTGTCGCCTACTGGCGGCGAAGGAGTGCCACCGTTGGAGATCCTTTTCCCGGTGCGTTTCTATTTCAACACGCCCTGCAAACGAAGACCGCGACTGAAGCGCAATCGCACGATAAAATGGCCTCTGGCATGGCGGGACAGACATCGTGAGTATCTGCAGCTGCGACGCCCTTTGAACTTAAACCCGATGGCTGGTTAGCCTCCCGAGCGGCTCGGACTGAAGATAGGCCCGAGGTTTTAGCGAAGCACACGCCAGTATCTGCTAACTTTAATTTCCTCTCCAGTTAAAATACTTTTTTGTTTCGTTTAATGGGATTCGGGTGTGTTCCGTCACCTAGGTCTATTTAACTAGCCAGCGACCGAAGATAATCGTCTGTTTTCGTTTGTTTGCTGATTTATTTGTGTGTGGCTACCAACTTGTTATGCGGCACTCGCCTCTGCTTCGGGCTGATCGAGGTGCTGTACTGGGAGTGGTGGTTTTCGCGTATTTGTCTGCTAACTCTCCTGCCCGCTTCCGTATTTCGTTTGGGAGCTAGACAACGATGCGCCTCCCTTCCAATGGGTGTATGTTAAAAACCTTATGTCTGTTTGGTTACGTGGAGGGGAAAGAAAGCAATCATTGTACAGTCATGGTGTTCTGCTGATACTACCCTCCTATATAAAGTACTCGTAGAGCCAAGAACAGGCCGCGATGCTTCTAGAAATGCTTCGAGGCCTACTTGCTCTACGGACAGGGTCAGATCCTGCTATGGGACAAATAGGCTCAAGTTTGGGTAAGGATACTTCACGTAGTCCTGTTTGTTCTTATAGGTGTTTTAATAGTCGATGGGACCAGCCGGGCCCCACTGCTGATATGCTGAAAGGCCTCCTGGGAAACATTTCCTCTTCCCTCACGACGCAAGTAGCCTCTCTGCCAAGCTACACCGGTGGGTGTTTGGCGTCCAGTGCCACAAATGGCTTACCGCTGGCTGGTGGCACAGGATCCACAGCGCCATCCGTCATATCACAGCCGACCCCCACGTCTCCGGAGGAGGAGAAGCCTTCGGGAGGCGTAGAGATGGCCGCTGCCATGGCTGCCAAAATTAACGCTATGTTGATGGCCAAAGGAAAGCTGAAGACCCCCCCGCCGCTGCACAGTAAGGTACTGCACCAGTGTGTCCCTTCAGGCTGTGCCTCCACCCCGGTGGTGTGTGATCAGTCCTTAACACACCCCATGTCCTCCCTGCCCCAGGTTGCCCCCCGTGTAACAGTAGCCAGTACTGCCAGCGAGTCGGTCGTCACCGAAGTGGACATCAACGACGTTCCCATAAACTGTCGCAACTTGCTGACTAAAGGGAAAACTCAGGAAGAGGTGAAGTCCAACTTCCTTGAGTTTTCACCTTTATGATTCTGTTTGGTGGTGTGGAAAAGTTAATTAGCTTGGCGTGAATGTAAATTTGAGTGATGCACCTTTTTCAGATTCGCCAGTACAGTGGAGCAGTGGTATCTACAAAGGGACATTACATGACCAGTGCCGAAAAGGCCCAGTGCCAGGGCGGGTATGTGTCATCCTGAATGCGTCTCACATTTGCGTGTTAATTGGTCATGGTGAATGAGCTGTGTTCCTTCCTTTCAGGGACCGTCCATTATATCTACACGTTCAGGGAAAGAGTCAAGAGGAAGTTAGCAGTAAGACGTTTGCATTTTCGAGGGGGAGGAATTGTCCAGGTTTTAGTTTTAAATGAAGCATTAACTCATTCTGTTCATATGTTCCACAGAGGCGGTGAAGCATATCAAGGAGATCATTTCAGAGGACATCTTGCGGTCTTCGGCAGGGCAGAGCAGACCCGTGGTGCCCACACTTCCCGTTTACACGCAGCCCCCCAAGCCTCTGCCTTCAGCCCAGTCACCTGTCCCACCCCCAGTTCGACCTCCCGTTCAGCCGCACCTCATACCACCACCCCCCCAAAACCAAAAGTCTCCAGCCCAATACAATTGTCATTCAGGGGTACGTAGATGTTACTCTTTCTCTGCATGCCATTGTATTGACCCCGCCCCTTTTCGTGTTTGTCCATTTGTTCTACCAATGGGAGTTAATCTGTCTTACCGGACATCTGTCGGGTGGCCAATGTTATCTGCAAAGGGCCGGCGTGTATGCAGGTTTTCACTGCCACTCCCTAATTAGGTTACTAATTAGAGGACTGATTGGCTGAGGAGTCCTCACACCTGGGTTTGAGCAGCTGACTTGCAGGTCATCCCGAAATCCTGCATTCACAGCGGCCCTTTGCGGGTGACATTGGCCGCCCCTGTGTTAAGCAGTCACATGCTATGTGACCACGGAGGTTAAAGAAGGTGAGAGCGATAAAGAGCAAGTGCTTCTCGCTGATACAAACCTCCTATAGCAACTGCAGGCAGAACAACTCGACCTCCAGTGGATGGTTTGAGTCTGCTGCTCCTGCTGACACCAACCTTGCATCCCCCCCCCCCCTTCGTGTTTCGTGGTATTTCAAGCTTCGCCCCTAACTCTCGGCCCGCCTGGCTGTCTTGCAGAATTTTGTGCACACGAAGGTGTTCGTCGGCCTCGACCAGGCCCTGCCCTCGTTCAACGTGAACGAGAAGGTGGAGGGTCCTAGCGGGAGTTACCTGCAGCATATCCAGGCCGAGACGGGGGCCCGTGTGTTTCTCCGGGGAAAGGGGTCCGGCTACATAGAGCAGGCTTCACGGCGGGAATCGTTTGAGCCACTTTATCTCTATGTCAGGTATCGATCTTCCCGGCTGGTTCGGATATGGGAGCCTGTAGAGGTGTTTTTATTGTCGGGGGCCTGTATGCTTCCTTGTAATTAGAGTTGTTTGTGTTTTTTCTTGTAGCCACCCGAACCCCGCAGGATTAGAAGCAGCAAGGGAGCTCTGTGAGAGCCTGGTGGAGACTGTAAGTCTATGGTTTGTTTGAGGCATCCACTTGCCATTGGAGGTTTAAGAAGGTGGAGGTATCGAGTACCCAATGGCCTTCACTGATACCCACCCAGAACATTTAGTCAGGTCACAGCCTGACCTGGAGCTCAGTGTACTGCACATACTGGCCTTCTGATGTATCTCGAGGACGTCCGTGTGCTCTCTGAGGACCTCCGACGATGCTCAACTCCAGCTTTTCTCCCGCAGGTACGAGCTGAGCATTCGCGCATGGTCTCCGTTTACACAGCGACTGGCTCCACCCAAGGTATGTGATCTTTGTATCGCTTTATAATCACAAGTGTGTGATGTTTAATTAGGGAATATCATTTTGTTTCCCCCATTCGCTTGTTTTAAGTTAAAGTTTGTTTAATCGGTGGTCAGAAGTGTGTGTGATTCTGTCTGTCAGTAAGCATTAACCGTATCTCTATACTTTTATTTCAGCATACCCATCTCACGGATACCCGGCTAATAACGATTATGGTAGCCATGTATCCTGGTATAACTACCCAGCAAACAGTTACACAGGAGGCTATGCTGCGTATCCAGGCTCCAGTGGTTACTGGAGTAGTGCGAATGGTGCTCCCGGTCATTCTAACTTTTCGACAACCCCTCAATCTTCTCAGGCAATGGTTCAGTATCCGGTGTGTCCTAGGAAACCGGCTTCTTATTTAGCCCCGGTAAGTTCTCTCAGCAGGCCGCCATCTGCCGCTGCCGTTCCTCGTAAGTGTGATGACCCCCCCTCCCCCGGCGTTTTTGAGATTGACAAACCCCCCACCACTACCAGTGATTTGCCTGCCTGTATGCTAGTCCACCCTCTGTTGGTGGGCGGGTAGTTTTTGGTGGGTGGGTGTTTTAGACTCACTCTGTCCCCTTGTGAAGGACACCGGGACAAGTTACAGCAGTGGCACGGAGGAATGCCCGTCCAGCCCGCCGCGGGCCGCCAGTCCAAAGCGGCGGTTTCTGGAAGGCTCCGAGGAGGAGTGCGGTGTCTCTGCGGCAGTCCTGAAGAAGGAACAGCCCGCCGCCCCCACTACCGACGAAGACGGAGAAGCCGCCCAGAGGTTCGTAGGCGTGCGGCGCTTCCCCTCTCGTCCTCCCGCGGCCGAATCTGATTGTCTTGCTGTGTCACCGCTAACAGGATGCTGATGCCCCCGCCCCCAGTCCCGGCCGGTCTGACCCCACGCAAGAGGCCGCGGGAGGGAGAGGGTCAGCCCGGTGCCCCTGACCCCAAGGGTACGCATGTTGTTTTTGTTTTCCGTCGTTAGCCACTGTCGTGTTAATTTTAATGCTGAGGATGAGTGGAACTTTGACTCGAAGTCACTTCCCCCTCAAGTACTTAGCAGAAACCTTATAAAGCCCCCCCCCCCCCCCAGCTCTGTGAGCCTGGAGAAGGCTGGAGAAGGATACTAACTTGTCGTTCTCTTTTACATGTTCTGTCTTCCCCTTCTCTCCACATGTTCCCCGGACCTGGATGTGTGGTGCCGTCTCATTTCCTATGAATGACCCACCCCCCTCCCTGGCTGTGGATTGATCACATGCTGTGGATAACATGGGCCTTCCCAATGGCTTCCTTTACCCCTCCTTTTATCTTCCTCTACTTTCCCCACTGCCACACTCTGTATTTCACCCTCCCTCTACCTCTTGCTGTGCTCCTCCTCTGCTCGCTCGCTCTCTTCTCTCTCTCTCTCTCTCCTCTGCTCTCTCCCTCTCTTTTGTGCCCCAACAGACAAGGTGGAGCCTGACTCTCTGAAGAAGGCACGGCCCCTCGACAGTGGACCGGGCCTGGTCCCGTATGGCGGGGACTCCTCAGATGAGGAAGATGATCGTTCACGCAGCAGTAAGAAGTCCTAATTTATTCCGGACAGCGGCATGGCAGTGATCTACGGTGTACAGCTAGAATTTTCGGTTACTTTAGTTTAGTGCCTGCACCTTCCCCCTCTAACGGATGTCCTCCTGTAATCACCCTTCGAGTATAGAGCTTTTCAATCAGACATACTCCCTCAGATTTGCATCAATATGACATACGGCTATTGTAACTTCTGTGAAATTTTCTTGCATTTCAAAATGTTGTAATCCTGTTCCCATGGAATAATAAAATATTTTATTAATCTTTGTTCTGTCCTCTGTTGCGATTTGGAAGTTTGTCCCCTACGTACCTCATGGCCTTAAATGTGTCTCAGCTCATCCCGGGCTCTGTGTGTATGTCTTTGTTTTTTGTGGTAAGGCTTGGAAACGATTTTGATTCTGGTGTTTTGAATTTGCACTGGTTCTCTGTCGTTGTATTTGTCAGTATTTTAAAGTTCTCTATATGCATGTAATTTCCCAAAGAGGCTTGCTCAGTAGATCATACAGAATCATTTTGACCCTGTTAGTGTGCTGGCTTCCTGTCTAGGGTGTACAATGCCTTGTCTTTTGTGTTGCGTGTTGGGTTTCAGACCCGTTGTAACTAGGTAACTGTCACAGACACACATCTAGCAATGATTGCATTTAACTAACATTCCAATCTATTTCTGCAGCTGTGTCCTTGTCTTAACTGTAGCATTCAAGTGGATGTTTGACTTCATTGGCCAATATTTTCAAGACAGGACTTCCCATTGTCAGCATCTGTGTTTATTGGGGGTTGTTAAGGCTGGGGGAGTGTAGCTGTTATAGCAGCATGGCACTGTAATCATAGTGCTTCAGCATAATGTGAGGATGTCTGCTTTCTCTTGGCAGAAGGGTGATGTGCCCAGAATATCACAGTCACTGGCTCTCATCAGACATCTTGCCAAATGAGCTGCCTGAGTGACAATGGTGCCTTATTTGTACTGAAAAGGGATTGCCATGGCAACCATTATAGCGCTATCCCATGGTGTTTCTATACAAAGATTCCTCATTTGTCACCAGTTTTGCCTGTAATTAGAAGCATATGATTTTACAGAGCTTGGATGATGCTGTGCTGTTATATGTAGCCAAATTTAGAGAATCAAAGCTAAAGCATTTACATGTCTGATTTGAACTACACGGTGATGCTTCGGTGGTTCCACCTTCTGCTCCTTGCAGTCCTCAATCTCCATCCCCCAGCAGCAAAAATGGGTATTTTACAATTTGGGTAATTTTGACAGAGATCCTGTCAGCCGTATTGCTTCATTGCCTGGCCTCCAAGAACTGCAAAGTTGTATTTAAGCATGACATGCATATTGATCTTAATGGGCCTATAGTCACAGAACATTCTTCAAACGTTACTCTGGTGTTCGTTAGTTTCATATCTCTGGCTTAATTGGATATGTTGAAAGCAATCTAGTGATCACATTTTTACTATTGGGCTATAAATGTTGCTCTTAATATGTGGGAATCTGGGGGAAATGCATGTGATTTTCTATTAAGTGTTAAGGGCTGTTTTACACATGAAGTTGGCAGGCCACAAACAGCTTGTTCTTCCTGGTACGAGTGTCAGTTCAATATTACACTGAGGCTGAAGGACTGCTCAGTGGTTCTTGTTGCCCTGTTAGCAGATACAACAGAGATCATTAAGAATCATGCCAGATGACGTACTCCTGCTGAACCTGCTTGACATCCAGTACTGTCATCAGTGCTTGGGTGTCTGTGCTCTGGAGAGCACAGAGACTCAAATCCAACCTGAAACTCTCCTGCTTTTCAACACAGATCTAGTCATATACTACAGTTATGCAGTAGGTTCCAAATCAGTCCTAGATATGTATGTTGTTACATTTCCAGTGAATTCTGTGCGAGCACCCTGCAAGGCAAGGTCTGAAAATGGGAAGATGAGAGTACTGCACAGTGAATTTCATCTATGGGACCGTTCTTTTCCTTCTTATGTACCCCTTCAGAAAAGAAAACGGGAAAATCAGTGAGAAGCCGTACCAAAATAACCAGTTTAAAAATGCAATAACTTTTATTACTAATAATATTGAGAGCTCCTTACTTGCAGGTGAGACAATTCACTGTTGCCATGACCCCAGCATTCAAAATGATTTATATTATGGAAATCGGTTACGTGTAGTGTTTATTTAATAATTATTAGTATGTTTGTTTCAGCGTCGAGTTTAACACAACCACTATCGCTGAAATATTTTGAAATTGATCTTCTGTCGTCTTGTCTAATAATATATTGCATGTGCACGATAAATATAAGTGACGTATAATAATCTACACTACTACAAAACATTGATTTTTTCTCCTTTATATATAACCCATGTTCGTTTACTCAATGTTGGAGATACGATTTAAAGTTCTCGTTAAGAGGATATCCTGTCATAATGGGTTTGGGTTTCCCGGACACGTGATTCATGACGTATCACGGGGTCAAAAGAGAGGGGCGACGTCATGCAAATGGCGGACGGAGTAAACACTGCGGTGCTGTGTCCGGTGCAGTTAGTACATGAAAAGAAATGACGTCTATTGAGTGCGAGCGCTTGGACAGTTTGGACGGATGGGTGGCCATAAAAACGGACGCCTTCGAGGAAAGCGAGACCTTTAGACTGGGCTTTATCGTGCAGTGGAACGTCATAGAGTGCAAGTTCGCCGTGACTTGCCACAACAGGACCCTCCAGCGGCGAAGGCGGACAGAGGACTCGACCCCTGGCGACACTCAGACCAGCTGGGCCGGGCTCTTCTCTGTCAGCGACCTCCGAAATGTCCACCGACAGTTCACGGGCGTCAGCGACCTGCTGGAGCCGCACTTCCCTGACTTATCAGCCTTCGAGGGTGGCAACATTTGGGACCTCATCTTTCCAAGCCGGGCGTCCGGCCCGGATGAGTCCGACACGGACCTGGACACGCCGTGCCGCCAGCTGGAGCGGTACTTGAGCGCTGCAGTCGACGTCTGCGGCCGGAAGATCGTGCTCGATTCGTTATTCGTACAAGACGAACGGGACGTGGAGGAATACTTTGAAAACTTGCAGGAGTTTAAGAGAAGGACCATGCAGGACCAGATCGACAGAGCGAAAGGCCATCTGCGAACGGTGAGGCTATACAGCTGGGTACATTCGGGTATTCACGGCTCCGTGAGGCTGACTGTCCTCTTCTGTGTTTCCTCTAGTGTCTCCGTTTAGAGAGAATGCGAAGTTTTCTGTTCACCCACATGAGCGATCAGTTGAGCCTTTGGTTTTTCCCTGTACAATCGATGACCACTTCCTCCCTCCGTCTTTTAAAAAAGTAAAACCTGCACGACACACGTAAGATGTATAGGAGGGGTGTATAATGTGACGTCATCAATCGTCACAAAATCAAATGTATTGGTAACAATCTGTTACGTGATTCGTGAGATGATTAATTCCTGAGTTTTGACACTGCTGGCTAGACTCTCCTGAATGACAGTGACTTTCGACAAGATTGAAACCGACAGTGGGCGGTCCTTAATAATTCATTGGTTTGAGTTAAACGCTTTAGTAAGAATGATTAAAATATGGGAGCCCTTAGTTGCTGCAGCTCCGTAAGTGCTCATCTGAAAAATGTGACCGGTCAACCAGTAAAAACAACAGTTGCTTGGGTAAGTGACTCTATTCATCTTTCCAGCTTCTAGTTAAACCAGTCAGTCACATGGGTGCCCTTCCCCAGTCAATATAGAAATGAAAAGCTCTCTGATACAGACATGAATCACTTTAATTTGGGCCTCTTTGAAACAATCTGTGGGTCGTCTGATTAAAGAAACATAAACTCTGTTTCGGGCCCTCACACTTGTCACAAATTCTCCTTTCCTTTCTTCCAAGATGGGTCATTTTCATGCTCCTATGTCCTTTTTAACAGCAGGGGTGTTGGAACTGCATGAATACTGTGATATTGTAATTTATATACCTGGGATATTTTTCTGCTCTGGGGAGCATCTCCCTGCTCAGTGCATTCTGTGGCAACCATATTGGGGCAGCCAAGGTGACATTTTGGCAGGGGGTCCAGAATTTCTTGCTACCCCCAGCTTACCAGTAATTCTTATTCCCTCCTGCCCTTTTGCCTGGTTTCATTTAGATTTTAAATAGATTTTTTTATTACAAGTCTAAATATCACATGCTATCTGGCGTGATATTCTTTGAATTCAACTGGGAGTTGTAACTCATTGTCATCCAATGAATGAAATGTGTGTCTTAATCTATTTTTCTTAAGTTTGGGATTTTGAGTCAAAATTATAATGAATCAATCAACATAATAATATATTCTATAAATATATTCTATTTTATTTGTGTTTTGTGATCAAGGTGGAAAGATACTCATTGCAGTTGATATGATGATTAAGTGTAGTACTAGAATGTTTTTATTCAGAATTCTATTAAAATTTATAATGCTGTTGTACCCTGTAAGGTGTGAAAGCTTATAACTGAATACTGACAGACGGTTAAGGAAAATATTAAACTTTGTTTTTCAGATATTCCATCAGCACAAGACCACTGACAAGTTGGTCATCCTATTAAAGATTTATGAGGAAGAGGATGAGGCTTACAGAGAATTAGTTACCGTGGCAACACATTTCTACCAGTACCTGCTGCAGCCTTTCCGGGACATGAGAGAGCTGGCCATGCTGTATAAAATGGAGATCCTGGTAGGTGCATCCATAGAAACTGTCAGTGTGGAGGAGAAGGAATATCAATGGACCGATTAAAATGGCTGTAAGGTCATAAGATGAAATTTCTGAGTAATAGTCGTGACGTGCAAATTCACAGGGCAAAGTAGTTGCATGTACATGAGATGGATATCTTCAGCAAGTCAAAAGCCAGAGAGTGCAGCTTACTCATGAACACACCAAAAGTTTGGAATGTCTTGAATCATGAGTTGTAGGGGAGGGAAAAAAAATACCGATTTTACTATTAATCATGATCATGGTTTTGACGATTTGATATCGATTCACAGAATCCCAAGATTGATCTAGTTAATTTATACCTTTTCCCCATGATGTTGAAAATATCGTCGCTGAATTTTACTTGGTCCTTATCATATAGGTGGCACTACTTTCTCCCTCACCTAAAGGAGGGCTGCAATAATATTGCACAATCGCCTTGCACCGCCATCTTGGTGCACTGTCAGTCATGGTAATGCAGTACTCCAATCATGTGATTGCAAACAAGTCAAGTAGGGCTTTATTTTCACACCAGTCCTATTCCGTACACTGCTTAGGCTGATGTGAAATAATGTTATATAAAAGCAAAATAAATAAAATTCAAAAAAGCAAACGATGTAAAGAGAAAATGGATATTATTAGACATGACTTACTGTCAGTTATGAGAATATTATTATTAACTGTGTTTGTTTTTTTTTTTTAAACTTTGTGGGTACCACTGAAGCAAATGAAAGTGAATAAAAGTCTGCAGGTGTAATTAATTTAATGTGGGCTGCATACAACGGCTTCAGAGGAAAGCATGGCCAAGATAAAGTACAAGAATAAAGTTCATGCTTATTATATATAGTTTTTCTTTATTTTTGTCAAATAGTGATAACTTGAAATTTTGAATGGAATCCATTCGGGCACTTGTGAACCAAATTGTGAGGTCAGGGCTGGTTCCCAGCCCTAAACAATAACCGTATGTTTCTCAATTTAAAAAGATTCTAATTTATGCATTTAAGTTAAAGTCCTTCTGAAACATGACCAGTGAGTTTTAAAATTGGCCATTTTTATTTTCAGCTATTCCTTTCAGTCAGTTATTTTCTTGTCCTTAGAAAGAGGCAGGTTGGTTTGTTTAAGGATCTGTGTATGTTCCTCAAATAAAGAGAGGAACTTTTGTAATTTTGTGTCCCATTAAGAGCTTTTTAAATCTCTCTCCCAATATGGAAAGCTGCTATATAGCATTTCGTGTCTCATTATTTTCAGATTGATATTGAATCGGAATCAACTTGGATTGAAATGAATCGTTAGCTTGTGAATCCGAATCACATCGAATCGGGGCATCTGTGCCAACACCCAACCTTATTCTGTTCAGTAAGGGTGATGGGAAGGCCTTATTCCTATGAGACATAAGTGATTCTTTATTTTCCCAAAACCAGAGGAACATATGGGTATGAGTGATTTGCTATCCCCAACTTGTGGTGGTGTTTGTTTTCAGAAATCACTGGAATTTGATGACTTGGGGCCCAAGAGAATAGCCGATCTTGAGAGAGAAGCGGAAGGTTGGCGTGAACGGGCAGAAGATGCAGTGAGCTCCATCCAAGACATCACAGTCAACTACTTTGTGGAGACATCTAAGTCACTGGCAGGTATTTGCTGTAGTTCTGTGAACAAGTATCCCTGCATTACTCTCACTGAATGTAGAAGGTCAATGCCAAGCTGACGAGTGTTCTGCAAGCGTGCTCGGAATTCCTACTGGAGTATTCATTTGACAGGAATGCTAAAGCAGATGGAAGAGGACAGGAGACGGTTCGGACAGGCTTCCTGGTCCTGTGCGGCCCCCCGACTGGAAAGGCTGAAGTTCATGCTTGCTAAGGAGACCTTGCAGCACATGAGAGCTAAGGAAATGTGCCTTAACCGCAAACGAGATGCCATCAAAGAGAAGGTGAGCATCCCGCTGCTTTGATCGCCTCCGCGTCTGTCTGCCTTTTCTCTCTGTCGTTGGTGCTTTATTCGCGTGGTACTCCGGGGTGCCACTCAGTAATAATGTCTGCGCTATTTCCGGCCCTGTCGCCTTTCAGCGGCAAGCAGACTGAAGAGTAGCCCTCAGGGCTCAGTATCATTACCTCACTTAGCTCATAGCTCCATACCACAGCTCACTTTTATCCAACCCCCCCCCCCCCCCCAAACAGTTTCATACAGCTTTGGGGATTCCGGTTAAATAACAAATGAGATCATCCGTGTATTTAATTTCAGGTGGTAATTAACAGATTAAGCACGACTTGTTAATGAGGATGGTCGCTGTTTGAAAAAGAAATGGCTGGGGGGGGGTCTTCTCTCAACACCGTCTGACGGTGAGGTGGGACCCTGTTTATAGCCTCCCTCCCACTCACGGTGCCGAAGAACTTGCTGAGTCAGTGTGGGCGCTTTAAGGCACGCTTGTGCTTCGGGGTGAGCGGAGAAGCTGGCTGAGCTGCGCATATCGGCTAGAAGGACCACACCCTGCATTCCTGGATTGTAAATGTTACAGCTTAGAATTTGTTATATTTGTTTAGTGCATTTCTTAACTGTATGCTTTATAAAACAACTGTAATTTTGCCTTTTGAAAATGTTTGTTTGTAATGTGTGAATGTGTGGTCGAGATATGACCTTCCCAGCTGTAAGCTAATTTATTACTTGCCTGCAAGTCAAGTGAAAACACATTTTAATTTTTGTTATTTTGAGCTGGTAATTAGCTGGTATGATTGTATGCTATTTAGACCATCATATCTCTGGCGAATGATGCTGTTTATACATAATCTGTTTTCACTCGCAATGAAATCATTATGGGCGTAAACAGGCAGAGGAATACTTTCAGTGCATGTGTGACAGATGTGGACCTGGTAACCATGGGGCCGCCGTGTCACTGACAGGGAGACCGTCTGGGTGAGAGACACCTGAGATCTTTTACTCTCTGCCCGCAGATGGGGGCGCTGGCTGAGCAGAGGGAGAGCGTCGAGTCTGTCGACTCGCTGGAGCTGCAGTATTACGAGGCCCAGCTGGAGCTGTATGACGTGAGGTTTGAGATCCTGAAGAACGAGGAGCTGCTGCTCGTGGCCCAGATCGACACGGTGCGGCGGCAGATTAAAGGTACTGCCACAGTGACTGCCGTGAGTCACGTGACATGTCACATGACTGGAGGGGTGTCAGGATATGGCAGCTTTCCTGTCCTTAAGCGCACCCAGAACGTGCTTGGCTGCTTCGCTGGCCGACTCTTCTCCCTGGGATGTTCTCATTATGTCCTTTCAAGAACGGCCTGTCAGCCTGAACATGAATATTTAAACCCTTGCCAGACGTTCAAAGACCTCTAAGGGTCTTAAGATGGAGAAGAACCTGCCAGATTGCTTGGCATGAAGCATCAGAGCTTATTGACTCAAAGAGAAATAGTATGCATGCAGATATCCTGATTCGCTGATCCAGTGGAATGAAGTCTGTCTCTGAGAGTTTGGCTTGAAAAGTTGGAACTTAATTTGGGTATTTTCACACTTTTTTGGAAATGTTTGAACCTTTGGTAGTGCTGCTGTGAGCGAGTAACACTGAGGAGCTGTCAGTCCATGAGTGAGTGAGTAACACTCAGCATCTGTCAGTCTGTGAGTTGAGTAACACTCAGCATCTGTCAGTCTGTGAGTTGAGCGACGCTGAGGTCCTGTCAGTCATTAATGTGAGAGTGAATAATGCTAAGTACCCACTTGGGTGTGAATGTGTAAAATTACTTTTTGAGTGCATGAAGAGATGAGAAACTGTTGTGCAGAGATGAAAGAAGAGGTGGTCTACTATGATGCCTGTGAGGACCCAGCGGAGCTGCGAGGTGAAGAACAGGCCAGCCCTCTGCGGGACCCTGGTACCCCCACCATCATGACTCTGAGCCGCCGGTTGCAGCAGCTGGAGACCAAGAGGGGAGCCATCTGTTCAAAGAGGGCTTACCTGCGCAACAAAAAGGTGAGGCGGCTCCCTCCAGACACAGGGGCCACAGGAGAACCTCGGTCAGCCTCCACTGTGGTTCATCCACAACTTACCAAGTACACGGAGCCATGGTCCTATTCAAGGAAGTGCAGGGGAACACCTTGAATGGATGCCAGTCCATCACAGATACTCACACACAGTTACACCCTATGCCAACAGACGTTGTAGAGAAGGACTTTATATTCCTACACTCTATGTTTGGATAATCGGACAATCGTCAGACGTTACAGTGTGGTTACAGTGCGGTTGGGGGCTCTCCTCCTCAGGACCAGTGTGTGGACGCCCACGAGCAAAAGCAGCAGCAGGCGCAAGACAGTGCGACCCGCTTCCACCAGCACCACAGTGTCCACCTGGTGAGTCGCCATAGAGACCATCTCCATCCCATCTGTGAGGTCTTCCTGGGAGAAGCCTTGCCGAAGTCCTGAGCGAAGTCATTAAGCTGAAAGGTTAATGGCTTCTAGCGAAAAGACAATGGGATACGAGGCGGGCGTGGGAGTCGTAGATGGGAGTCAGCAAATTCACTCGCGGTTTGTGAGGAAGCTGGTCCCTGAGGCACGAAAATCGGCCTCTCACTGCCCCCCCATCTCGCTTCCTGCAGAAGCGAGAGCTGAGGAAAGAGGAGGAAAAGAAGAGAAAGGAGTGGGTGGACCTGGAGCGGGAGAGGACTCTCAGAAGACTCAGGTCCTTCAGAGAGGTAATTACCCAGCATGCGCGGCTGTCCCTTTGTCTTCATCCGTTTCCTCATGTGTCGCATGAAGAATTGTGGTCATACAGTTTGTTTGGTTGGTCTAGTCCCCATGTTCCAATAATATTCATGCTTCAAGTATTACTCCAAGATCAAAATAGCAGCGTAGTGACTCGATGGAGTGTGCTATTTTTCCACTTGGAGATAGCTTACCGCTAGCTGGACTGTTAGATGATATTGTGTTTGTTTTGCAGAAGAGGCAGGGCCAGTATGTGCTGAAGAGGCCATCCTCAAAAGCAGCTATCGGTGATTCCCTGCCGGCAGACCCCTCTCAGCCACTGTCAATCATCAGCCTAGCACCCCCAGGGGGCCCCCAGGTCACCGCATCCCAGAAGTCACCTAAGAGGAAGGTTCCAAAGCCCAAAGACATCCCGGTCCAGATCTTCACTCCCGCGGGGCCGTCGCAGGCTCTCACTCCGTCAGCCACCTCTCTCCCTCCACCTCCCCCTCCCCCTCCCCCACCTTTACCACCCCCTCCCCTACCGCTCCCACGTACATCACCCCAACAAGATCCTGAGCTGCTGGACACACCCATGCCGCTTCTCTCTGAAAAAGGGGTCTCGCCATTTCCAGACAGGACCACACTCAAGCAAAACATCGGTGAGAAGCATCTCATGAAATTGTTTTTCTTCCCTGTTTATTTTTTTCCCCTCCTGTGAAATGGAGGGGGGGGTTTCATGTAAAAGATTGAGTTACTAATGTAAAAACCAGTGACCTGAATAAGTACATTTCACTTGAGGTGCCAAGTTCACGAACGTTCCCAGATGGCTGTTTGCTGTAGGTAGACAGGTTGCCAGTAGCTCAGATGAGGACCCAAGCCCAACTCGGACATGAGTGTCCCATGGAGACCATCTGTGTCAGACTGTCTCCCCTCAGAGGCCTTTTAGCTAAATGGATAAATGTTACATTTATATAGCATTTTTCCAAGACCCCCAAAGTACTTTACAGAAGCAATGGGGAGCCACTTCAACCAACACCCACCTGGATATTGCAATGGCAGGTATGTGGACTGTTACTTCAGCTGCATGTCCAGTAGGAGGGGGTTAATGGTTAGGGCATTACATGATAAGTTATAAACCCCTGCCACTTGACTCCACTCCTACCCCAACCCCAGGGGGGGAGTGAGGTGGTGAAGGGCCAGGAAAGAATTCCCCAATTAGATAGAGGGTTTTATTAGGAGAGCAGCAGTGCAGATAGGGCCACCACCCTTACTCAGGGGTCTTTTCTGACATCGGGACAGCGGTTTTATGTTTCATCCGAAGGATGTGTCACTGTATTGGAATCCACAGGATGTGCTCCCCCTGCTGGCCAGGCAACACCTTTTCCATCAGCATCCCAGCTGGTCTCCTATCCAAATACTGACCAGGTCTAAACCTGCTTAGCTTCAGGTGGATTAGCAAGGCCTAACCTGCAGGTGCTATGGCTGCTGACAGTTTGTGAGTGAAGTCAGTCTCTTCTTGATCCCGTTCGGCGTCCTTTTTCAATTTTAGATGAATCTCACCGTCGGAGTCGCCAGACTTTCCATAACTTTTAAATAACTGTCCAGGTTCTGTGTCGCACGTGCATTTGGCACCAGCCTGTATCCTCCTCTCTGATGTCCCCTCTATCACCCCCGCTCCCCCCCCCAGGCTCCATGGATGAGGTGCTAGCCTCCCTGCAGAGGGGAGAAATCCAGCTCCGCAGGGTGGAGGCGAAGGCCACACCGGCCACCAATGTGCGGGATAGCATCCTGTCTGCCATCCGCCTCGGGGTGAAGCTGCGTAAGGTGCAGCCCCCACCGGGGCCCCAGGCCTGCCCGGGGAGCCAGGCCTCAGAGCTGGAGCTCAGCATCAAGGCCGCCATGCAGCGGATGAAGAAAGTGTCTGCAGATTCGGACGACGAGGCCGGGGGGGACTCCTGCCCGTCAGGAGACTGGGACAACTAAGACGACAATGCTGCGTCATGCCAACTTACACATGGTTCATTTTTTTTGGCTTCTTTTGGGGCTTTTATTTTTTATATATATATATTTTAAAGAATGATTTTATAAGCATTTGGAGAATAGTCATAATAGACCATGGAAGGTGGTGTTGCCTGCATTAGGTGGCCTTGACAGTAGGATTCCAGCCTTGTAAAAACGGAATTACAGGAGGACAGAAAACCTTACCAAGCCACTGACCAAGAGGATTGGTTATATGTAAGCCTTTGTCCCTAATCCACAGATATGCTTGCAGCAGTTTTATAATCCTTATCGTGCGATGGCTAATTCTTAATACGGTAGCAGAGCTCCTTTAAAATGGTTTTCCGTGGCACTTACCGGATTGTGGCTTCTGTGGTCTTACGGAAGGAAACGCGGTGAAGCCTTTTGCACTGAATTAGTTTTTCTGCGTTTTTGGTTCCTTTCCCTTTCCTTTCTGTTTCAATATATTCAAGGAAAAGTGCCCTGCAGCGTGCCTGGAAAAATTGCTGTTTTAGTGAGAAATAGCAGCATTTTCAGAGAATGAAGGACTGTGACAGTATTATGTTAGATACCAACCCAAAAAAAAATTTTTTTTTTTTTTTTTGGTTATGGGGGATGCTTTCAGCTTCTCCACTGTGATTATGTACAACCTCGGTTGGCTCAGTGGTTAGATGGGCACTTACTTATACTGCCACCTAGTGGCTGGCTGCACAGTCCACAGTCACCCTGCTGAGCTGGTGTCACCATGGTAATGGGCACACAAGCCTATGTTGAGCAGCCTGGTTCGGCTCCTGTGTGAATGGATGTCAAAATCACTTTGTTTTTCTGGAAAATGCGGTCTTGATGGACAGAGTGTGGCAGAGTGCAATAAAGTTTCTGAACTGGCTTCTCCTGACCTTCCTTCAAATTACCAGGCTTGTGGGAGCACCAGCTGATAGAGCCATTACAGAGCCTCGCTCTCCCTGCTGAAGATGTCAGCACTGGCGTAGGAGCCGCGTCCATCCTTACGGCAGGCGTCCTCCGGAGGGCCGCATCCTGCGATTGGTGTGCATGCGTGGCAGCGTCGGCCCGGGGCGGGAGTGACAGAAGGGACGAGTCGTGGGGGGAAAAAGGCAGACCAGGTGCAGACCAGCCTGACTGCACCGAAAGACAGATCCCAGCAGCCGAAGTTACTATGGAAACGGGATGGCTTAGCGGGGGTGGTCTATGGTAACATCTCTGCAACACACTCTTAATTATATTTTACAAACTCGCCCACGTCACACAAGATGCCTGGCAGAAAATAAAAACACTGAGGGGATCACCGAAAGCGCCGGTCTTTTCTGATTCGGGGAAGTGGCCCAGCTATGCTGAATGACATCTCTCTGCCGGTTCTGTCGTCGTAGCTGTTTATACCACTATTCAGTCACGGTTGAAATAAAAGTGGTAACACCATTCAATCTTTATGATCCTTTCTTGTGCATTTCCGTCGCTCGGCGATACGCCAGAAATCCATCCAATCGCTACAGTAGCTCATTTGCTTGGCTGCATATGAAAATGAGAGAACTGACACCACCAGCGATGGAGGCGAAGTTTCCAAGGTGATATGGCCCTGTACCATTCAGCCATCGCTAACAGGCAACATGAATAATTCTACAATGTAAACAACCAATAAAAATGTTTTCATAGATGCCCCCGGTGCCAGTGGAGAAAGCCCAGGGTTTCACTCTCCTCAGCAGAAGGCAGCCACCCAATCTCAGCACCGGAGGTGACTGTAGCTACGCAAACACAAGCACACAGCATCTGGAAACTCAGACAGACATCTCGGTCAGGGAGCAGCGTGACAGGACCGAGGACAGCAGATGCGGACACTTCCGTGCACGATGTAATAAATGAAAACAAGACACCAACTTATTAATTAAACTATATTTGAACAATAATCAAGTATGTATGATACAATATTGAACCCTTCAATCACAAAAGTGGGTAAGATTCAATTCTGCCAGAAAAAGGAAAAAAAAAAGAAGTTCTAGAAGTTCTAGGTTTTACATACAACAGTGGAGACCTCTGACAGCAGTAAACACTGGGAGGGGTTGAGGTACACTTGTAATCCGAAGGACAAACACACCAGACCATCTGTGCAAAACACAATCCTGTTTAATGACGCTAATGGCTAAAAACACACACTCGTCAGAGCGGCGTTTCCCATTGCAGTCGTTTTGTAAAAGGAGTTTCGCCGGGGGGGGGTGGGATTGTGTTCCAGAATGAGAAAAGGCACAGGTTGAGCCAAAAGGATCAAGCCACCCGCCCGGCTTCCCCTCCGCACTACGCTGTGCTCTTAAAGGACTTCGGGAAGCAGTGAGGGGACACGAGACCAAACGCCAAAGACGGCGAGAGCGGGAAGTGTGCGGGCGCCAGGGCGGCGGCGTCGGGAGAACGGCTTCTACCGAAAGCCCCACAGAAGCGGGGGATCAAAATGCAGATACACAAACATGGTTCCACACACTAGCAGCAAAGGAAAAAGTTAAAATTAAAACACCTCTTTGAGAAAACAGCCACCACCACAAAGAACCCTGGGAAGCAAATCCCTCACATGAACTAATTCAAAGAAATTTTGTTCTACTTGAATAAATCCATTTTACATGCAAAACCCTTTGAACACTGCACTCATTTTAAGTCTCTGGCATAGGGCGCCTCCTACTGGTCGCACTTCCTTTACCAGGCCCTTCCAGCTTATGCACATACAGTCCTGCAGGCGGTTTCCAAAGCACCACTAACCAAAGGATTCTGCCTTCTCTCCCACCCTCAGCACGCTGTGGGAGGTGCCTTGTTAGCAGACATCTGCAGCCAAGAGGCACCACAACATCCATAGGATGCGTTCGATCGGATCCTCCTTTCTAAAAAAATCCACCACATTTCAATCACGTCTGATGATTTTACAATTTCAAGGATCTGCAAGTCATAATTAACGTCATTTCTTGCTCTCATGCATCAAAGGTGCAGTAACGGCCGCGATGCCTAGAAATCCCCAAATCCTCCGTTAAGTTTACAAAAGATGAAAAGTGAGTGGAAGGCCTTCATGTTCAGAGACAAAAACTGAGGCACTTTGTGACACTGTGCAGTTCATGTATGTGCATGAGCACAAAACGGCTGTTCGGTCTCACCTGAGATCATCTAATCCAACTGCGGGCAGCCCTAATATCAGCCTCCCCCCCTTAAATTTCGGAATTATGCAAGCCGGTCTTGTGTGACCGCAATCTTATTATGTTACCGGCTGGATAATCTCCTCTCCTGCCAACTGAGTCACCATCCCTTAGGAAATAAATCCCAGCCCTGATTCTAACCACAAAAGCTAGACAAAGAGTTATAAAGAAACGTAAGACTGTACCCTTCACCTGTCGTTCACACAATTGTATCCCCGTTGAGCCAATTCATTACAGTGGCTCAGTCACCTGTGATGTACGGTGTAAGGCTGACAAAGATGCAACCAGGTAGAGTCAGTCTGCCTCCTTCCCAGTTTTTCCATAATTTCAGGGAATCTGCTTGGGAATGTCATACCACTGAACTCAACCTGATGATCTTTCTGTCTGGTACAGCTGGTCCAAACCATTTCAGTTGTCCACCCCCAGCTTAGACAGCCCCTGCCGGAACTCGTGCAGCTCGTCAATTTTTCCATCCAAAACATCCATGAACTTCTTCAGCTCCACCTTCAGGTGCCCTTGCTTGTGGCGGCTGTCCTCTATGTCAGCCTCTAGTGTGCCGATTCTGCTCTGTAGGTCCTTGTTCTTCGTTTCGGCGACCTGGTAACACAGACATGGGGAGAGAGCGAGACTTAAGGGCGGCGGTGGGGCCGAACGGTATGCAGACAGACGTTTGGGCTCCCGGTCAGGGGAGGGTGCTTCTGTCCGTCTCTCAATCCCACAAAAAGTCTTATTATTTCGAGAAAGTTCTCTCCGAAAGTTCCCTGCAAGCCAGGAGGCCCTAGCTTTGTGCAGCGGCTGCACTGCCATAAGAGGTGAGGTCAGGAACTCTATACTTGTCCTGCGAATACATGCTTTTTCCAGCCACGTCCTGCAACCTGATCTACCTTGTAGTGAACCCAGCTTTAGATAGTTGGATCAGACTCAGCTGCTTAGCTAGTCTGTGCAGAGAGGCAAAATATTCGAAGCATGCCTTTGTTGCTGTCACACAGTCTTGATGACACTGTACACACAAGAGGACTAATGAAAATGTGCTCCTATCTGGGCCTTATGCGCTGAGGGCAGGAAATACCAGGAGCAAAAAGAACCATGATTTGGGGGGGGGAGGGGGGGGATTTAAAAGGCCTCAATATGGCACCATCTGCTTCCAGGTGTTCTCTGAAAACACAATGTGTCATGCTGTAATCTCAGCTACACGAGGATGACAGAGGGCAAAAATACCCGACAGACTGACTCTGGAGCTGTTCACACAGATGTCACATTAGGTCCTATGACCGAAAAAGGCACCGGTATGATTTATGACAGTGTGGAGAGTCGAAGGAGGTACGGCATCACACAAGCTACTGAAAAATCTGACACACGCTGATTAGCACAATGAAGGTGCATTTTGAACACAGGTCAATATGTAATCGGTCCAGGCTTCATCTTTTCAAATCCTCCGCAGGGAATATTACTCACGTCGCTGTCACAGTTGAATGTTACCATAACAACGCAAAACCAGCATAAGCCTCGTGCTGGCAGTATGAACGGCACGTGAGCGGTGAAGTCAAGATAGAAAGCAAGTGAGTGGAAAGATGTCATCGTCCTCAAAGTATGCTAGAAGAGCGGGGGACGAGCCACAGCTCACAGTGCTCAGTCTGTTCCTCACCAGGGTTTCTTTAAATAAATGCGTATCTATAGCGATAGGCACGTCGCCATGACACCGCTGCATAGCGTTAGCGACAGCAAAGCACTACGCTATTGTGGTGTTGCTCCATGACTCTGCAGCAATGGCATGTCACCACTATACTGATCTCTATCCTGGGTGACAGGGAAGCTGCTCCTGCACCACCTGTAGCCATGTGACTGCTCCAGGGTCCCACAAGGCAGCTCTGTCTGGGTGCGGCTGCCGTTTCGCGTACGAGTAGCATTAGCCTACTAGCGTTTCACGTGCACACGGCTTTAGAGGTCGCTCCGCGCGTACCTGCAGCTTCTGGTTAAGGTTCTCACACTCCTCCATGAGCTTTGGGATGATCTCAGCCTGAGCCCTGAGGCTCTCCAGTTCCTGCAAAAAGAAACGCACAAACAAGACGGATAACATGCAAATGCTATTACAGGCCTGGGGGTCACTTGGAACCCAGAGGAGATGCAAATGGTTGAACAGCTAACACCTACATAAGGACCTTCAAAGTAAAACCCTATTCTTTTTCTGTGATGGTTATTTAACCATCTGAAGCATCTCTGTCAGAGAATGAATGTTTATCCAAGCTAATAGTATAGTGCCATCAATGATGTGGCTGGCTGGTGCTCTGAGAGGATGCAACTGCGGTGAGGATAAGGGATAAGTAGATGGGTGTAAACCCAAACAAAGCGAGACCACAGCCACTGTCCAACCGAAACAAGATCCCCGGTGGGCATTTGAAAGCTACACCTGCTGACATATAGAGGAAATAGTTGTAGAGGTCGATACTAATGAAATACGTGCCTAAGTTGGGACAGCATGCAGGCATTTTAATAAGCGTGGCACAGAATTGACGGGCCGAGTCTCTGGCAGTGCGGACAGTAATCAGGGCTTGCGGCAAATGTGGGGGCAGAGGTAGCCCCCAGACCCCAGATGCCAGAAGCAATCTCCTCGCTGATGGGGCCACATGTTCCATTACAAATGTACCACAGGGGTTCCCAGCCTTCTGATGATACTGCACTGGACTGGGGGAAGGGGTGGGGGTGCTGGTGGTCTTTGTTGTTGGGGGTGGGGGCATTTAAGCAGTTTACTTTTTTCCCCTTTTCAGATCCATAATCGGAATTGCTTGAAGGTCAGGGGTTGTCAAATAGACTGGCTTGAAAATGCATATAGTTTATTTTTAGAAATGAACCAACCCCCCCCCCCCCCCTAAACCCCCAGCAATCTGCAGTCAGGTGAAATACTGCCCCGGGGAGGGGAAAGCCCCCGTAAGAGTGACAGATGGATACATGACTACCCATGGTCAATTTAACACCCTTTCAGTTGGACAATGACAATTTAAACTATTTCAAATGTTTATACACAAGCCTGAACACTTTACAATTAAAACTGTAATCATAAAATAGTAGTTATAAGTCAGAATATACACATTCATTTTGAAAACGAACATTCAGGAATCTGGATTCATGAAGGTTCTTTAGCCATCTTCCCAGGAGGCCTACAATATACATGAATATTGACTTAGAACTTAATGGCTTCCTGTCCACCTAAGGGGAACCATGTTGGGCATAGCCTATGTAAACAGAGCAGTCCCCCCCGCAGAGGAACCATTCCATACCCCAGTACCAGTGACAGATTCCAGCAAGCGAGCACAGCTCTCCTCAGCCTTAACGTCCGAGCACAAGCTACATCTCATGAATAACCACGAGGAAGGGAAAAAAAAAAAAAAACACCCCAGGATCCAGAACCTTCCAGAGGCCTGGCACGCCGGACCCATACCTGCTCCTTCTCCTGGAGCTCGGATTGGAGCTCCTTCACTTTGGCAGTCAGGTGGGAATTCTTCTCTTTCTCCTTAGTGACCTCGTTACACTTTACCTCCAGCTCTGCGATCTACAGCAGAAAGGGGAGGGGGAGGACAGGGTCCCCGTGAGCGACAGCTTCCTCGAACCCCTCCCACCCCACACACACACACACGCAACAAACCCGAGGGTCACGCAAGGTTTGCACAGTCTTTTCAGAGACATCGCTGTAGCCTCGCAAGGCAGAAGCTGGTGATGTCATTTCTCAAAACCCATAGTAGCCGTCAGAATGAGAGGCGTCAGTCTCTGCCTGACACCAATAAAACAGCTTGGTACACTGGTGACCCCCGTGGCTCCATAATCCTCCTCACTGTGGGTTTTGAAACCTCATTCCTCCTGGAGGACCTTGGAACCATATGCGATATTCCAGGCAAACACCAGAACTACTAAACGTGATCTGAGACGAGGACATTTCAGCAGCCAGAAAGCAGTGCAGTAACCGAGAGTGATACATCAGAGGAGGCCCCTTATGTCTTTGATTTTTTAAGCTGGTGATGAAAGTCAAGGTAGTATCTGCTGCTGCCAGCAGGGTTCACCCCTTCTGTAAGTGAAAGAACCAATCTGATAAGGCTAATGCTGCAGCATTACTGTTCCCTGCCTTGAATTGCATTACTGCTGTCTAGACCGGCGCTCCATTATCGCCAGCCCCCCCCCGCCCCCCCCCCCCCCCCCCCCCCCCGCCCCCCCCACCCCCCCCCCCTCCCGCTCCTCCCCGCTCCCGGCGCCCACCCCGCCCCTCCGCCCCCC
>JAODKE010000007.1:7134512-7146402 GCA_026779605.1 Mormyrus hasselquistii | reverse complement strand
GCCTCGCGGCGTCCGGTGGTGTGCTGCGCGTTGCGTCGGTGTCCTCCGGGTTGTGGGATTTGGGGGGGGGTTGGGGGGGGGGGGGGGGGGAGGAAGGGCAAAAGCGTCAATGGGGCCAAGCACACCTCATCTCCACAAGCCTCCAACAAGCAACGGGAATCTTCAGCCAGGTTCTGCAAACTAGAAGTCATATTGGAACAACAATTACTTCTGCCTCAATCTGCAATCAGAGTGAAGTTTCTTGAACTGAAACACCACTAATGGTTTTGAATGCGGCCAAACTGTGCTTCTGCTGTACCGCTTGGCATTTTCACCTTTGCCCAAAGTGGCAGCACAAAACGAGTCTTCAGATCTCGGAGCACTTCAACCTAGACACGCTAAAGAATAAATAAACCAGCGATTTCACAGTTATGACTGGGAGCCACGATCATTTTAATAGCAGGACCAAAAATATCCCCTTTGTTCCTTCCGGGGTCCTAAAGTGCGTTTAGCACTTGAGAACACGGGCAGCTTTGTGGGCAGCAGCGCCACCTGACACCCCCGGCGTCGTGGGTGCGATTCCCACCCCCGAATCCACGTGTGCACAGTCTCAGCGTAGGTACAATTAGGACTGTGCTTGACTGCATGAAGAGGAATTCTGTAGACAGACTTCAGGCGTTTTGACCACTGCCTTCATAACCTGCCCAGCTGCTGCAGGTCACCTTCTGGCCACACAGACCGATGCACCAAATCACAGCTGGACATTTTTGGTGAAGCTGAAGTATTTTATCGCCACACTGAAGCTTTTGACTAAAGACGAAACGCGACAGCGTATCCAAGCCCTTTTCCACTTTTTCCGTGACTGTCAATGCCCCTGCAAGATGTCAGTTCCACCGGAAAGCGGCTATTGCAGAAATGGCCGTCCATTAGCGTTCCCTGACATTTTCCCCAGCCTGACCTGAAAGCTGCCAGCACTGCTTAACTGGCCTGGGGGGGGGCAGGGGCGGGAGCTTTACCTCTGCTCCATGGCTCCCTTCAGGCGGTCGTTCTCGCTCTTCAGCTGCGTCTCCGCTGGGCCCACGTGGCAGATCTTCTCGTCGTCGGTTCCGTTGATGCTAGACGGCTGCGTAGAGGAATGGGTCTCGCACCCGGATTCCTGTGTGGGAGGTGGAACAGAGACAGAGATGCTTGTAGGTTTCTTCAGGCCCCTCCCCAGGTCCCAGTTTTCCCGTCGGCACCGTCAGCTCAGAAACCTGCTTCTGCGGAAGCGCCCCGACATTCCGCACAGGCCGTATCTCCTGCGTTTCCTCTAAGTTGAGACTGAGTGCAGAAGCTGAGTCAGCCCACCAGAAAATAAGCGTTATTCACACAAAATGAGGAGAAGAAAAAAAAAAAAAAAAAAAAAAAAAAAAAAAAGTCTTGGAGTCCAAGCATCCATGCTCAAATTAAAACTCTCAAGTGATGCATTCTGCTCATTTGGCATCATTGGCCATCAGTTTAGAAATTAGACAAAAAACAGCTTGTCAGGCAAGCAGTAAACAGTGTGTCATGCACCTCCAGAGAGTCCTTAGTGGCTAACAGAGCCAAGGGGAAATGAAAAACCTTCCCCCCCCAACCCCCCCCCCCCCCATCTTTGGCAGTCCAGCCCACCCGACGCCCTGCCCACCCGACGCCCTGTCCACCCGGCTTAAGCTCTGCTTGCTCTGGCCCCCATCTCTTCATCCACATCACATAACCTACTAGGCAGTCTGCTAGTTTGCGACATGTAGTCTTTCACTTCCTGACGTATCTTTTTTAGCCATCTCCGGTCTTCTGTTGGTCACGGTGACACACGGCCTTGCCAGCTGGATATCCGAAGGGCGAATGGGTGTTAGGTCATGTGACCGCTTCAGCTTACCTGGGAATGATTACTGGCCGTCTCTATCTTCTCCTGAGACTTCTCTCTGGCTAATTTTGCAGCTTCTTTCACCTCCTGGAATTTCTCTGCAAACTGCTCATACAGAGAGAAGACATTAGAGGCGTCTTGTCATCCAAGGCGACTCATGGAGGCGACCGAGCGTCACTGACCTTCGCAAGCTGCTGTTCTGAGGCAAACCCGAGGCCAAAGACCGTGTTTGCCCTGCTGTCCGCCCACTGGCCAAACTTCTGGGACGTCTTGGTAAAGGTCATGTTGGGCGTGATAGTGCTGTTGATTATCACCTGTTAGAATTGAGGGTAGAGTCGTTAGCTTGTGATAAATGGGTAAGACAATGATGGCAACCACCCACGCACAAGCAGAGCTACGATTACCAGCAATTTTCAAAGAGAATGGAGACAAAGGCATTCACATGATTGGGGGAGGGGGGTACAGGACAAAAAACCACAAACTGGTGACATCTGTCTCAGAATACATCAAGTAACTTCCATTACCTGCATGACAACCTACCCACAACAACTTGGCAATGATGTCTACGCTGCAAGCGCAAAAAAAAAAAAAAAAAAAAAAAAAAAAAAAAAAAAAAAAAAAAAAAAAACAATGCAGAAAACAAAAAAACATGTTTTAGTAGCCAAACTAAATTGCTAAACAAAAAGAGGAGTAACCATGACGATAACGTGCAGAAAGTGCGCACATACATTCTTGCAGGCAAAGGTCATTGCGATCGCATGCTCAGCAGTCTGCCGGGAACCTGTTTTCACAGCCACATAGAGGTTCATTTGCAGACCTCCACTTTGCTCCAGGACTTTAACACAAACATCATCAACTGTCTGCGCATTTTCAAAAAGTGCATGTCTGTTCTATAATTTAGCTGGTGATTGTCTGCAGTTGATTGAACGATGAACAATATTGTACTCCGAGAACTATTCACACATTTGCACACTCAAACACACACATACCCGTACAGCTACAGGGATTAATAATCCATACTATAGCCTACAATAATCCTCAAAGTAATACCATCATGTTTGCCATCTGCGATATTTTGTAAAACTCTAAATGTATTCCACAAATGGTGTTCAGATTCTTCAGTAGTTACGCTGAACAAATTTATAAGCAATGTCATGAGTCAAGATAACCTTTGTTGATCTAATCATGATGGCTGAAATGTCATCAGTGAAACGTAATAGAGGTAGGAACTATTCTGTGGCACCTAACTTACTGGAACTTAAAATTGAAAATTAGATAGGTTTGTTGTGATGGTACCAGGAAATTGTACTGACAGTCAGGGGCACTTGCATTCAATATCAACAAGGCACATCTATCAGGAGAGGTATCTTATATTCACAGTCCTCACGCTGTTGTTGGGTACAAGCATGAGGCAGAATAATGCAAATATCTCTACTATAGACAAAATCTACATATAATATATGAAGGCAATACATGGCCGCTGAAAAAATTAAGAGACCACTCCATATTTTTAAACAAATCTGCATTTTTAAAACCTGTTTTTGATCATGCTAATGCTGGCGGACAGCTACACTGAGCAGCAGGGCGCTTCCAGTTTCAAGATTTGGAAGACAGCAGCACAAAAGAATAAGTTGAAGCAGGAGACACTGGGAACGACCAGAAACCAGCTGGGTAGAGGGAGGAAGCGACAGTCTAAAGCCAGAGTTGACTGTTAACTTTCCTCATGAATGGTAGGATGACGTCATGTGACCTTCAAAAGGAACAGGTAGTTGCAGGTGTGAGATGCACTGCCTGGACAGTTTGCATCATACCCTTCATTGTTGAGAAACAGAGAAGAACCAGGCTTCAGTTTGGAAATAAAACATTATTCACAGATGCGGACCGATAAATTGAGAAATGAGTGAAACAAATTGTGCTGTGGTCTCTTAAATTTTTCCACGGCAGTATAATAAACTCACCCCTAAGGGCAAACATTTCAGTCATTTTTCCTATCAAACTGACTGTAATTGACTCAAAATACTCATAGGGGAACTGTTTAAAAGAGAGAATTTTAAAGAAAACATGGATGGCAGGAGCTGAGGATGGCCTTGAGCAAAGAAAGAATTCAGAGCATTCAAGATGCCCCCCCTCCAGCCGGACTGCGGAGGAAAACAGCAGCGGCTGTAGCAGACATGAAGCATCTTCACAGTAGCTAAAAAAATCTCAACACAGTAATGACCAAGGCAGCATCACAACTGGAATGGGATGCACAGGCTCAGCCGGCCATGTTATAAACGCAGCATCCTATGGTGATGCAGAAGCGTTGGCCAATCCGACGGACAGCCCCGCCTTCATTGAAGCGCCGGCCAATCCGACGGACAGCCCCGCCTTCAATGAAGCGCCGGCCAATCCGACGGACAGTCCCGCCTTCATTGTTATGACGCCGTAGCCACTTAGAATGTCTGAGCCCTCAGTCTTCTCACCATTGTCCAGGAGGTAGAAGATAGGACTGCAGTGGTTTGCCTTCAGATTGGCCGTGGCTTTGGGGAGGCTGTAGTGGTCATTGTGAGGGGGAGATGGGTACTGGACTGAAACAAAAACCCAAAATAAGGAAAAGCAAAAGACTAATGAAGGTTCGTGATTGACAGGGACAAATCCACAAGAAAGTCTTTAGAGGAAGGTGGACTTCAATGTTGGGATATGGGTATAACACTCTAAGTAACTTAAATCTTCTTGTGTGTGTGTGTTTCTTTACTGTGAATTCTAATTATACATTTTTATTAACTGAATTATACGCATTAGCAGCCTTTACTTCAACACCCGAGTTTATCACCTGGCAAAGGTTAAGGAAAAATACTGAAATAAAAGCAAAAATACTAAAATGACTAACCAGAGAAAAGAGCAGTAGCTGTATAGGAATGATGGATGCAAATGTTCATGGGGGGGGGGGGGGGGGGGGAACTTTCCCAGGTAGGGGGGAGGGGGTTTCTTCAACGGGCCCCGGCGGAGTTCTGGTTTCTTAAAAAAGCAAAAATATAAGGGTCTAAAGCGGCACCTGGGGCCCCAAAAGAACCCAAGAAAGCCGGAAAGCAGAGAGAAAGAGGGGAGGGGGGTTGTGGGGGGGTGGGGGCGGGGGGGGGGGTGCGGGGGGTGGGCGCGGGGGGGTGAACTTTCCCAGGTAGGGACGATGGTGCTTCTTCAACGGCCACAGGCGGATCTCTGATTTCTACAGAAAGCTAAAATATAAGTGTCTGAAGCAGCACCTGAGGTCCAAAAAGAACCAAAGGAAGCTGCAGCTTCTGTTCTCAGGTTTACTGCCCAAACAAAATTAAACTAAGATTTCAAAGATCTTAACTTTGCACATTTGAATCAATATTCGGTTTTGCACTAAAGTGACTTAAAGGAAAACACTTGTGTTAAGCATGATGATAGAGGAGTGGGGTGGCTTCTTCTGCGCGGTTCTGGCTTCCAGGTTAACTTCTGAACCTCTCTTTCTAATTTACAACATGAAACTGGGTTCATGGGCTGGGAAAGAGGGCTAAAATTCTGGGAAGAAGGTCACAGATCGGACCTCCAAACCTGGAGAAATAAGTAAATACAGTGGAACAACCTAGTTACAGTCCCAGAGACGGTGTACATTCATTATTTAAGGTTTTCCTTTCTAAGGCTGCATATGTACATCTCAGACCCAGACGTGAAGGCAAGAAAAATATCACATGTCATGAAATGTTCAAACAGAGCTGTCTCATTTTGTGATTTGAATGCTGTTTCCCAAAAAGCAAGAAAAACATTGACTTTTTACTGTCAAAAGAAAAATAACTACATTTAGATCAGAGGATCTCCAGCCCACAGCCAGTGCATTTAAGAAAATTAGAAGGAATAAAATCGGCCATCAGTCAAAACTCCCTGCAGTGATGTCCAGCCAGACCCCTTCCAGTTCAAAGTAAGACCTTTGTGAGGAATCAAAACGACCTTTTGATACACTGGGTTCTGTTTTGGTGGTTCCTGCTTTCTGAATGTGACTTGGACTTGGATTTGTTTTGCTGTAGATTGTTTTTGAACTTGTCTTGTGTTTTCAACTGCGCCCTCATTGTGAATTATTAAACCCGCCTGCTCTGTTCTCAGAATTTGGAATTCCGTTATTACAGAATGACACACAAGCACACATACATCATACGTGGGGGCCGAACATGTAAAGTATTCAACCTTCTGGATCAATTTTGTCTTTTCATTTTGAAAAAAAAAAAGAAAACATCAGTCATCTGAGAGCCGTCATTCTCTGTCACGATCAACAGCTTCTTCTTTCCCACAAAGAAGTTTTTCCTTTGCTTTTGTTGTCTTTTAGAAGTTGAGTTGAGTCACAGAGGCGGCAGAGAAGAAGCAAACACTAACGGGGGTTTAGCCACGTTGAATAAAACACATCATATTTCACCTCATTTTCTTTGGCACAAAAGAAATTACTTTGAAATTACGTTTTAAGTAAATTACTAACGGATACATAAAAGTCAGAAAGCACGTGGGGATGCCTCATCTGTATTCCATAATTTTGTCACTGATTTTCATATTACATAAACATATAACATATTACCATATTAATAGCAAACAATATGTGCTACTTTGCTAAATAAACTTTATAATAATGTGTTTAATTCATCGTATATGTGTGTGTGTGTGTGTGTGTGTGTGTGTGTGTGTTGGTTCAAAAATAAAAAAAAACATACAAACAAGTAGATTGTAACCTGAGATTACTCCTCACAAAAGCTAATACGTCACACTTGTTAAAATTGTATATCTTAATTCACCTGTGAGGCCACGTTAGCCACCCTGATTGATCGATAGCCACGCGTGACTCTCTAAATACCTTATTATTTGAAGGAGGTTAAGGATATGAAAGGCTATGGATATGACTGTTATGTAGAACGGGATACCCCTGTTCTAACAGAGCATCGATGATTTGCCTAATTTTCATATTTTTGTGTGGAGAATTTTAATTCCAGTAACATGTACTGTAGTTTTCTGCTTTAGCATCGATTTCTGCCTCAAACACTAGCCAGCCATCAGTGACTAATTTGAGTTTAAATCTCACATCAAATTCACTCCTACAGAGGAAAAAAAAAAACAACTTCTAGAAGCACTGTGTGGCAGTGTTTTTTTAACAAAGGTTCCTGGGGTGAACTTTTCCGGCAGGCTAGGTGCAAACACATAACCTTTTCAAGCTCTTGCAGTTGTCATAGCCTTGAGCACAGTCCCTTTCAGATGTTTTAATGCAGCTGTCATAGCCTTGAGCGCAGTCCCTTTCAGATGTTTTAATGCAGCTGTAACATTAAAACCAAACAGGCTAGCAGCTAACGCTAAGCATCATTAGGATTATCCAGGTTACAGACGTGACATGTGTAGGTAACTTCCAAAATAAAGGAAACAAAGCAGTATAAAGTATATTTAAATGAGGCTCTTGCACACACATCTGATTCCTGAGCTAATGAAGCCATTATCATCCTATCATGCTCAGCTACATAATAGGCAAGCTTACCCATTATTTTGGCTAGACAAGGAACAATGACTGTGAAAAATGGGTAATTATCGGGGTACACACAGCATGGGATTCCATGCGGAGGAATTTAACTTTTGGTATTTCATAAGAAATGGTAGCCAGTCTGATGTTGGCATGGTGATGTACAGGAATGATGGAGGGGATGTGGATGTGACTGTGATGTGTTCGTGACGACAGGCACAGCAGATAAGCAGCTCTGAATGAACTGACTAATTCCACTCAAACATCTGAGTAGGCAGTTTCAACAGGTCTAGTTGATAATGAGCGAGACACAGTGAATGAACTGCATCTAATAATTCAGCTTCCACAGACACTGGGGAGCAGTCACATGGTCTGATGAGTCATGTTTCACCGTGTTCTCAACAAGTGCACAGGTACTTGTTACTTCTGTTAATGAGTTTGTTTAGCTCTCTTGGTATGTTGTTGGTATGTCTGGTGTGGAGTACAATTTTAATATCATCTTTTTTAATAACAAAAACAATTCTGAGTGACCATGTTCATCCTGTGGCAAAGAATTTATGAACTAATGAGTTTTTCAGAATGATACTGACCTCATCCACAGAGCCTCTGAGTGGTCTGATAACTATCAAAATGATCAAAACCATGTGCAATAGCTGAATTTCTCACTAGATCACAAGGTAACTGTATGCTTAAAAGAGATTTTGGATTATGAGCCAGTATTTTTCGTCACCATCTGCAAAACACCAGCTTTGGAATGTCTCATGGGTCAATGGTGCCCGTGTCTCTCGCACAGTTCCAGACCCTTGTTTAATTGGTGCTACAGCACAATGAAGCTGTTTTGTTGGTTCATGATGGCCAACTGCCCTAATCAGACACTGTATGTTGGTCCTCCTGTCCATCCATCCATCCATCCATCCATCCGTCCATCCATCCATCCGTTCATCCATCCATCCGTTCATCCACCCTTCTAACCACTTATTATGGCTATTCTTATAGGGGATCTGGAGCCTATACTATGCTGCATATAGTCCAAAGCTAAATGGGATGCCAGTCAATTACAGGTCACATACATGCACACACTAACACACAATCACACACTATGGTCGGCTCAGAGACGCCAATTAGTATAACTATGTGTTTGGCCCATATGTTGGCGTTCCATTTATTTTGGCAATTCCCTGTTTACGTCATAGCATGCATCATTGAAGCCATCGTTAAGCCTGGGTCGTCCACACCGGCACTGGATACATCCTCCACGGGTTAAGGAGATGAAAAATGTCAAAACACCAGGACAATCCACGGATACTCACCCGTGGACATTTGGTCACCTTTTTGCCGATGCCCTGGTGAAGGAACTAAAAGTGAGACTGAACAATGAAGGTCACCAAGGACATGAATGTGCCAACGGGCAGAGTAACCATGTCTTTGTGTAGATGCAAGTCATAAGGCTAGGGAGTCGTTACCTGAGGTGGGCGACCTGCTCCGGTCCTGCTCCAAAGACAGCTGGTTGTCTGTCAGTTCTGTAAGGCCTGGTGCACCAAGCCAGTGGTGAGTTGTATGTCCCGGCATAGCCGATGTGCAAAGAGGAAGAGGGAACCAAAATCACTCTCATCTTACTCATACTGGTCTCTCCATAGCCAACATTCCATTGTCAAATTCCGAAATGTATTATCGTCATTCTCAGCCACGGTTCACGAAAATTCTCCAGCAATTTCATTTGTCTAGGGATACCCAGTCCTGTAGTAAAGAACATCAATATTTAAATATCCCTCAATTAACTGAAGCCAGTAACACAGTCAATACACAGCGGTTGTATTTCACTTCATTACTGAAAATGAATAGACTGTACAGCACATGACAGGGTGTGTTTCGTATTCATGTTTCATTTCGCATGATCTGACAGCTGTTCTCATGCTGAACACACTTATCCCTTTCCTTATATCTTATTGCTCGCTTCAAATTCACTACACTCACTGAAACTGTGGTCTTTAAAAAGAATTTTTACGTTGGGAAATAGAATCGTTTAATAATGCAGACTTCTGAACTGACAGAAGGAAAATGCCACCTATTCCCTGATCAACTCTTTTTCTCATCTTACAGTATAAAACAGGAGAAAAGAGGTCTACAGGTCCTTTCAGTGCTGCAGTACTACCTCAGTGGGACCAGGCACTGCTGCGCATGAATCTTATTGCATGAATGAATTTTATCATTTTCACCATTACAGATAAACCCCAGAATTTCAAATGGTGACTAAATGCAATCAATTCGGGTGGTAAACAGCAACCGAGAAGGACGTGCTGAAAAAGCATTTAGCCAGGGCCCAACTGGGGGCCCCTGGGCTAAAGTCATTGTTGGGACCCTACTGTACCTACAGCATAAAATGCTGCTGCAACAACCCGGAAAAAAAAAATTGCTCCCCCCACCCTCCTACATCTCAAGATTCTGGGTGACATCCTAGATTAGTCCCTGCGTAAGTCCAGCCTTGGTTTTGGGACATGGTGTCAGTGGGTCACCTGGCCAAATCAGTCACTGGAAGAATAGATAATTCAGAAATACAAAATGTTCTCAATTGCAATTTACCCTTTTAAAGAAAACTGCTATGTTTGTTTTTTGTCTTTTGTCCAGGTGTAGAACAAACTGTCCTTCTCAGTCCTTCTGGTGCCCTTCCTCCCACCCCCCTTCCGCCTTCAGCGAGGCCGCACTTACTCTGGTAAGATGTACGAATCCTTTTCTTTGAATCTGAATAAAAGTTAGACAGGCCACGCATGCAAATGTTGTCTGGCAGACAGCATGCCGTCACAGCAGCAGGCACAGTGGACGTATATGGGGAGAGAAGAGAAGTGTGGTGAGGAGGAGGGAGGAGACAACAGCCACTGGGTCCAGAAGAAGCGGACCCCCAACTCAGTCAGTCTCAGGATAAACAGGGGGACGGGAAGCCAACCAAGATCCAGTTACGTTAAGTCAAGGGCGGGATGTTATCCTATAATGAAAGCAAACCAATATTAGCATTTCAGTCTGATAGCCAAAAAGCTCACTTTAAGATTATGAGCTACCAGACTCCCAGGGGTAATTGTACGACTTTATAAAGTGGGGGCAAAGAGGAGCCATAATTCATACAGAGGGGCCAACCATATCATTAGCTAATGGCATGCTTTGATTTGCTGAGTGACAGGGGAGCAGACATCCAGGGACCAATCAACTTTCACCTGGAGCCAATGCCCTGAATTCATCCTTGCAGGGATCCATTTGTGAAGGTTTGGCAGCATTGAAACACCGTCCACATGAACATGTATAGATGTATAACTGAGGTTTTGGTTGGCAGAAATAATGAAGTGTGAGGGGGCTGGTGGGCTGTCGCATCTCACGGTTTACTCATATGCGGAAAAAGCCACATGCACTTAAACACAGGAATCAGAAGAGCATCACGAAAATGCTGGAAACTGCTCTTTATATGTTTTGTTTTTTTTTGTTTTTTTTGCGAATGGTTTATGAAGCAGTTGTATAAAAAACCAAGAAATCATGTTGCTGAAATTTTACAGTATTTTGCAACATGATTAAAGATTCAATCTGTAAATTTCAAATATTTTAATACATTTATATGACCTACGTTACAGATTAATAGATATGTAACAGAATTTGCTGTAATACAATGCATAGTAATATGTTACAAAGCCTCTCAGAGAGGCATGAATATCACAAAAGTAAAAACCAGAAGAATTTAATCCAACAAAAGTCTTTCAATGTAAGACATCACAATGGCTGATATTATTGGTAACGTGAGTGATTATGGAAATGTATAGAAATATGTGAAACACAGGACAGCATAACTAATACACACAACCAACACTGATATGGACATAACATGTGGCGAGGACTGGACACTCAACAGGGAAAAAGCTCCACAGTCAACACAAACAGAACTGACTTAGCCCAATTAACCGGAACCTTTAAGAATGAAAACTGGCTCATTCTTACATTCTAATCTGATCTAAGACCAGAATGCTCTTGCCTTTCACAGGAGCAGTTGACTTTTGAAATTCTGGCCCGAGAAGCTCAAGATGGCCAATCTTGCTGAATAACAAAGGTACGTGATACACAAACAAATATGCTATTAGCACCTGTACAGTGAGTGGAGAGAGGAGTAGAAGTGGGACAGTAGCCAACACCAGCACCAGCACCAGAACCAGAACCTGGAACAGTGCAGATTAATAATGGGGATGCAGTTATCTGCAGTGAGGTTGACGTTAGAGAGAGATGTAACCAAGCGGGACAAGGTTAGAGCGGGGAGCATGCAGTCTGGGTGAGTGTGCAGTCTGGGTGAGTGTGCAGTCTGGGCGAGTGTGCAGTCTGGGTGAGTGTGCAGTCTGGGTAGAGAGTTGTTAACACCTCAGTGTGTCATATATCATGGGTTAGAGGTTTGGATCACAGCCCCCTCTGCCCGCCCCCCCCCCCCCCCCCCCCCCCCCCCACCCCGCTCCCCTTCCTCCACCCCGCCCCGGCTGTTTGTGTTGTGTGTTGTAGGGTGGGTTCTTTGG
>JAODKE010000007.1:7097703-7134412 GCA_026779605.1 Mormyrus hasselquistii | reverse complement strand
AAAAAAAAAAAAAAAAAAAAAAAAAAAAAAAAAAAAAAAAAAAAAAAAAACACGCGAGGCCCCACCCACACACACACGAGGCCCCACCCCCACACGCGAGGCCCCACGAACAGAAACCTCTCTCCATGTGTGCAGGATGTGGGGGGGGGAATACAAATTACCAAAGGCTGAATAAAATAAAACCACATCTTAAATTATGATAAAAAGCTTCTCGCAATGTGACTTGATTTGCATCGTTTAACACATAGAAGTAAAATGAATCTGACCACAAGTTCTTTGTCCTCCAATACAAACAGCAGACTCTGGTCCTACAGAAGCCGCCTACTACCTACAGAAAACGGGTGCAAAGAGCAATGACACCAAGCCCAGTCCCAGGCAGGGACGCGCCGCCCAATTAGACAGCATTTTGGGAAGAGAGACTGCAGTTTAACTGTAATTATGTTACAGTTCTGTGAAATTCAACTACAGGCCATGAAACTGCTTCAAAGCAGATGGTAGGAGGAATGATCTCTTGCTGTCAATCACACTTTACTGGTTACAATGTATTTTTGTCAAAGCCGGTTAATCCCAAACACATCTGAAAGTGAACAGCATCTAATAGTGGAGTAAAACAGAACGAACAGTCTGGTACCCCGGAAAGTTTGACTCCGAAGTTCTGTTCTACTTAGGACGTTAATGAACATTATGTTTCTCTGTCCATTGTGTTCCTCCAGCGAGGCAGACAACCACCATCTCCCATTACTGAAGAGCAGCATTTCTGAACCCAGTCTTCAGGGAGCCCCAGACCACATTTTTGCCTGGAGCTGGGAGGGAACATAAGCATGGACTGACTGACGTGTCTGAGGGTCTCCAAGGATTGGAGGGGCAGAAGAATTTAGAATTTGGCAATCAGTGGTCATTGTTCACACACCACAGCACACAACAACGAAATGTGTCCTCTGCATTTAACCCATATGTGACATCGTGACGTAGCAGGGGGCAGCCAATTCAGCACCCGGTTAGCAGTGCTAACCATTAAGCCACATGGTGAACAGCCCCACCCTGAAATTTATCATAGCTCAGCTGCAGAAATAAGGGTGAGGAACTACAGAAACACACACTAGTTTCCAGATACTGACCCGACACACAGCTCACCGTCAGCACAGGTCAGCACAGCTCACCGTCAGCACAGGTCAGCACAGCTCACCGTCAGCACAGTTCAACAAAGCCTCATGTCAACAGTCACCAAACGGGTCAATCAGACCCCAGACGACCAGCGAGATGGCACATCTCCGACAAGGGATAACTAGGGACAGAATGGCCCATCGGGATGCGGATGGTGCCACTTCTGACGTCGGCGGCCGTCACTGGAAAGCAGCAGGGGTAGAGACCTCTGGGGTTTCCCCGCAAACCACCACCTACAGGGGCTTCTGCTATACTTCGTGCAGCAGCAGCTTGGAGGAGGGATGACTCAACATCTTCCTGGATAGACTCACGACAAACCCAGGCTGAATGTTATTTAGCTACATACATACACATATTTATAGTAATAATTTAAAAACCCAATCTATGAGCAAGCCGATCATTATATATATTATATATATATCTATATCTATTTTAAATGCTGACTGTGGCTGAGGGGTTTGTGTGTGAGAGCAGAAGCAGCGAGTGACTGCAGAGTGGTGAAGAATAGGGCTTCAGGAATCAACAGCATGAATGTCACTGTCGTTCTTTTGTGTGAAGCGTGAACATGTGTGTGTGTATGGACTTAATGCATAATGGAGAGCCCCTCTCACTGCGTCTGACAGGAGAGGGGGCGAGCGGACGAGGGAGCTGGCAGCAGGGACACGTGACCCGATCCTGGGATCAGATGACATGGGCGGCGGGTACGCGGGGTCAGCCAGCCAGAGCGACACAGGACCCGCCACATGGCCTCGCCGGGGATGTCCGCTGGCCCCAGAAGCGCCGTGACAGCGGCCGGTGGAGCCAAGGCAGCATATTCCGTAACTGCGGGGCTGCTTTTCCTTACAGGGGGGGTGAACGTAGCCCCTCTTTACTGCACTGTCATACAGGATACAAGTACCAAGGACTCAAGTCCCCAAATCAAATATCAATGCAAATTATTCTTTGCAGCCTTAAAAGCAGCATAACACCCCCCCAGTGACCGTCTGGCTCCCTTCCCAGCGAGCCAGCTGGCCGCCATGACAGCAGCTCTTTTTTTTTTTTTTTTTTTAAACCTCTGGTAGCAAAATGTGGCACAAGATGAACCAGCAAACAGGCGTTTCTGCGCTTGGCAGGGGTGGCCGAGTACACGGCGCGAGAGGTGCGTCCAGAGCTGCAAGGATCGCCTCGAAATTTTCCACAGGCTCCAGCTTGCGGCTGCTCATCGATTGTCCCCAATTTTGACTGCTTGACATTTTATCCAAAGTGACTCAGAGTTTCCCCTCAGTCACACACCTGAGCGTTCTGTTCAGGTTCCCCGATCATGCAGACATCACCGACCGGCCGTCAAAGACGCCTAAGGCGGCATCTGCTTCCTACCAGAGCCACGGATCTTAATCAGGGTCACGTCCACATCATTACACAGGCACTGACTGAAAATTCTGACTTATGTACAGCCAACAGCATGAACACGCCAGCACTTCAACCAGCCTAGGAAAATACAACATTAGTCCCCATAATTGATGCCATGCCAATCATAACCAACCCCTCCCCCCCGTCTCTCAACACATTCAGGAAACAAAACCAGGTATTGTTAGTGTGTCACTCCAAACTGCGTGCCTCTGCAATGACGAGAGAGGAAGTTTTTATTTTTTATTCAGAGGTTGATAGGATCAGTATAGAATCAGTTCTTTGTTTCTCTTATCCTTTTTTTAAATATTTTAATCACCCTGATGAAGGGGTCTTCACGCAGGAGAAACCGTAATTATTCAGCATGTTCCGAACACGGGCAAAGCGCCATTCCATGCCATTCCATGCACATGCAGGCACTAAAGCAGAATCAGGGCATATGCACTGTAATCATAAGAGGATCCAAATTACGCACTGGCGCAATTTCAGCTTCTGGAAGGATCCTGGGATACCCGGCCCTGCCCCCACAATGCAGACAGGTCAGGTTGAGGACCATTAACATGCAACACAGAGCTCCCCATCCCCCCCCCCCGAGACATTTGGACACTGTGGGGAGGAGAGCAGGCCTGCTTCGTTGGGTCCACACAACCGTCACAGACGCTCGCATCCCGGGAATCATAGCCTCGGAATCCCAGGTAAGAGCCACACCTCCGATGGCTCGGAGACAGAGGGCCTTAGGGATTTACCCCCTGCCCCCCCACAGTTAACATGAAAGCGCACAGACTAACGTGCTGTCAGAGCCCCGCATGACATCCGCTTCAAGACCCAGATGGTGAACTTGCTGACCACAAGCGCAATGCTACACTAAGCTCATTTGGCAGGAGCGGTCGTAAGCTTGCACATGCAGCCCCTTGCCCCCGTATTTCCCCCCCGGTCTGCGATGCCGGCAGATCGACGCCGTGCTCGGCCTTTCCGTGGAGGGGCTGCATGTCTCCATGGAAACGCACAGCGCAAGCCACACGGATGGACGGTCTGGGGGCAACGCGAAGCTGGGGCCAAACTCTACTGGCTATTTACATCTATTACGTTTGCAGAAATACAGTCCGATCTGGAGTGGGGGGGGGGGGGGGGCAGTATCAGGACCCCCCCTGAGGTCCAGTATAACCAGATGTGTTACAGCAACCCACAAGATGGCAAGCAGAGAGCACAGTCTTAAAATTAGCCCAGTGATCTGAGCACTGCAGCTGTCCCAAGATACCCTTCAAAGGTCCTGCTCATCACCATACGGGTCACGCTGGTGCCAGATGGGGGAGGGCACATTTACCCTTAGCATGCCTCACCAGCTAAGTGCGGGGGGGGACATTGCTCACTGCGACTTCAATACGACCGATGGCGTGTGACGAACACAGACTCATCTACTTTTCGACACTGAGGACAGCCATTGGTCGAGAGCCGACTTCTGGAGAGCCAGCCAACCGGGCGGCGATAAAACAGCCAATCTCACAACACTTCGGCCCGGGCATCTCGTCAGAAAGAGTCACCACGGAAACCGGCAGGTGGATGGGGCCGACGGTCCTCACCTTGGAGCCATCCACGCTAATGACGCGGTAGCTGTTCCGCGTGCTGTCGTAGAAGTAGGAGACGCTGACAGCCTGCTTGCTGGCAGGGACCCAGTTCTTCTTGGTGGTCGGGTCGATCTGGAAGACGTGAGCCCTGGTGGTGAAGATTGGCTGCTCCCTGGGGAGAACAGGAGAGCAAAAATGAGCCCAAGAGCAGGCAAGGGTGGATCAAAACAAGACAAACAAGCTATTTCATCAGATTCTTTGGTTATTGGATTAAATTTTCAGCAGAACACTGGGGGACAGTAATGATGATGATGGTGAAAGCACTTCATCACCATCATTATGGTCACATGCACAAACGACGCACATTTGGAGTGTCCTAATCGGCTCCCCAAGGTCTGGCCTGCAGCATCCAACCGATCTGAGATCATGTGACTCTGCGGCCCTGGTAACCGGAGCGAAGCACTTTCGGGGGATACAGTACTCATGTAATCCGACCCGGAAGCCGGCAGGCCGATGTGGCCATATTAATGCACCAGCACCTGTTAATTTCATTTAACCCTCTGGGTGACGCTCATGGCCAGAAACACACACGCTGAGACGGCCCAGACCGATACGGTTACCGGTTTAAGTGACAGGTTCAGGGCTCAAATGGCGTGCGACTGGACTCAGGTGGCTGTTGTTCTCCTTTTTTATTCTCCCACCCCTTGTACGTTAGACAGAAGTAAAAAGGTTGTAAAATGGTTATTTAAAAAAAAAAAAAAAAATCTTTTGGTGCAGTCTGTCTGACATGATCTGATTCGGGCAGCAGCCAGACATACCGGCCCCACATGCGACCCCCCCCAACCTCCCACGCAGCGACAGTGTGACCTCAAAGCCATTTCCGATTAGGACGAAGCAGTCATGCCATGATACTAGTCCCAGAGGTCATTTCCACAAAATTCAACGATTCCGAATGACACCTAGTCAGTGCACAGCAACCGTAATGTCTAAATTGCTTTCGATTTCATTTCACTTTATCATTAATAAAATTTGTGCCACGTGGTTTTGCTGCAGCAGGGTGCGTGACAGAAAGATAGACCTGGACAAGAGGCCCCCTTCCCCAACAGCACACCAGGAACGCCTCACGCTGATGACATCACCTGCTGGTGCTGATCACAAGACACTGAGTTTATGCAATGAGACCTCCCTGCCACTAGGTGGGACACTTCCAGATAGAGGCAAGTGAGCTCACACCTTAGCACACGCCATTGAAACAAACCCTGCAGAACTACACATTAGTGCAAAGTAAAGGCACCTGCACTTATTTACAGTATAATCAATCTCTAAAATAGTGAATGTACCAGATATAAACATTCCCTATGATGGCTGTAGGAGACACAAACATTTAGCTGACGAGTGTTCAGATTTTCCTAGAAAGTGGTCATCACCCAATAAACCCTGCACTCAAGGCCAGATTATCTGAACCCAAACAGAGGCAGCGACTCTGCCACACTCTTAATCCTAATCTTCTTTGGGGTAAAACCCTTAATGGCGAAAGAGCATCTATGCCAGCCAGATGTCTCCACAGATGTCCAAAGATGCTCATGCTGGTTACAGGAAATGGCCGCAGACAAAATGCATGCAGAGAATACACAGTAGACTCTAGGGCACTTGCCATGCGCCCAGACTCCTTCCTTGCAGCACCAAGGTCAATAGTAACATTATCACCTAAGGTATCCCTCCAAAGCCACACTAATCCCAGGTGACCCTTAGCGGGACAGCTGCTGGCCTGCTGACCTCACCCTACAAGGCGCAGGAAGTCGTTTCTTTTTTAACAGCCAAGATACACAGTTGCCCAATAAATCCTACAGTTTAACTCTAGATGAAGCCACAGATACCTTTAAAAGCCATGACTGTGGCATGGCAATGGCTTCATAGCCTCCAGGCTGTTCACTCTACATCTTCCACACTCGGGTAAATTATTCACTGGTGAGTGGGAACGCTACCCCACTCAGCTGGGCTTCCCGGCTGCGGGACAGCGAGGGTAGAGATGGGTTGGACCCACAGCGACGGACCGGGCTTTCCGGTCCGACTCGAGCGTGTGCCAGCCCGACGTGCTCCAAAACCCACAGATAAACGAATGCAGGCGGAGCTCGTCTCCCGCCATAAACCCAAAGGTTGTGGTTGTGAAGCCGTATTCCGAGCCAGGACCTCCACTGAGCCGAATGCCTTTTTTTTTTTTTTTAAAGGAGCATTTACTAATTTGAATCCGGCATTTTGCTGACCACCCCTGTGCGCTGACAGAGGCCAGCCGGAAACAACAAGGTCACCTGGTTGCGTTATATGAATGCCGCCTGACGCCTAAGTGACAGTCACCACCGAGGCAAGAAGCACAGCGGAAGGCGGCCTTTCCCACATACAGCATGTGCCCTTGACCACAGAAGAAGCGCTTTCAAAATATTAGAGGAAGCTGTGCCAGGCCCAGCGCCGCAGCTCACCGCTTCTCATGCTAAAGAAGAATGTGTTCTCCACCAAAGCAAAGGCGCGGCACCGAGGGCAAGACAATGAGTCACACGCATTATATTTACTTTGGCAACACGTCTAGGTGTCCACGGGCCTGCACATCAAGCCTGTCACTGCTCAAGATTTAGTGCTAAAGAGCCCAGGGAAGGAAAAACCTGACGGATAAGATGGACAGAAAGATCTAGCCAATGTTAAGGCTGGATCGTCCACCTTCAATTTTGATTGGCCAAGTCCTTATTTCATCCCCGCCCACCCATTTACAGCAAACGCATACAATCGAAGACGGGCTAAGATGCACCCGGTACAGATTCTGGGTCGGATTTCCCCCTGAAATAAGACACCTTTCATCACCAGACCAGCATGCGAGGTGTTATTGATGTTATCATATGCCAGGAAATTATAAAAAAAAATTAATTTAAAAAAAACAAGCGCATATTCACCCCTCCAGCCACAAGCAGAGGAGGGGGGGGTGGGCTCACTCAAACCTGTACATATTATTCAGGAGGTCAACTATGAGACTTCTTTGGCTGACACTGGGCATGGCATCGGGGAGGGGGGGCGTCTATTTAGGGGGAAGCCAGTGGCGGGTCGACGGCGGCGAAGTCACTCCTTCAGCTCCGGGGCGGCGGTCTTCCAGGAAGCTCGAGTGCCTGCCCTTGGATCATTCACATGGCGAGAAAAGAGAGCGTCGTTTCCGAACAAAGCTGTGCTGACATGGGAAGCACACTGAGAGAGCGCCGCGCGGCAAACCATACGCACCGGCCGTCATTCTCGGGTTTCCCCAGCGCAGCATAAAGTTTGCCAGACAGCATGCATCCAGTGCCCTTGGAGAGCTACTCCGATACTCCTCAAACCAGGAGTTATTCTCCCACCGCCTACAGTTCCCCACTTTTTTGCAGCCCCTTGCAAACTGATTGGAGGGAGGGAGAGCTGAGGACTGAACCACTCTGTTACAAGCGAGGGGGGCTCTGGACTGAACCACCGTGCTACACAGTTTCAAACCACAAGACCACCTTTACGTCACCCACTATAGTGGGTCTTTGTTGGTGCCTGGAAGTCAACCTTTGGCATCTTGGTTCTTGCTTATAAATACATGCACACTCACACTGCCCCCTACCCCCCAAATCCCCTTTCAGAGAAGAGTTACTAACACATCTGCCTGCTCTTCTATTGGCCGCCCCAAGGTGGCGCCCTCCCAGAATCCAGCTGCCATTTTGTTATCCATCCTAGCGCTGAACCTCGCTCCTGTCCTTAAGCTGTTCTCCTCTCCGAAATCTCCAGCCTGGCCCCAGCTCTGCCGCTAGATGCTCCTCAAACTGTCGCATTGCCCAATCCTCCCATGTTCCCTTCGCTTGGCCCAATGTTGCTTTTGTTCTGCGTGTAAAACGAAATCGATCATTAATAAAGCAGAGGCGAGGGAAGCCTCTCGCACGTTCCAGCAGCGCCTCCTCTTCCTGGACTGCCTGCGTCCATCGATATTTTACAGATGAGTCATTATATCAGAGAGCAGCTATCCCTGCACCACGACCCAACAGGGAATGGCCCAATGAAAAGGCACGATCACAGCCAGAGCCAGCTGAGCCCAGGCGGGCGTCATGCTCTCCAGGAGTTAAAAGTCTGTAAAGTGCCCTAATACTAATGTAAAAATGAAACTATGCTGTACTTTTCATCTATTGATTTTACAGTAAAAAAAATTTAGATTCATGCACTTCAGTCCTCTACAGACAAACCAAAATATCAAAATTAAATTTTAAAAACTAAAAATAAAGTATGCAAATCATTTCAACTAATAAACCGGCTGGTTCAATAATTAAACTTAAGGTAAATAAACTCTTCTCTCTCTTCCTAAGGTGACTCTAAGGGGGCTAATCAGACATAAGTAGGCAATTTTAAAGCTCTCTCTCTCTAAACATACAAACAAACATCTTTCCAGGTCAACATTTATGTGGAATTTCTATGATAATATATTACCACATTTGAAATATATAGTTAACTCCTTCATACATACATCTTAATTCATCTTCTATACACCACTTGCCCTTTTCAGGGTTGCGGGGGTGTGGAGAATAGCCCAGAAACAACAGGCGCAAGGCAGGGGACAACCCAGAATGGGGTACCAACCCATCGCAGGGCGCACGTCATCACATCACCATGGGCACCAATATTAACAAATCCACACAAACCACACAAGTCAGCTGACTAAGATGCTTATTTTAAAAAGTACTTGTGGTCAGATGGTACAGCCACTGTATGCGGACGGGGGCAACCCATGACGGACACACAGCCCTGACAGCAGGGATCGAGTGCAAAGAGCCATTAATCCCTCAAACAATACAGTGCCCTTTTCACACCCTACTGCTCAGGACCAGCACGAGGACCCAGCGCCATCCGCCTGACACTAAACGTTTGGCCGTCCAAACACCTGCCTGCATGCATAACCTCAACAGCATTCCCTCACACTAGCTGTCCATCTGAAACTCTGACAAGGCCTTGTTATTCTGATCTGGCGACTCAAAAAAAAAAAAAACCCCACAAAGTTGGATTGGCTCCAGTGTCCTCCAGGCGCTGTGATGTCCTAAGGTTTCTCAAAATTCCTCCGCAACAATGTTGACAGGAATGTGATGGAACTGGCAGGCGCTAAACTGACTGACTCAACTAGTCTGACCACTCAAGCGTAGACCACACAGAAAAATGCAGGAGGGCGATCCAACCTGAATGACGGACAAGCCACATCAAATGTCATGCCAGCATTTAGGGCGCTCACACCTGAGGGGGGGGGAGGGGGGAGGAAATCAGACTTGCTGCAGCAGTGACAGACCGCTTTATAATGGAGCACACTCACAAAACCCTTCGCTTCCTCCACTCATCTGGCCAAGTCACAAAGCACGCCAACCCGGCCTCTGAATGCTCCATCTCCGGGGCCTTGGTCAGGGCCACAAGGGGTATGCGGCCCGATTCTCCAGGCGGCCCAAGCGTTTTCATAGCTGTGAATAACACAAATCGACTGACTGCGTCTCCCAGGTTTAACGGCAAGGTGACGGGAATCCAGCAGCGGATTCTGGAGAGGCTGCGCTACAATTTACACCGCAGTGAAAACATTATGTGCCATTACATCTGGGAGAATCTTTGCAGAAAAGAAGGGAAATGGATCCATTTCCCCTTTTTAATAAGGAAACAATGACATTAAAGTGAAAGACTAGAGCACAATAAAAGTACATTACCAATATAACGGAAGATCAACTTTAAAAAAAACATATATTAAAAAAGCTTGCTTCATTCATAGATGAACAGAATTTTGTCAATCTGACAAAAAAAAAAAACAAAAAAAACTAAAAAGCCAAACTGGCTCCGGACCCCCCGCGACCCAATTGGATTAAGCGGGTTGGAAAATGGATGGATGGATGAATCTGACGTTGAGCAAAAGTCACACCACAGCCAGGCTTGAGTAATTCTGACAACTGCTGCACCCAAAACCCTGTGGAAAAATATGCAGCAATAAATCTGTAGCGAATGTCAAACTGGAGGAATGAGCTACGCTGACAGGCTTTGGGGAGTATTCAGTAACGCACAGGTAATAGCTAAAGAGTTAAAAGAATGATACAAAAACACAAAAGCTGACAGGTAACTATTGACAGGAATGCCTGAAATGTAGCGATTTCAGCAGATCAAAGGGGGGGGGGTGTCATTGTAAATGGCAAGGTGCAGTTCAGGGATATGAGATGAACTAGACTGAAAGATCAAATGATGAGCATGATGCTCAGAACAGAAATCAGAATTCCAACTTTTTGTGATGAAGATTCCATTAACGACACTCAGAATTACACTGCACATACTCAGAATTACACTGCACATACTCAGAATTACACTGCACATACTCAGAATTACACTGCACATACAGAGTGTCATGCATTTAAGAGGCTTCTCACTGAAAAAAAAAGTTTTCCTATCCATTCCTCACGTTTCCTGCAGCCAGATTTGTCTTTCTGTAAGTATGATTCTTGATCGACCACAGTATGGATCATGTAGTTCCGGGAAAAAAGCAAATTACACTACGCTTTGTATGTAAATATAGATAAAAATCAGTTGTTTTTTCATATTTTTTTTTTTTAGAGATTAAAAATATTGTTTCTATATTCACTGAGCATGAAATATGACTATTTAGATACAAAATAAATCACCTGGGTTAACAGCAGGACCGATAACCTTTTACAGTACAGTTCCTTTAAGGTATTATTAGAATGGTGGCATTCCTTAGCCCAACTTCACAGAGACTGGAGAGGGCAGGGCAGACCAAACCTAACCTATGGCTGATCTGACTCCTCCAAGCTTCCCAAGCCACCAAAAGCGCAGAGCAGATGGCTGTCGTCCGCACCATCTGGCCTGAGGCCCTTCAAGCCGCACAGCTCATCGCTATCATTTATCCATCTGTAATAACTTGCCCATGACCCAGAGACACTGGACATCAGCCGGCCCAGGTAACATCATTAAGAGAACAATCGCGGGGAAAAAAAAAAAATAAATTACCTACGAATACTTGATGGCAAACAGTCACAACTTAATAAAAACAAGAATTATATCCATATTTTGTTAAACAGAAGAGGGATTATTATGCTAGGCAAACGATACTAGTTACTCAGCAAGCGAAATCTACCAATCTGCTGTATTTTTAGATTGTATGTTTAATGTCACGTTATCAGCAGAATGAGCCAAATCTCAAAATGCAAAAAAGGCAAGTAGTGAGTGGATCGTGATGCCAGCATGTTCGACGATTTACAGAAGAATGAAGCAGAAGGTAATATCTGGCTTTCTGGTTTTTTCAGAAGCAAATAGACATGGTGGGGACACCCCCTCCCCCCCCACGGTCCCCCCTTCAGATGTAGTCTGCAGTCCATATGAAATTCGACCTACACAATGGCATGCACCATAACACAGTCGACTTTAAACAGCATTTCATTCAGAGATACTCCCTGTCTAACCTGACCTCCTACAACTGCCTTCAAGCAACTGGTGTGTGTGTGTGTGTGGCGGGGGGGCAGGGGTTAAATGCCTGACTTAAAGTACTACCCCAGAGCTAGAATAACTACAGTTACTGGGAAGACTGTGGGGTTGAGGAACATTCATAGGAGAAACGAATCATTGACTATAACAGGTGGACCACAACAGAAAGTGCCTTTTCATACATCAGTCTCCATAAGACAGGGATCAATCATTTGCTGTAATCAGAGCATTTCTCAGGTATTTTCCCAAATTAACACATCTTCAAACAGCCAAACTAGTTTCCTGGGGGGAAAAACATTTTATAAGTGCTTTCGTGAGTGTGATACATTTTATTAAGGATGTTTACCAGCAGCATTAAAAAAAAAAAAAAAAAACAACTAAGAGGAAATTCTATGTCTTTAATGATTCAATAGTCTGCCACACCCGCCTGTCCGTCACATCCCCTTAAAATGTGGCTTTATTGACCAACAACTTCTGGCGTGATCTCGTTCAATTCTGTATAAACACTGCAAACACAAAAGGGACCCTCTGCAATGTGTCAAAAACATGTTGGTGTCCCAGGTTTCTTAAGTGTTTCCTCCATTCTTCCTGGGGGAAAAAAACGCCAAGAAAGCAAAAAAGAAACGAGGCTGTCAGATGTCCCAAACCTCCTGCAGTCCTGACTGCAGTTAAATCAGTATTTCCACACACCTTTGCGCACACCGTGTTGAACAATGCATCTTTGAGTAACTACAAACTGGTCGGGCCAGTTACCGGTTCGGCGAGTTACGCGGTGAATATTTTGTCGCGAATAAGTGCATTGCAGATGATATCACGTCTCAGCTTCCCCCTAAAGAACAGGCCTAATACTATTTTTACTATTATTCGGTAACAAACGGCATGGAGTTTATCGGCAGTATCACTTTAAGTGAAACAGAATTACTTGTAAAATATGTGCCGGTGGCACATGCAAATTACACAAAACCTATAAACACTAAGGAAAACGGAGCTGAACAGTCGCTCTTTTAGTGACGCATGTGTTAACATTTTCTGGACACAAACTGGCACTATATGCAGAATCCTTTGACCAGAAATCATGTAAATAATCAACCACTTGGTGAAGTCTATGAGGAAGACTATAAACTGCTATTCCTTGGTCATGTCAGAACCCAACTGGATGCTGTCCAAATTCAGTCTACCCCTCCCAGCGACAGCGGGAGGACTCTCCCTGCCAGGCGAACACTCCTGTTTGGTAGGACAAGCCGCCCGCTCGCAGAAAGACCAGCACCTCATGATATCCGAGGCGGCGGGGTTAACATCTGCCGCTTGTGACATTAAAATCGGGATGGCTCCCAGCTGCGGTCTAATAAGGACAATGCATTCGCACCCCGCCATAAATGTAGAGATGAAATATTTATCAGTCATTTGCAAACTCATATTCTAAAGTCAATATTTTCATGTGTGGCTGTTCTCTACAAATTTAACTGAAACGTCACCCTGTTTCTAAAGGTCTGATGATTTACCACTTACACGCATGTTCGAAAAGGTAATGAAACATCTTAATTTCACAAGGTTGTGTCAATGTTGAAGATTCTCATTCTGATTTAGTCGCCATAAGTGTGTATATTAATAACTTAAGCGTTAGATTTACGAATATAATGACCCATCAAATTCAAAGCCCGGGTCCTGAACTGCAATCAGTGTCTTTTACTCTGCTCTATGGTTACACAATGTCCTAAAAGTAGCCTGTATAAAAAGCTTGCTACCCTCAACAGAGCTATTTACGCAGCATAGTCTGGACTTAACTCTAAAACACAAGATGAGCAAGTTCGATAGGCGTATTTCGCCTAATTAAGTCTGCAGACGACAAAGAGAGTACTGTGCAACACAAAAAATCGTTTCATGAGTGTTTGTCCTGTAATAAGATCACCGTTTGGCCAATGGCTTCGGTGACTGGCAAAGACGCGCAGACGGGGAGATCCGGCCAGGAGCCCGGAGGCGCTCTTCGCCGCACGAGGCTGGGAGAGCCGTGTCTTACACTTCAGACGGACTAAATCCAATACAGGGAAGCCTACAAGCTGATCGACAACTATGCATACCATTATTTTTGCATAGTGCTTGGAAAATGTATCGATTAATCGGGAATGCCATGTAAATCGACAGGGTTCAGTCCGCTGTGTTGATTTCATTAAATCCCACAGTTGCATTAATTGCGCAAAGGAAGCACACATTCATAAGGCGTAGTTTTCCTTCATTGCAACTTGTCATAAATGCCTAGCTAAATAGTACAACATAACGTCGGATCGATTTTAAAACAGCTTCTCATACTTCGAGGATACGCGAACAAGTGCCTCAGGTTGTTCTCGCTACTCACCCCATTTCCGATGACTTTGAAATAAACCTTCCAGTGTCCAAAACGTTTAGAAGTTCAGTAATTATTGTATTTCAAAATAAAAAATTAATCGTTTCTATTGAAATCCACCCTTAACACCAGCTCTTATACTCGAGTCCATACCGGGGCTCCAGTTGTACGCACCCAGTATTAAGCGATCAAGTGAAAATTCGAGCGAATCATGAGCCGAGAAGCTTAATTTCTGTCGAAAGCTTTTCCTTTTCTCTCCACAGAAGATTAGGCCATTTGGTGAAGCTTTCCGGCTAACACGCGGAAAAAAGCGTAGTTTTTCTCCTCCCGGTATATTTCTCGAGCCAGTATTGAAACGGCAAGCTTTTAAGTGTATTATACCGGATTATAAATGTGTGCCCTACTGTCCCCGCTCCCCTGCGAGCTGATAGTTGAACTGAAGCGCAGAGCCGCAGCAGCGACACTGAGCGGATCTTACGGGCTCGCAGGAATAAATAAATGAAATCCTCCCACATACTCCACGCACGGAAGAGCCTCGGGTCTATTTCGATGGAGAGCCAAACGCGAGACGTTTCTGCATTATGAGATCCTAACCGGCCACACTAAACTAAACATTACCCTATTCGGATCTTTTCCCCATGCCCTTTCTGTGCAGGATTACTTTGATTGGAATAAATCACTTTTTATCATTTAGACGTTATCCTCCATCTAAGACACTTACATCTCTACTTACTCTTCTCGAGGATTGACCTGGGAAAGAGGATTCCGCGTACTTATTTTTTACAGCTTCATTGAATCAACCGACTGTCGCTGATTTAATCTCTGTATTTTCAGTGAGCTTCACCGTACCAAACTGTTTCGTAGGGGTATGGTTAACTTTATCAAATTTCACTCAGCAAACCATGTTTATTAACTTATATTCGACACATTTGATGAAGTATATTATCAACATTACCCCCATACAGCCCGGTTTGGCGAAGCTTAACTTGGTGTTGGCTTTTATATTTTACCTCATCTGGATGTTGATTAGACACCCAATTAGGCTCGAGGAATCTCAAGCTTCAACCAATCACTGCCCGTAAACAACAAAAAATGTTGGTTAGATCATCACATAGGCATCATGCAAAACGTGAAATATATTTTAGATGTTAAACCAAAGAATCTTAAACCAAAAATTGAGACCAAAAAATAAATCAAAACAATCTTAAAACACATAATGTTTAACCAATGAAGAAAATCTGAGGGAAATAAAATGTCGTTGCACAAAATCAACAGGCACAGTAGAAAATGGCACGTTAACAAGTTTTCAGAATTACTACTCAATTCGAGATTTCAATTCGGAATTATCTGAAAATTGTTTTTATAATTATGGACAACTTCACCAGGATGGGACACTGAAACAGGCCGTCTGTGCGTTTTATAGCATTTCTGCTGAAATTTGCTTGTACGCTGCAGTATATCATAACAAAAGCAATGTACTGTAAGCCGCACCTTCCAAACTTTAAAATCTTACGAACCATCACCTTGTAGCGAGAAAGTGGTCAGAAACTGTCATAGCAAATGACCTTTACAGTCTCAGTTCGCATATATAGGTAACAGTCACGCTCCCACGAGTGTCCAAAATTTTTCTCACAAAACGCAGTGTGATTACAAAAATTTGACATGTTGAACACGAACTGGTTATTTTTTCGGTTGATAAATGTGTACTGATAATAAGCGCAAAAGAAATTATTTTGGTATTTATTGCAATACAGAGCAACACTAAGCAATGAATGAATCTTGTGCAAAAGGCAGACTTCTTCCGCCAGGGTAATGACTCCTATAATCAAAACCTGTTGCTGAACATTATTGTCCATAAACAATGAAAGAACCTGGCTTTCCACGAGGTGATCTTGTAGATAGACGACTGATTATTGGTACAAAGTGCAAGAAAGTAGATAAAAGGGTAATCTGTTACAAGGCTGGTAAATACATTCTAGAACTTCGGTTGCATTATTATTGTCGTTATCATTTCGAACCAGCCACTTATATTCAAAATGATTTCTACAGCTTACAATTATACACAAAATCCATTTATACAAGTGGCTGTTTTTACAGAAGCAATTTAAGAATCTTTTTAAGGGTACAACTGAAGGACTGCTTTTCATTTTGTGACCAGCATTGCTGCAGTAATAAGTATTGGCTCTTCACTAATATGCTGGTCTGCTACGCCTATTAAGCACATTCTGCACTTGCTATTTGATTTTACTTACAGGCCTATCACCCTGGATAACTTTTATTGCATCTCATTATAGCTGTTAAAATTATATTTTTACTTCATAAACATGGCTGAGTTTTGCATCCTCTTTAGACATTTTTTTTTGCATTAGAATGCATTACAGGGTATATTGTTGAGAGGTATATCTGATATGTCAATAAATTACTGCTGCACAAGACAGTATTTCACCTCCTGTCTGTCTGTGTGGGCTGTATGTTCTGGCATCACATAGCTTTTCTCCAGGAATTTTGGTGTTGAGGTCAGAACTGGGTATTTCTCCATTGTATACTGCACCCAGTCAGAATGTTACTGTACCCATATTCCGTTAAATCTCATCTTGCTCTCTCAGGTCCAGTGTCAGCCAGCATACCTTCAAAATCAGGAGAAAACTTAAAAATAAATATATTTATACAGAAAACACTGCAAAAGCACTCTTTGTTACAGTCCCATACTGATGTACTAAACCTCACTGCACAGAATGTCCTGAGGTTTATACAGTGCAACTTCTACTACTAAAAACACTTCATCAGGTAACACTTTAACATATTAACTCATTAAAAGTTTTCAATTGAGTTTTCAGCAAATGCGCTACTTTGGCACCAATCCAGACCGTGATCGAAAGCTACTTTGCTTAACTGATAAATTGTATCGTTGTGAACATTATTTTCAAAATTTCATCATCACCTTGGGCTAGAAGGAGTGTCATTTGTGTCTTAACAAATATAAAATACAACTAACCAAGGAAGGAGCTCTACTAACTCGAAATGGCGTTAGAAAATACATCGCTGCAATATAACTGGTTAATTTCATGTGCTTTTTGATCAGTTTCCATTGAATGTGTGGTCCTCAAAGTGTGACTTATTTGAAGAAATATTTCCAGAGGAGACCCTCCTTATTTGGAAGTGTGGCACTGCGAATAGGCACTTCGAATATTTTGTCACGTGAATGCACTTGGAAATGTGAGCAGAAGCTACTGACTGCGACTGTGCCTTTAAGATCACCTGCGCTGCACTAAGGAATGGCTAAGAAAAACAGGCTCACATTTACGTATTTCGCAGATGCTTTATCCAAGGCGATGTTTTTTTCTGGAAAGCAGGGGCAGCCACTTCCTAGAAGAACTGGGGGTTCAGTGACACAGTGGTAAAATCACTCCTCCGATGATAGCATTTGACCTGGTGACCTTTAAAAACACACGCACGCTGTTCTAAATCACTGAGGTGATTTGTTATTGCACAGTAACAAAGACTTACCATTAACAATTAATATAAATACATCTTCCGTATGCAGACTTGGCTTTGAACCCTTCCATTTTGTTGGTTAAGATGAGTACATTGGCACCGTTGTCCTTGTAATTTTGTTGGTGGAGTAACGCTGGACAAGTCAACATGATGAGGAAAATGATTTAAATGAACTGTGGTTATTTCTCATCTTGGCTGTTTTACATGCTATCCAATCCATTCACTACCTCACCAATGATAACGGTCGTGTCGTTATTATGAAGAGGCCGAAGCGGGGAGTAAACGAAGAAACTAAAGATTTCAAATATTAACCTGGATGGTTCAGACTGGAATTTTTCATAAGAATTACACCTTAGTTTTATTTACAATTTGCTTAATGCAGCATGTCTAAACCTCAGGGTTGTAACTACTGAAACCACGCTGGATTCCTTTCTACAGAATGAAAGGATGTAGAAAAAATGACAATACTCTTGGACAATCGTCTGTCGCAGCCCATCCTGCTCTTTGGTGGTGAATGTAATGTGACAGCGATGGAGATTCCAGCCGACGGGCTTGTCTACCGAACTCAGGCAGAGCACGCAGACCCCCCTCCTTACATGCACAAATCCCCCATAGCGCCCGGCGACCTACATCAAGTGACTGGGGACGGAGAGACCGAGGGTCCGCCGGCTGATTGTGCGACTCAAGACGCATTTTCCGCAAAACAGAACAAACATCATTATTCCGGTGAGCGGAGAAAAAAAGAACGACGTACTTCTGACATCCATAGTAATACCTGAATCTCTGCAACCCTTAAAACAGCATTGGTTTTACCTTCCCCATCGCTGTGTGGGAAGTTGTGTGTATGTTTCTTGGATTCACGGTTCCTTTCTATTTTTTCCCTCCAAAGCAGTACATGTACCCTTAGGCTACAGGTTGCATGTCACGAATATTGTCCAAAATGCATAAGCCTATGTTCGTGGTGGATGAAGGGCATAGATACAGCGCACAGACAAAAAAAAACCTTTACATAGGATTAGCGCCCAATTACAGAAGATAACAATATTATGCGTAATCTCGCCAGAAGCATAACTTTGAAAATACTCGAGAATAAATTGTCAATGAAAATTATGCCAGTACTGTATATGTTGACTTGGGTAAATGTCAAGTGGGGTTTATTTAAGACTAAAATACAATGATTTTTATACCAAGTGGTTTCTGTATTTTACTGTATTGTATACTTGACTCGGCGTCAATTTGTGCAGGGTCGCCATGTCTGCAGGACAGACAAATCTTCTGGAGGTCTGAAGCAGCTTTCTTAAGGCGGTGTAGCTATCGGACTTGTAACACTCAACACTAAATTTGAAGGAGCAAAGTGCTGTGGGCCATAGTTACGGTGTGACTCGCATCCGAAAAAGGCTAATCAGTGCAACGATCTGTTCTTTTTCTCATCTTGCAAGATACATGGAGTCGGTTGTATCTTCTTGCTTGTGCATATGTTCTCTCTCATCTACGAGACAGAAAACCTCATCACGGGAATGTCACCGTGAATGAATTCCTTTTAAGAGCGCAGCAGGTGACGCACCACACCTGCTGCGCTTGTGATCGGCAGTGCAGCACGCGATGAATCCAGTGGCGTAGGAACTGGGGGGTTCATTCGTCCTCCCCCAATAAACAGACCTTTGTATTTATATTATGAATTTGTGCCCTCCAGTATCAAACTCTCTTCTTTAGACCTGTCATTAATTCAGTTACTGTGCCGTCCGCAGAGGTCCCGAGGCCATCCTTCATTAAATTTAAGTAGGCTAATAAAGATAACTGCAACCCACTGGTTAGCGTTGTGGTTAGCCACAAGGCATGTTACCCATTTCTTCTAGGTGCTTTCCAAAACTACTACAAGGTGGCCTTTTAGGGGACATGTCTACAACGGTTATGCAATCCTGCGTATGCCTATATCTGTTGTATCTATCTAGTGAAATATCAGTAATTTGCTATTTCTAAGATTTCCATACCACATAATCGTGTCTGTGCGTGAACGACAGTATTACCTAAGATAACCGAATACATGAGGCACATTTTGAGTCTAAATTTACCGAAATGAAACAGGTAATGGACAATATTCTAGTTCTGTATTCTGTAATAGATATAATAAAGTGATTACTAATTTAAGTGTGTACATCATTGACATGATAGTAATGCTAGCCTATTCACAGCAGCACAGAAACCTAACACCGTGTCTAAAACAAAACGTTGCAGACGATTTATTGGCAGAGAAATGCGAGGGCTGTGCACCGCAGGCAGAATCATTCGACCCATTATTAGATTATTTTACTTGTTTATTCTCTAAAAATTAGCAGAGGAATGCTCCTAGAAAGCAAGAAGAAAAACATGAAATAAGCAGGACTTTTGATGTATAATAAACCTGTACAAATTTTCGAAAACAGGAATTGCTCAATGAGTCGTTGTTAAAGTAACGAATGAAAGCCGTATCAAATGAAATGAGAGAAACTATATTGACACCTAGTGGCTATTAGGTAGAAAGACACAAAGACGATAAGTATTTTTGAAGTATGGTGCATTTAATAATGAGTCGTGATGCTACGATGCTATGTAAAAAAGTTTTAAACCCACTGTTCAAGTGCAAAGAGGTTAATCATCTTATCATTTAAACAATTATCTGATTATTATTAGAACATTTAAAATGTTGATAATTGTTAGGATTGGTACTGTATATCATGAATGTTACGATAGTAGCAGCAAAAGTAATCGCAATTTAACAGTCACGATAATCTGAATCGTACTGCAACCTGTGCTATACTTAATGGTTTTTAACAGGCTTACACCACAACATGAAATTGCATTTCACCCTTTGGAAGTGTCTGATAAAGGACAGTGGGGTAAGACTGCATTCAGGTCTGTGTAAATATGTAAATCCACGGCTGGCTGCTTCAGTGTTGTAGACCTGTAATAATGACGGACCGCCTCTTCTTTCCCTCCCAACTCACAGAGCAGACGCCAGGCGAAGCTACCAGACACACCGGAACTGGAGCAAGACTACAGCGGGATCCAGAAGCATTTTGGACCAGAGAGATTTATTTATGCAAATGTATGTGGGATGGGAGAAACTGTGCTTTTAAAACGGTTGGAAAAAATACCCGCAGAAACAGTCTGTACGGGGCAGCAGATGAAAGAAGTAGGAGCAGTTTGTTTGTTTGTGTGGCAACGGGACTGACTCACTCACACACGGGGAAGTGCTTATCTGCCAATGGAGAACATCCCACATCAGGGTCATGCTGAAGAAAATTCATATCTCTGGTAAGCTCGCAATATAATTTATCCCAGGACCTGTTTTGAATATTAATATGTTTTTGTTAAACAGAACTGCATCAGCAGTTTCAATAACCTGGTGAAATGTCAGGTCTTCGTAGCAAAATAGGCATGAAACAGAGGTTTGGTTCTTATTCATTAGTTATTAGTAGCGTACATAGCAGGAAAATAAGAGTGTAAACGTTTTGAAATATGTATTTTTCAAAAGAAGAAAGAAAGAAAATGAGCTTTGAATTTCTTTGGCCAGTTTCCAGAGAACTCCATCACTCCGCCGCAAATGGAGAAAGCGATACGGAGGCTTGGATGGAAATAAATTACTGGAGCCCAATGCCGAAGATGATTCGACAGGTACACGATGTGGGTCACTGTGTCCCCTGCTTGATACTTTTTTTCTTTACTTTAAATCTCGCTCTTTTAGCAAATTATAGGCCCACACTGTAGAAATATTTAATTCCTCCAACAGTAGGTAGCGTAGAGAGGGCACTGCTGATCCTGATTCTAAGTAAATAATTAAATGACGCCTGTGGTCCAATTTTATGGGTGTGAAACCAAATGAAAGGTGGGTGTATTCGAGTCCCAAATCAAGACCAGAGGAAACTGCACACAGTTACTGATGTGACATTTCCAAACTGCTGGCTGTGCAGATATGCACGAGTGAACCTCCAGGATTCCAGATAATAACCTTTCTTTTAATTACAAAGCTCTGGTAACATTCTGCTTCTCAGTCGATTTTTAATGGAAATACCATCTGCATTGTTTAACCGTGAATGATTTTATATAAAATAGTTTCGCAGGTAACAAGAAATGGACCAGTTTCTGGGGCTTTTTCGTCTCCTTCACACCCATTATCATACTGGTTTGTGTGTTTTTAGTTTATTTCTTTATTCAGACTTGCTGCTTCTGAGTGTGCAGCAATTCCTATAACCACAAACCTTAGTTCCATTTCAGAGAGAGTCGGACAATTGCAGAAACTGCACAGTTGCATTCTTTCTCTTTTTGTTTCTGCGGTGACTTAATAAGTACCCCGAAAGTATGCACTGCTCAATCCCAACAAGCCAAAGTTAAAAATAAAAACAATTTTAATGCTTTCCTAAGCTTGCTTTGAAAGGAATGTTTGCATTTTTATGGTTAAGAATTTTTGTAGCATTTTTTTCAAGGCTTAAAATGATTTTAAAATAAGAATTGCACAAAATTAGAAAAAAGTGGAGACAATAAAATGATCATTTTAAGGAAAGGGTCAAATCTTATGTTTTCTTTGGATATTTTAAATGTTTTCTTTGTTGGCATAATAGTTTTCTGTTTTTTTCCCTCAGAAAATGGGTCTGTGAATGAGCCACACCAGGATAGGAATTTCCCCCAGACACAGAGTCCTGAAAGCCTGGTACAGGTATGGTCCTGTCCAAAGCGGACGTGCACACACACGCACACATGCGCACACACGCATACACACACACACACACATGCGCTCACACGCAGGCACACACACACACACACACACACACATACATACATACATACACACACACACACACACAGGTTTGTAATTATATCTTTGTGGGGACTCTCTATTCATTTCTATGGGGAAAACTCTAATCCCAACATGTCCACCTTAACCCTTACCAGTAATAACCGAACTAACTCAACTAGAAGTTTGGCACTTTTAGTTTTATAACTGCATTCACAGATCTTTGTGGAGACCTGAAAAATGGTCCATACAATGTCAAAATAATAGGTTTTTATTACTTTGTGGGGAACATTTGGTCCCCACAATGCAATATAAATAACCTTAACCGTAAGTAACCAAACAAAATACAAGACTCTTGGCTCTTTCAGTTGATTTATATTGTAGGGACTGAAAAAATTGGTAAAAATGGTAAAAAAGTATTTGATCCCTACAATGTGGTTAATGCACACACCCACCCACCCACTCACACACACACACAGGAGCAGGTGCTGGAATTCCTGGCGGCAAGAGGTAACACTAACCAACACCTGGAAAGAAGGACAAGGATCAAGGATGAACATGCACACTCCCGGCTTTCCGACTCGCCAGTAACATGCCCTCCCGCTTGACTCCCCCGGGAATTCCCAGAGAAGGGGACGCCCCCGAGATTGAAGGGTGCTGGCAGAGACATATGTACAGATGAAGCAGCGTACAGGTGTACGGAGGTCATGACACCACAAAAAGAACGAAAGACATTTAGGCTATAATCATGTGTGGTCCAGGAGTTTGCATGAGAGATTTCTCCAGAGATTTATCCACGTACAAGAGCACAGTTCCAAAAACATACCCATAAACATTGAGTAAAGTATAATATCTTGTGGACTTGGAGCGGTTTCTAGAGTTCTTGGATATGTTTTGTTCCCTGGTGCCTCGTTGAGGTAGTAATTAAATGCTTCAGCTGACTACATTACCTGCGATTATTGTGACATCAAAAGAAAACCTTGACTCTGGATGAAGAACAGATCGTTGTCATGTAAATTTAACTAATTTGATGAAGTGATTTAAAACAAACACCAGTTCATGGCGGTAGACCTGTTGAAGCGGCTTTTCTTCTGTCTTCCTGCTGTATTTCAAGATTGGTCGGTCAAGTCTGATTGATGCCTACAGTCGATGTGGTGTTTATGCCCATAGGAAACAGCCCCATCAGCGAATCCAAGTCTAAAGTCACGAAATGCCACCCAGCCACAGAAGCCTATTAAGTTTGTGACCCCTGGATCAACAGGTAAACGTAGAAGCTGTGACATCATCAAATTTATCATTCAGAAAACTCTGCGTGACTCTACAGGGACACCGAGATAGAATAAATCCTGACTTCTGCCATAAAAACCCCAACTAGTGCCGTAGACAATATCAAAAGACTTCACTGTGATCTCAGGTTATTCTTGCTGCATGTTTAAACAGCTCGTCACTAAAGTTCTGCCTACATTGGAGACACTTTACTTGCATTTCTCGTTATGCCAGCGCCTGTAGGCTCTCCGATGGTGACCAATGGGAGGGCAGGAAAAATAGGACCCCAGCGAGAGCAGGCGGGGAACCCTACCCCATTCTGGCACAGTTTTAACAGATTGGACCCCCAGCAGGCAAAGAGGAAGGGGTACATGTCCTTGTCTAAGGGCAGGTGGGGGAATGCTATGCCCTGTTAAAAAAATCTCGTGCAGTTAAAACAAGTGTCTCTGTTCCCCCAGGACTGCTGATGTTCTGTTTGAAAGTTTTGCTTCTGAGGGTAGAGTCAACACAAGCAGATTTTTTGAGGTAATCTGCACATTGTCTCTTCTCAGTTTTGAGCCTGGGCCCAGTCCCAGGTGGGGTGTAAGACAGGTAACGCACAGTCGGGGCACCAGGCTGTCGCAGCGCTACCACACCACGAGGTCTCTGTTAGGCTAACTGTAGGTCTTTAGACTGGGAGGAAACACATGCAAACTCCACAAAGAGACATGGCAGGATTCAAAGCCCCAACCCCAAATGGTTGGGGGGGGCGTGCTTCCTACTGCATAGCTGTGCTGACCATTAAGTACGCTTATAAATAATACATATCATTGCTGTCTGGCTACCTTCTAATGAGTTTACTTTTTCACCTTTGAGTGTCCACCAAGTCAGGAACCTCATTGTTTCTAAGTTCAGACATAATTGTGCCAGAATCCTACTAGGCCAGGACCCGAAGACATGCTGGTCGTTGTAGTTTGGCAAATAGTTATTGATTAAGTGCTAATTTGCACTCCAAATAGGCAATCTGGAGATCCGGGATTCGGAAAACTGACCCCAGGATTAAAGATTGCCACCTACTGATGACGAAGCTGCAGGCGGCAGATGGGACGGTTAACAGGGATGCCTTTCACAGGTCCGGAGACCCTGCCCCACCCCCCCAGAGACACTATACAGGGCCATTTATATAGGTCAAGAGTGCACAATTAATGGTGCCACTTCACAATAAGGCTACTCAAGTAAAGGGTTTATGAATGGTTTATAATCGGGTTATTAATGGTTTATAATCAGGTTATTAATTAGGTTGGAACACTATGTAAATTATTAATAGACAATTTTGAACAAGTTATAACACAGTTTTCTGTTTTATGAATAAATTACCACCATTTACAAGTGCAGAAGGGAGCCTTACTGTGAAGTGGTAGCCAATAACATAAAATGTGTTTAGTATTCAATGTGTTAGTATTCAGAGAGTGTAACGTGTGCACTTTGCTGTTCACATTGGATATGATGTTGGATACAAGGTTCTTTGTAACGTGGAATTTGCCTGTCATTGCAGGAGTACCACAGGCTTTGTGTCTTTCATCGTGAAAGCCCTGCAAGGCCGCTTCATCATCCCGGACTTTCCCACATTCACTGAGGAGACGCAGAAACTTTTCTTGAAGACCAAACAGCTCGGCCCTGTCAAGGTTTGCTGTTTGTAAAGCGTCTGAATTTTTAAGTCCTCTGCATACTTTAAATGAGCTGGCCAGTGCAATGTTTCAACCTTTATATAAAATAAAAAGCAAAGGATGGTGATCAAATTTCAACAATTTCTTTTTCATATTTTGTAGCAAGGACCAGGGAGTGAAGCCAGCTGGAAATGGGGAGTTTCTATTTGCACAGTGGATGGGCAAAGGTATATTAAACCAAAGGGTCGGACTAAGTGGGCAAAGGTATATTAAACCAAAGGGTCGGACTAAGTGGGCAAAGGTATATTAAACCAAAGGGTCGGACTAAGAGCATCAGTCACCTTCCCTACTGGAAAACAATTGTACAGCGGTGGAAAGTTCATATTCCTAAAATTCAAAACCGGACCAAGTTTTTGTTTCAGCCAATTAGTTGGGTGCTCTGTGACTGTAACTGTGACTCTTTACAGTGGGGCAAAAAAGTATTTAGTCAGCCACCAATTGTGCAAGTTCTCCCACTTAAAAAGGTGAGAGAGGCCTGTAATTTTCATCATAGTTATACCTCAACTATGAGACAAAATGAGAAAAAAAAATACAGAAAATCACATTGTCTGATTTTTAAAGAATTTATTTGCAAATTATGGTGGAAAATAAGTATTTGGTCACCTACAAACAGGCATGATTTCTGGCTCTCACAGACCTGTAACTTTTTCTGTTAGAGGCTCCTCTGTTCTCCACTCGTTACCTGTATTAATGGCACCTGTTTGAACTCGTTATCAGTATAAAAGACACCTGTCCACAACCTCAAACAGTCACACTCCAAACTCCACTACAGCCAAGACCAAAGAGCTGTCAAAGGACACCAGAAACAAAATTGTAGACCTGCACCAGGCTGGGAAGACTGAATCTGCAATAGGTAAGCAGCTTGGTGTGAAGAAATCGACTGTGGGAGCAATTTTTAGAAAATGGAAGACATACAAGACCACTGATAATCTCCTTCGATCTGGGGCTCCACGCAAGATCTTACCCCGTGGGGTCAAAATGATCACAAGAACGGTGTACTACTGTGAAGCATGGGGGTGGAAACATCATGCTTTGGGGCTGTTTTTCTGCAGAGGGACCAGGGCGACTGATCCGTGTAAAGGAAAGAATGAATGGGGCAATATATCGTCAGATTTTGAGGGAAAACCTCCTTCCATCAGCAAGGGCATTGAAGATGAAACGTGGCTGGGTCTTTCAGCATGACGATGATCCCAAACACACCTCCCCGGGAACGAAGGAGTGGCTTCCTAAGAAGCATTTCAAGGTCCTGGAGTGGCCTAGCCAGTCTCCAGATCTCAACCCCATAAAAAATCTTTGGAGGGAGTTGAAAGTTTGTGTTGCCTAGCAACAGCCCCAAAACATCACTACTCTAGAGGAGATCTGCCTGGAGGAATGGGCCAGAATACCAGGAGGAATCTGTGAAAACCTTGTGAAGACTTACAGAAAACATTTGACCTCTGTCATTGCCAACAAAGGGTATATAACAAAGTATTGAGATGAAATTTTGTTATTGACCAAATACTTATTTTCCACCATAATTTGTAAATGAATTCTTTGAAAATCTGATTTTCTGGATTTTTTCTTTCTTTCATATTTTGTCTCATAGTTGAGGTATACCTATGATGAAAATTACAGGCCTCATCTTTTTAAGTGAGAGAACTTGCACAATTGGTGGCTGACTAAATAGTTTTGTGCCCCACTGTATGCTCAACTGGCTGGTTGAAGCAAAAATCTTTTGGTCTGGATTTGTATTTGCTGAGCCTGAACTTTTCACCTCTGTAATTATACTACTACGTGTTATTATACACTTCATTGTTTTTTTTTAGTTAGTATACATTATATACATACTATACTATGTTAATTATATTAATATAATATAGAAATAGATGCAATAAATATACCAAAATACAAACCAATCAGTCCACATTGACACCTTGCTTTTTTCATGCCCACAGAAGGGTAACCTAGCAACAGCCAGCTCTCTCTCTTTCCCTCCCTCCATGTGTTTCAGGACTACGGAAGATGCTTAATGACCTGTTTCGTTTTTGGACTGTGAGTTCAGGGCATGAGGGATAACGTGTGTAGATTATGCACATCAATGTAGAGCACACAGATAAGATGTTGGCCCCTGCTTATAAAGACACCTTAATCTGTGTGTGTGTGTGTGTGTGTGTGTGTGTGTGTGTGTGGGTGTGGGGGGGGGGCGTTTAAGGGTAGTATCCTCCGGAAAGAATGGCAGTTATGCAAGTGATGGCTTAAGTAAGAGACCTTATCACTCTGGCCATACCGCCACCTGTTGGACACTCTTAGACACAGAGGGTAAACTACCATCCGTCCATCTATTTTTCTATACCTACTTTTCCTATGCAGGGTCACAGATAAATAATCAAGCAGAGATGCAAAGGACCAGTCAGATATAGTAGAAATGGCAACAGAGAAGTAGCTAAACTTGATGCAAAAAAAATTAAAGGTTGCAAACCATTTAACTAAATCACCGAAAAAACAACCCCAATTATGTTAGTGAAAACAGCCAAACTGGCAAATAGCATAAACCAGACTGTCAAGTGAGTTGTGTTTTTTATGGATCATAAGTGCTCTGTTGGCTGTTAGGTGCCTTTGTTTTATGAGCTCCAACCTGTCTGCAGCCATTCCTACTGAGATGAAAGGAAATGCAGGGTTTCAAGAGCTGAAAAGAAAGCTGTTTGATTTATGTCAGGCCTTCAAAGCCAGGTTCATCACTAGCTGAGCTCCGTTACCAAGTAACAACCAACCTGTTCCTGCCTCTCCTGCAGAGGAGCCCGCACCCAGAAATGAGATGCTCTTTGGCCTGTTCCCTTGTGATGGCAGGTTGTCGCTTGGAGACTGCGCCCAGCCCTTCCTCCTGGACGCGCTCTCCTGGCCCTTTGTTTACGGCATGGCGGTGGACCAGCTCGGAGGGGACTATGTACACAGATATGTGGGCGTGGAGGAGTTCTCAAAGTATGACTCACCTTTCACCCTCACCAAACAGGGTAAGGTGTCTCTGAGGGGAGAGGGATTTTGCCCTATTCTTGGTCAAACCTGGAGACCTGGAATTGGCACTATAAATATTGAATTACTGTCCTTTGATACTCATTTCGTTTAGGTTTTGTGCCACTTCTGTTTCCTGGGAAGAGATCCAGGCTCACTTTGATCTTGTCCATAATTGGCAGTGACGGACAAAATGACACTTTATGAACCATTTGCTGTATTTTTTGAGCACACTAGATGGTGCTCTTGGTTTGCTTTGGGCCATGCTTGACGTCCTTTATTGGAACAGAGAGCACCATCTAGTGAAATCAAAAAGTGCAGCAAATGGTTTATGAAGCATCATTTTGTCTATTACTAATAACCAGATATTTTGTGCAAAGCCAATTTCTGCTATTTGCATTGTGGTCTAAAGCCACATTATTTGCATTTTTGGCCACTGATTTCAGATATCATCTAAAATCAAGATCGCAGAATGAGTTTCACATGGGCCTGTTTTTTCCCTTAACCTCCTCTGTCTTCCAGGAACGCCTCATAGCCCACTGATTGTCACTGGTGCTATCATCACCGCATCCCTTTTACAGGTACATGATTAGTGATGGCCAAAATTACTCTACATGAACCATTCACTGTATTTTGTGATCCCATTAGATGGTGCTTTCTGTTCAAAAAAGGACACAACACATGTCCCAAAGCACACCAAGAGCGCCATCTAGTGGGGTCAAAAAAATACAGCAAGTGGTTCATGGAATGTCATTTTGTTCTTCACTAGTGCTGATATATGTGGGAATACAGCCTGTTTTCAGCTGGGGAACATGGTAAATGATTTTACTCTGAAAATGTTTATTTTACAGCTACCAGCACGAGTTGAGGCAGAAGAAGAAAAGTATGACTCGGTGAATCAGCTGAAACGTTCAAAGTTTATTACAACCTTAAAAAACATGTATTAGAATATGCGATATAACTGACATTCAAATGAAATACCAAAAGAAAAAGCTGATGAGAGGAATAATATTTGTTTGTGATTTTAGGTTTTGAATACATTGAGACGGCTGTGTAATAAAGAACATACAAATTTGAACTGTACAAGGTATACATCATTTAAAGTTTTTCTTTCTTTTAATTCCAAAAGTACAAAATACTTGACTTTTTTTTCAATACATCTGTAGCTATCAGAACTCCAAGAAAGAGAGTGTCAGACTGCATTCCCTGTCGTTTTACCTTCAAGAAAAGGAGGTGAGTTTAATTCTTTGTTTGAGTATAACAGGATGTGGCTATGGGTTATGAAACTGTAACACTCATGAATCTTTATCTCAGTGTTTTCCAGAATCTGTGGACATAAATTCTGCTGTGGATTTAATACAGCAGGTAAATGTCTGATGGTTTACTGAGGTGTTTCTTTCTTATTTTCATGATAGCAGTATTATCACCACAAGTCTCATTCTGTCCCAGTGTTCATCGACTGAGGTCACCTGTGAGTCCGGGGCGGTGATGGCTGCTACTCTAGCCAATGGGGGGCTCTGCCCCTTGTCAGGTGATCAGGTTCTGAGCCCTTCATCGGCACGTGCTATGCTGTCCATGATGCAGGTGGCTGGGATGAATGACTACTCCAGGCTGTTCCACTTCAAGGTGTTGTCTTTTTCCCCAAAAAGACTGGCATTTGAACAACAGTCACACAGACACACAGAACCACTTAATTTTACCAGGTGAATGCAACATTTTGGAAGGTGCTGTTGGGAGGATAGGAAATATCTCTATAAGTAAGAGAACCCCCCAAACCACAAACCTTCAAGTGTCCATGTCTAACCCATCTTCCACACCACCTACACCATCTCCATGTACTTTCTTATCAAACCTGAACAGGGGGTTCAAAGTCATATCTTAACAGCTAGGTGTGATCTCTTGAAAAGGCAATATGGTCCAAGATCTCCATGGTTACACCATTCAACCAACCAACCAACCTGCTGATTTACAGATACTAGCCTCCAGACCTCACGTCTGCTGGTGTGTTTCTCAGCTTGTGTTTATTGGCACAGACCTCAGTCCCAGCGAAGTCCAGCAAATCGGGCAGCTTGCTTGTAGCCGTTCCCGGGGTCCTGGGCATCATGTGCTGGTCCCCTGAGCTGGACGCCTTCGCAAACTCCTGGAAAGCGGTGCACTTCTGCGAGGTAGCGACGCCTCTCAGGATTCCAGCCTTCTCTGTACCTGCTTCCCTAAAATAGATTCCTCAGCATCGCTGCCTGTTGCTGGTTTCTTGTTTCCAAAGGAGCTGATCTCAACTTTCCAGCTTCACAGTTTTGACATCAGGACGCCGTTTCGTCAGGTGGTCGCATACAGGCAGTGGAAGGCCGAATCTGAGGTCAGTTCTGAGATCCAAAAACCATCTACAGTATGCCAGGTGTTAGGCGACCCTGACTCTGGAGTGTTGGTATCCAGCGGGTTTTCTATCCTACCTGATCGCTGATGAACCACCCATGATCTCAGACAGATTGGAACTCGTCAAGTAGGATGGAAAACTTGCTGGATATCGGCATTCCAGGATCAGGGTCACCTACTCCTGATCTGTACAGAGGAACAGCGAAGACACTGGAGTTGTTTGTGACCTTGTGTGATATTACAGGGCTACCAGATAATGAATATCTTACTCGCAGCCTACAGAGGAGATGTGCAGTCCTTACGGAGGTAAGGCAGCCCACGTGGTAACCGGCCAATCAGAGGCTCGAGCTGTTGGGTGTGACCATGGCAGGTAATGGGCTCCTCCTTCTTTCCGTAGGTACTTCCTGTCAGGAGTAGACATGAACGCAGTGGATTACGACGGGAGGTCAGCTCTACACATAGCTGCTTCACAGGGTCAGACAGAAGCCGCTAAGTTCCTTATAGAGAACGCTGGTGCAAACATCTCAGTCAGAGACAGGTAAGGAAAATTCAAGGGAACTGCATTTATTGTGAAGGATCCCAGTTATTTTCTACATTTTAGAAACCAATGCCATTCTACCATCCATCCATCTAATGACAGGTGACAATGAGCTGAGATGTAGTTGTGGACGGATCCATCTGGGATTAACAGAAGCTAATGTTCACATTGGGGAGAACTGTAGATCACTGGCTTGGTGATAGTGGGCACCTGGGTTACTATGGGACAAATGAGACAACATGCCAGTTTACACAAATCACAGAGAATGGGTAGCAGTCGGGACCAGTCGAGATAAATAACCGCAGTTACCTGATCACTTTTCAGATGGGGCACCACACCACTTCAGGATGCTGTGCGGAGTAACCACAGTCACGTGGCACAGATGCTGCAGAAGTCCGAAGGTTAAGGAGGACCTGAGTGACCCTGCAAACCACTCAGGAGGGCGTCCCCCAGCCGTTACACGCATGTGGGCACAGACAGGACGCCTCAGAGCGTCGCAGGCATTGAAATGCTGGGCTTTTCACATCTCTCAATGAATTATAAACACTATTTTACAAAAGCTGATTAATAAAATGGTACTAAAATTGGGATTTTATGCTCAGAGTTTTTTCAATATACCACATATGGACAATATGCCAGATTCACCTTCCTGTAACTGTCATTGGCGGCATTTAAACATGCAGTGACTGAACGTCACCAGGAGGAGAAGCTGCCGTATTTAAGTGCTGTCATCTGCGTAGAAGGCCAGGTTATCTGAGGAAGGCCTGACGAGGTTCAGGTACGTCAGATGAATCTACAGAAATTCGATTTTGATCATGTGATTCCAGAGCTAACCCCTGTCCTCAGTCCCACTATTTTTGCTTATCCATAACACTTAATTGTGTCTAATCTCCAAACAAATTTACTACAACACAATGGACAACCTGAGTAAACACAACACAATTTTTAAATGATCATTTATTGAAGTAAAATAATTCACCGACACCCACATCACCCATCTGACAAAGCAACTGCTCCCTTAGTCACTCAATCAGCCAATGAACCAAATCTAAATGATAATATGATAAATGAATCTAGACACACTCATGCCTGAGTGCTGCCAAAAAAGAAACCATTCCAGCAATGTGAAGCCTGATAAGGGCCCTCAAGGAGCAGCACATCACACCTCGATCAAAAGAACTGCCTGAGGAAGGAAGGAGAGAAATACTCTGGCATGGTGCTATATCTGAAAGTGGACGAAACCGTGCTTCGCAGGTCAGTTCCTCCTCAGTCCCGGCAAAGTTCACCCCCAGTCAGCGTGGTATTGTTTCGTAGTCTGAATGCGGTGCCCTAATTTAAGCACGGAATGTGATCTCACTCTGGTATCTGTCCATCCCTTCACAGTGGAGCCGCCGTTGTCCCATGTTGGACTGCAGGAAAAACAGAAACATTCTTTTAGTCCCTGACGCAGATTAACAAGCCATTTTCTTCAATCCTTCGAGCCACAATCAGAATTTAAACCCCATGTCAATAAAATCAATGATACCCCCAATGAAAATCTGTTGATTTATCTAAAAATGTGTATATAATGCAATTAAAAGTTTATAAGGTTATATCATTTTTGAGGCTCCCCAGAACCAAGTAAACAAATGCCTTCTTAAAGTAGAGTTCCGAAAGATTGGCTCTCCGCATTTGCTCCACAGAGAACACCGGTCTCACAAGGAAGGGTGTGCGTTTTCTGGGGTGGGAGCATTCTCCGGTCATCTTCCCATTTGCCAAGTTTCTTATGGATTTATACTAAACTGCTTCTCGTGGGCCTCATTTCCATGATGCCTGATGTTTTCACGACTGAAGATGCTGCAGCACAGACCAGACAGCGTTCCAGTTCATAACCCTCTTCCTTTGGTTTTGTTACTGATTATCTCACAATACCCTGTCAGTAACTCACCATCTTTACTGCAAAGGGTAGGGTGAGGCCACCAGAAAGGTTTAGGGTACAAGAGGTCCCAAGTTAAGAACCTAAAAAAAGTCAAAACTCGAAACCAGAAAATTGGGCTTAAAGTTTCAGAGGAGCAAAGCTTCTTTTAATATGCTGTCATATTTTCCTCGGTCTAATTAGGAGATATGCAGCACATGAATGTAACACCCAGTTCCGGCAGCTTTTAGAGAATCCACTTCTGAGCACCTGACTTGACAAATGAAATATCAAAAGAAGCATCTTGTTTTCAAAACTCCGCAATTAAGCAAAGCAGGAGCTTGTCGCCCGTAATGTGCCCGCCATAGTCAGTAACTTATTTTCGAAAGACGGACGCATGCTGATGTAGGAAATTCTGAATTGCAATGTGACCCTCGTACAATTCCGGCGCCTTTTGCTTTCCATTATCGAAGTATGCCGAGAAACGCAGACAGTCCATCATCTGGAAACTCTATCCCAGCATAGTTTGTTAAAATTCCCGCTAAATATAGAGCCAAACGCAGCCCTACCACCCTCTAATACGAATCAATGTAAAAAGAATCCTCGGCTCCTGCCCCCCCACATTTCCACCGCAAATATCACACGGCTCCTGTCTCGCAGTCATGCTGCACCTTGAAGATCTGATGGTTTAATCTCATTCGCATATTGAATTGCGGGTATTTAAATGAGCGTCACTTGTGTTTGCTGTTCATAGCCATTGCGCTACTCTCCGCAATTTATCGCTAAGGCTTGACTATGGAATTTCTTAGATTATCGTGTGAGATAGAATGGAGGTTTTGGGCACATTTCCTTTAAAGGGTACAGGCAACATTTTGCAGGATAATTATGATACTCGACTTTGAGTAGTAACACGAATAATTTGGTTGGTCATTAAGTGCAAAATAATGCTAAAACTGTATGTACAACAGTATGCCCAACTGCTAGCTGTGTTTCCTGTCTTAATTTTAGTTTTTAGCGTATGTGTATGCCTAATTTTAATTTTTGTTCGATTTCTGGGTTGTCAACTTTAGTCAGCTGACTGGCGTGAAATTTTCAGTTCGAGACCAGCCTGCATACTCCTACACCTATGTAACAGTTTTATTACCTTGTATTTATGGATCGCAAACTACCCCTTTTGATGTAGCTAATTTTAGGTTTATAATGGAATGAAGTATGTTTGCCGTAAGATTTCTTGCATAAGCCTGAGAATCTGAAAGCGTGATGGTCACAGCAGATGCGTGAGAGTCTGCAAGTTTGTTGTTTCTCGATCGGCAGACCAACTGTGGATTGTAGCTGCTTTGGGCTCCCTTTCCTATTACGGCGGCCGCCCGCCGTATTCGGCGCGTTGTGATCGATGCTAGGCGTCGCCTTTGCGCTATTGGATAGCAGAATAAGGTTGTTCATTCGAACCCCACCCATCCCAGCGCGCACCAAACCCTAATTATCATACAATTTTCCTCAACGTGTTGTAACAGTTGGTGTGACTGTGATGTGTACGATCGTGTGAGACTGTGAGACACGGAAGGGCTATGAACGCCAACGCTGGAACCGGAGTTTTTGTGCTTTCCCTGCTGTCGATACCCATCTCATATTTATTTAACCTTTTAATTTACACTAACAGGTCGGTGCTCGAGTCCTTCATGCTTGTGCATTATTACAGTGTCATTAAAACGGGTTTGCATAGATGCCTGCGGCGAAACCGCAAGTAAAAACGGAGGATTGTTTTCACGGAAGCTTACGAAATTGTATCATACTAATAAGAGTTTTAACCATCGACTCTGGGTTTTAACGTACATAAATCTTGCACTTGCACCCAGGACACAGAAGAACTTAACACTATCGAAAATACGATATAATGTGCTTCAGTTTATTAGTTTCATGCATATCAAAAATAAGTCTCTTTTTTGCAGCATCGGAGCAGTTATTGTTTCGGGGACATTAATGGTGCTCTATATAATGATATTTGCTCGCATTTCGCTGAAGAAAAATCCACCGAAGGATCCTCTTTTTTACGGTAAGTGCATTGATATTTATCCTCCTGGTAAAAATGTGTTTTGGATTGTAACGCTATAGCACGCCTAGATGAATGTTGTCATCAATGCAAATCAGCACATTTTTTTTTATTGATTAACTATTCATTTAATAATACATTATCTCCTATTTACAACAAATCTATCCAGTTTTAACTTCCTAACAAGTAAAGCGTTTTGTCAATTGTACACAGGCCAATGCAGCTGTATTAACAGACTACACTGTGCACTTATTTTTAATGAAAGTTCAAATTTGTACCAAAACGATAACGTTAATAGATATAAACATAGTTTATCTATTTGCATCTGTATATAGCACATTAGTATTTGTATTGTCTTCATCAGCAGACGGAGAGATATAGAATAGCTTTTTATTCTTCATACTTTATTATTGTCATATATTTAGTCTGGCATGTTTAATTTCCTTTATCGTATTGTTTCAGTTTTTGCCGTATACGCCTTCTTCAGCGTTGTGAACCTTATTATAGGACTTGAGCAGGACAGCATTATAGACGGATTCATGACCTTCTACCTAAAACAGGTGAGTGACACCAGAGAATGAATATAATCGTGCAAAATTGCTGTCACTAATACAGTACATGAAAGTGTCTGCTATCTTTACCTGTTACCTGAAATTAGGAGTTAACGAGGGAATGACGGTGAGATATAGTCATGGGCGTTTGCTCAGATGTTCATGATATTTAAAAAAGCGTCTGAACATGATTTATGCAATATCCTGAAGTATTTACTGTTACGCAATCTTCACTATGCTTGGAAATTACAGTCCCATTCCGTCTAATGCTAAAATGTTTACATAAGGCAATGTAATATTTGAGTGGAAAATCGATAGAGGAACAGAAATAAAATGTCATTGTGAATATAAAAGAATAAAAAAACATGAAAAATACATCTGGTTAGCCAGTAGATGGGGGGGGGGGGTAGGTTCTCCTTTAAGAACTCTGCCCCTGCTGGCTGTGAGTGGACCAGACAGGCCCTGTGCTGCTGTAACACACAGGCATGGCGGATAGGAAGGAAACGCACAGATTCAGTGGCACTCTTGCGCTGTGACAGACATACAATAGACACACAGCATTGTGTTAGGCAGCACCTGTGTACTATTATTAGCATGCTATGCTAAAATAGGCTGGGGTGAGTGACGTTAAGTCCTCAGATGGCGCATGGAGACCCTGGGGGCATCCCGCGTGTTAGCTGACAGATGGCTTCACTGGCGAGCAGCCCTCTAGCTGACAGGTGTCTCCCCAACAGCTCTGTCACCTATTCCAGAAATGAACTGTTAAGTAACAGTTTGTACATGTTTGGCTTTGCTGTTCTGATCGGGAGTCGATCATCTCATAAGGTCCAACTTCATTCTTTATTTTTATCAAGTTACATTACGCCTTCCATACCAGCCTCTATTAAACCAGAGGTTCAGACCCCTCCATGATGAGTCTGCGGGTATTTCCGGAAACCGTTTAGTTAGCGACTGGCCAATTCCCCCCCCCCCCAGCCAGATGTAGACTTGTAGTCAAGACCGCCTAAACCAAGACCAAGACACTACCAAGACCAGAGGGTATCGAGACCAAGACCAAGACAGACCGAGTCAAGACCAAGACAAAGTCGAGACGAGACCGAGACCAGAAAAAAAAGACTCCC
>JAODKE010000007.1:7077535-7090834 GCA_026779605.1 Mormyrus hasselquistii | reverse complement strand
TCTTGCCAAAATTTGACCTTTCTGTCTTGATTAAATGATAAATCTTTTTTCAATGAAACTAATTCATTTCAATGCATCACACATCATTTGGGAGGGTTTTAGCTTTTCATATGAGCTATTTCTAACACCAATTGATTAATTAAAAGTCAGGTCAATAGCAGGTTTTTCTACAAAATAGATAAGTGACGAGACTTTTGTCAGGGACTGTATAGGCAATGGCAAGCAGAAAAAAACAATATGGCATGAAATTCAAAAGCCAATGCGGCTGCACTGCCACTGGACCTCTCTGTCTTAACCCTAAAACACGGGCACTGAAGAGGCCAATGTGCTGAACCTCACAGCAGACATGTACGCCACACCATAAAGTACAGGGGCGGTGCTTACCTGCGTGCAGTTAGGCTCCTCAACTTACGTTACCTGCTCGCTAAATGCACTACAAAACTTTCTGCCCCAGATTTTACCTCCAGTACATTTCTCATACATGTACATTACCAGCCAAAGGTTTGGACACGCCAACCCGCCTACAAAGGAGATTGATGGTGTCTCATTACATGACCTGGCCACCTGACCTAAACACGGCTGAGATGGTTTTAGAGGAGTTTGACCTGAGAGTGTAGAAAAAGCAGCCAATGAGTGATCAACATATACAGCCGGGGGAAAAAAATCAAGAGATCACTCTATTTTTAAACAAATCTGCATTTTTAAATCCTGGTTTAATCGTGGTTCTGCTGAGCAGCAGGTTGCTACCAGGTTCAAAGTTACTAAGACAGCTGGACAGAAGAATAAGGTGAAGTGGGAGACACTGGGAACGACCAGAAACCACCCAGGTAATGGAGAGAAGTGACTCTCTAATGCCAGAGATGACCTCTAACTGATCTGACAGTTTCTCATGAATCATGGGAAGACATCAAGTGAACTTCAAAAGGAATGAGAAACATTAAGTGCAGGTGTGAAGTGCACTGCTAGGACAGTGTGTATGAGGCTCCTAAAAGCAGGATTGAAGTCCCATAAAGCAAGGAAGAAACCCTTCATTAATGAGAATTATACCAAAGAACCAGAAACACACACACACACACATTGACCAAATATATATGATTGAGTGAATATATATAATTCACAAATGGAAACCCATAAATAGAAAAATAAGTGAAACAAAAATGTGCTGTGGTCTCTTAATTTTTCCATGGCTGTATGGAAATTCCAAGGCTCCTTCAGGAACTGGAAAAGCATCCCAGTAGGCCTCCTCATGGAACTGGCGTAGAGGAGACAGCAGGGTCAGCCAGTCCCTCGAGCGATTGGGGATAAGGGTCTTGCTCAAGAGTCCAATGGTGGGATTATTCTGCCAACCCGGGGATTTGAACCAGCAGCCTTCTGATTCCCAACCCACAGAACTACCCCCCACCTATTTTTTTTGTTTTGGTCAGTGCACGGTTTGATATCTTTATAGGTTTGATGTCTTTATTCTAAAATGTAGAGAATAGAATAAATAAACCTTTCTATGGGAAGGTACATCCATACTTTACACTAGTATTTTATATGGTAAATATTTGCTTGTCTGTGGTGTTTTTGTGTTGTAAGTTGTAATTATCGTCTTGCATTTATCCTGCTTTATAAACCATAGGAAGCAGACAAGTAAGAATCTGATTATAATGGCATCCCATCCAAGGGAACACAAGGCAGAATGAAAAGCTGGGAGACCTGAATGTTACAGGGAACACAAGGCCCCTGGAAATAGAATCACAATATATGAATCAGAAAAATATACATAAGATACATAGATTCACTCACAAGCAAATAATCCCACCTTCATATTCTCTTTCTGAATGGCTGCTTTTAACTGCAATAAATTCTTAGTATCGCATTACAATATAACCACTGATCACATAGTTAATGTGTGGTGGTTAGTATATGTACTTATCCGATGCATTCTCAAAAAATGCCTGTTTCTTTTGACTGAATGATCTTAACCTTGGTTACAGAACACTGACGCACATAAAGGCGCAGACATTTGGAAAGCATTCTCCTTTTTCCTGCGTCACCAGACACCACGAACGGGCGTAAGTGCAAGCAAAGAAATGGTCTCCATGGAAACTGCACAATTTCACTGTCGTAAAATGTCTTTCAATGCTGTAAATCCCTTAAGATTTTTTCCTTAACTAAGGGAACCTTTTAAGAGATTCTGTGCAACACCCTTAAATAAATCCCTTAGCTAAGGAGAAATTATACCTTAAGGGGAAGATAAAAAGGTGTTTTGGGCAACCAGCCCCAAATTTTCTATCTGAATATCTTGGCAATGCAGCGCCCCCTTGTGCTTCTTGAGAAACACAGCACATGCGTAATCTTGTCAATTTCATTATCTGCTCACCCTTGAATTCACAGTCGCTGTTCCGGGACCAGAACCCGCTGCTCCATTATATGTTATTGTCTGACATTAAATTTGCACCACAGCAACGTGGCTTGAATGGCAGATGTTTCTGAAAAAAAATATAAGTAGGAGCTAGATTCCCTGCCACTGCACGCCATTAACATGCGTATCTCTCACAAAGAGGCTCCACCTATTTGGAGGTACATTTGCTGGGTGTCCGATATGACAGAAACAGACTTAATCAGGAATCAGCTGTCCTGTTTCTGAAGTTGGGAGCCCCTAAATAATCATTCTGCGGGACGTATGCATGAGACACTGCGGTTGCTAAGCAACAGTGGTTGCTAAGCAAGAAGTGATGAACAAGGTGATATGGTTTTTGAGGTGTAGACATGTCTCTGAATTACTTTTTCTATCTGCAAAGAGCTGTATGATTCTGTGCCCGCTATGTCACTTTATGGTGTAGTCTAAAGAACTTTTGTGCATAAATAAACCCCTGGTACAGTTACAAGGTAAAGAGGTTATGGCAGTGTCGTTTCCTACAGATGTTAAAAATGATGTAAACAGAATAAAAAGCAGGAGCTCATAAACCATGACACGTGGCATAATGGGTGGTAATGCAGCTGTGTGGGAGCGAGTGACAGAGTCGGAGTAACAAATGCTCCACAATTTCACCTGATCTGACTACGACTGACATCAGCAGGTATTCTGCCCTGTGCTCTGGCGCAGTCTGTAGATCGTTAGGCTCTGTTGTACCCTGCCTCAGTCCTGCAAATGTACGGATAAAGTCTAAACAATTTTATAAGTAGCTCCTTAGTTTAAAAAGTAAAAAGCTCCCTTCCCACATACTGTAAATAAAGGTGTTTAAAAAAATCAAGTTCAGCATCAAATTAAAATTACTATTAGAGAGCCTCGAGAACATAATTCAAAACAGCTGACTATAAAAAGGTGCATGTATCACTTTAATGTATGTTTGATCTAGCCCATAACTACAATAATTTTCTTAACTTTTATTTAGAAGCTTCATACTATTATTTACGTGTCCAACAACAATGTGGTAAGGTTTGACAGCATACATTAACTTCTGTAATAAATCATTCATATTTATTACATTATTATATTATATTTATTATTGTGAATTTAGTTACATATTTTGAGTAACATGGCTATATTTCATTTTCTTCTATGAACATTTACAGCACAGGGACAAGAAATAATGCGCTAGTCGCGGATCAAGAACGCAGAACGCGAACGAAAACGACTAATTCGTCGTTGATTCACATTTAAATGTAATAATGCGATAACGACAGACACTTGGTTTCATTTCACACAGAGAAAACATCTGCCAGAATTGCTCAGAATTTTGAGCAAACCGTGACACTGGACGGCTGCAAGTCTTTTATCCTGAACAGATTACATATCAAAAAGTTTAGCAATAGTTTTATTTAAAGCGACTTACAAAACCTTCCTAATTTTACATATTACACAGTGCATATGATAATATTTATAAAATATAAAAACAGAATACGTACCACCCTTTAAATGAATTTGCATTAGTGTCCATTCATCCATCTTACAAACGCTTAAGCTGGTCCTAGTACCTCATTAATAATACAGGTGCAGGTCAATTATGTTTTAAGTAGATCTACTGAATTTGACTTAAATGACCACAGAATACTGGCTAAACGTGCGCAAATCTATTGATTTATGAGTTTTGATATATGGTTTATCTCAACACACGACCAAAAGAGATTTCGGCTAAATTGAGGCCAAAGCATCAATTTCAAATCCATATAGGCCTATATGAAGCAAAAAAACTACATTTCGGTGTTGTTTTAGATTTCATTACAATTACATAAACAATAAGAAAGAACCCGTTTACAATAAAGCTTCCTTTCGCCACTTATAAATGGTAGTAACACATAAATAAAAAAAACAACTGTTAGAAATAGTTAATAATTGTCTATTAATGATTATAAAGTGTTTCAACCTTATTGATAACCCAATTATAAACTATTCGTTAACCTCTTATAAAGGTAGTCTTATTGTAAAGAGGAATAAATAAACACATTTTACTCACTCGAATAAAGAAAAAAAATATGTAACGTATAAATTACTATCTCATGGCATTTACTTTCACTGCATGTTATTCCACGAGCAAAGACGAGTAGGTCAAACCGTTGCAAAAAAAACAGCTTGAATTTATAATAGTTGCAGTGTAGGCCATGATTCCACACAGTGACCCGCTAAAAACCCACCAGTTCGCTTTTCAAGCGCACAGAAAGTGGCTGATAAAAGCAGCAAAAGACGAGGCGCCCTCCTGCGCCCCTCCGTCTTGGGCGCGCACGGCGCTCCAAGTCTGTTTCGTTAGTGTGTTTGGAGCTAACAGAAAGATCCTTATCTAAGTGGTAGAGAGTTCTTTACAGTTTATCCAACTGTATTTGTACCTTGTTTCGAGAATTCCATTGCTAATTTTTATTTTTCATTTTAACTATCGTATTACTTACCAATAGGCCTACCTATAGGTCTGTAATATACCTTTGTAATGCACTGTAAGAACCAAGAACATATATATATATTAGTAGATCTCTATAATACATTAAAATGTTCATTATAGACAGATTTACTGCAAGACGGCTATTTGATGCTTTAAGAAACTTGATATCTTTGTTTTTCCAGTAGGGGGCACACAAAGCACACAAGTTTTCAATGCTTTGGAAGACTAATCCTGCTTATTTGTGGACTTCTTAGTTCTAAAACAATCATTACGTTACACACACACGAAACCTTGTAAATGTGTTTCTTTAAAACACTTTCTACTGTCCAGTTGAAAAGGTAGACCTAGAGTTAATAGAAATAGTCGACTCCGTATCAACTTCCATTTAAATCCTATCTTTGGACGTGAAGTGCTATTTTATGTTTAATTTTGTGTTCGTCTACAAACCGAAGATAAGGACAGGGCCACTGAAACTCACGTTTCCAGAGGGACGGGTGTGTTTTTGCTGTCACGGTGTTTGGACGCCTCGCAGGAAGACGCAACCCCTGCAGCCATGATGGATTTTCCGCTTAGCCCTAGAGGACCAGGAGAAGCAAGTCATCTGCCGCCCATCTGTCCCGGGTGTGCCCAATAAACCTCCAGAAAACTTATCAGCTCCCCGAGGCCTCCCCGAAAAACCCATCCCTCCGCGACTGCGGTCAGTGTCACGGGATCTAGTATCAGTGGCTCCCAAGGAACTTCAACTCTTCAACTCATCTCAGAAATGTGAAATGTGTGTGTTTTATATATATAATTTACATCACAGAGTACATCACATACATACAGAGTACATCACATCCCAGTCGTTGCGCTTCAGTGAATCAGCAGGGGAGGGCCGAGGTCAGAGCACCTCCTGAAATCCTTCAAACATTAAACATCAGGTGTTTTAAACGCTGCACACTCGCAACTGGATATTGTGCGGAGGACTGACTGTATTTATAATTCCCAAGCTTTAGAGGGGGTAATATAACGCCACGGCAGCAGTAAATTATCCTAATATACATATTAGGATTTGCTTTTCAGTGTTTGAAGTGGCGATGAATAGCTCTATACAAATGTAAATTATAGCGGTGGGTTCTCAGTAACCGCTAAGTATTTCGTGTGTTTCAGCTTATAGTGCTTTTTGAGTATCCGCACTTCTCCATTTTGCAATATTACGCGACCAGACGGGCTACCCAGGCAGAGACAGTATATTTTACGACCCTCTCCGGTTAGGATTTCATAACCCTCTTAACAAAGTGACACGGTCTTAGGTAGTAATTCCTTGTCCTGGATCGGTGCAGAACTGCGCAGTTAACAGAAGGATAGACTTCGGCGCGCCCCCCTGCAAAACGCGAACCGAAATACAACACCAGCACACCAAGGGAGAGGAGGGCTACCTCACATTTATTGATATTGTATTAAACCTGTATCCGTGTCCTCTCATTGTTACACGGCATTTGTAAGTCTGTAACGCGTCGTAAGAAGTCGAGTAACAAGTTCTGCGGGTATCATCAGAAATCGATTTTTTTGTGCGTTTGTAACATTCAGAGAACAAGTGAAAGAATACACAGCTGTAAAAGACGTTTTATTGACAGCTTTTAATGAAATGTTTTAAAGCCATTTTATGTGCCTTAACGTAATCCTCTACACGTTCGTGTATAAAGCATTTTATATATAATTGAGACAAACAAAACAAAAAACATGCAAACATATGGCTTTTTATTTAGCAAGAATACTGTTACAATAAATCAAAAACATTTCAACATTTATTAACATGAGATTCTATTTTTTTTACAAATCATAACTTGACAAACTGTTCCCCAATGTATTCCACTTCAGCCAAAAAAAGCTATCGCGCGAAAATTTAACAATGCAATGTTTCTCTGAGAAATCGGTTCCAGTCGTACATTAAACATTGCGATAGCAGTAATAATGCAAATAACTCTTCCAAATTATTGTAATTTTTGGTTGCTTTCATTGTACAAATTTTAACATTCATAAAAAAAAAAAACAATAGGCCTACTTAATCGTTTGCGTACCTGCCCCGTCGCTTTCTCTTCCTCCGTGCCGACCTCGTACAGTACCTTGTTTTTCGGATTAATCGTAATACAGCCCACGCCTGTTTCCATAATGACAGGAGCCCCCCTTCTCATGTGCGTTTTAAATTACGAAACGTGTCCACAAGGATCGCAGCAGAGATATCGGTCCGTTCACACCTGTTTCAGTGCTTAAGAAAATCCTTAGAAGTGAAATAACACTTTAGTTGTGGTTTAGAAAAAAAGGAACCTTGAAAAATATACAATTCTTTTAATAATTTACAGTTTACAGTTTCTTTTTAGTTGAAACCAAGCCATCCTGTTACATTAGCCACGATGCATTCTCGGACGGCTTGGAAAATGACTTAAACGGTCTGAGATGTATGTATAATACTGCTTGTCTCATATATGAGGGTCTTTTACAGTCCCTATGAAACAAATCTTTGGTCACCTTTAGCCTTCCGAACAACAACAACATCAACAACACCAAATGAGATGAGGAGAGTCCGCACAACAGCAAACAATAACTCACTCAGCACGTGCACAACACGTACAATTTTTTAACCGAGTTTTCATTTTTACGGGTCGTGATCGGCAGCAGCTGAGGCTGCGCTGCTGTTTCTGAATAACCCCCCTTCACGGGAAAACAGCGGAATCGGAACCAACAAGAACACAGTTGGAGTCATTTCAACAGCTTGAACTTAAAATGCTGGTGGACACACTGGTACCAATGCGGCAGTTTCCCGAGTCGCTGGACTTTGTCTGAGACACAGGTAAGGCAAACCATGTCTCAATCTTTACGTAAGTGCATAGAACTTAAAAGTGAATGTCATTTGAATAATACAACTTTCTTTAACAAAAAAAAAGCAAACTTGCTTCCACCTTCACAGACATCTATATTATTTTCTAAACATTAAAGACCTAATCCGTTTTGAGGTACTTGGAAATCACATTTCTGTTTAACGTTTAAACATAAGTTAATTGTAATAATCATGTTCCGTTATTGAAACAAATTAAGACTGATTTTTATGAACATGCCTCATTCTGAACACCGCTACCAATCGCTTTGGTGGGAAATGATTTCTTTCAAGCTAAGCGTTATACTGGTGTCAGAGATTCACAATTTTCCGGTTCTAATTTGAGATTCACGTTTGATTGACAATCTAATCAGGCTGAAAACACAATGAAATCGACGGCCTTCACTGTCTAGACAGAAAATGACCGATATAAGTTAAACAGAACCACATTTACCGCAAAAGGTAACGTTTGTACGAAACATTTAATTTATTGCTGATAAAGAAGGATTAGACCTGTGTGTTTTCGGTCAGAAGTAATAACTACCATGATTAAAACGGTTTTTTTTACATGGATACTTTTACAAAATACTTGCAAATATGAGCATTGTGATTAAAAATGAAAGTCAAATCAAGTAAGTGACCTTTCTGAAAGCTACTCTTTGCCATGAACCATTGTTGGGGTCAAGTTCCTGTGCAAGTTGGGGTTCTGGCTATGTCGGTTTCGACTCCGTACAGACGAGAATGACGTGTCGCATCCAGGAACTTTGCACTTGTGGAGCAGCCTGAGATGCACAGTCTTGTAGTGAGCCCTGAACGTGCCCTTGTTGCTGTACACCTTCTGGCAGAGGTGGCAGGTAATTGGAGAATCACTGGGCCTCTCGGCCAGGCCGGGATGGTTGTCCTCTTTGGACTCCTGGATCATCTCCTCGCAGCCCTCGTCACTGTCCTCTACAGGCAGGCCCTCCTCGCTGCTCCGGTCCGAGTCCCAGGAACGCACACTGCCACCCGAGCGGGAGGCAGATGTGGTACTGAGGTCCAGCACGGCCTCGCCCTCGCCACTGCTCTCTGCGGCTGGATCCATCCCGCAGTCAGTGCTCTTGCTCATGGGGTAGACCAAGCCCATCCGGTTGCTCCCTTTGAAGATCACCGAGGTTTGCCCTATGGGGTCTTTTAGCGGGAAGTCCTGATGAAAGACACCAGCCACATCTCTGAAAGGGGAGGAGGAGGAGCACACTGTGCTTGGCGTTCCATAGTGGTCTTTGGTCAACAGCTTGTGGTGCAGATTCATGTTTGCGCTGTGCCTAAAGGTCATAACAGATAAAAATGAGATGCTTGGTGAAGTCACGCACATTAATGTATTAGTCGTGGAGAACAACTGCTTCCACGCTTGCTGCTTCAAACACTGGTGTGTCAAATGCATGCCTCGCTGGCTCGTAAGAGGGACATTTTGCTGCTCTCTCACCTGTCTCTGCTTCTCCTGGAGGGAAAGGCGGCGTTACAGCCATCCACGGTGCACATGTGCATCTCCTTCAGGTGCACGTTTCGGTAATGCATTTTGACGCTGTAGGGGTTCTTGAATGTCTTGCTGCAGATCTCACAGTGATGGGGTGCGTCTTCCCTGTCCAACCGGAGGAAGACGTCCCCATACTCCTCCATGTAGACATCCGGTGCCGCCTTATTGTTGAACAGGTCCCCGTTGACCACTCCATGGTTGCCCTCAGTGAAGTCAGTGGGCTCGAGGGTACCATCGTTGTTGTCCTCAGCTCCGGGCATTAGCGGCACACCCATGAGATTTTGGTTCTCCTTGTGCTTAGTGTCACAAGGCGATGTACAGGTGATTATGCTTCCTTCCATGCGACCCAGACTGTCATCCAGGTCTGTGTTGGACCTGAAGTCTAATGGCCTCTGGGAAGGAGCTAGGTGCGGCTCTCGGTCCGTGGGCTGGATGACCCCCACAGTACCGACCTCGGCGCTGCCCCTCACTGCTTTCTTTTGCCCATAGGTCCCTCCTTCGTGGTCCGCCTTGTCCAGGCTGCATGAGCCAATCTCATCATCGGTGCCACTTTCTTCGGCTGGGTCCTCAGCCGCTGTCGTCTCCTTCTCAATTTTGATGGGCATGCTGGACTTGCGGGACTTCTTCTTAGGCACGGGATCTAGGGATGTCTCGTTGGCGACAGGCTTCAAGGGTACCGATGAAGAGATGAGTGGCAGCGAAGGCAGCGTGCTGGGTGTGTTGGCAAGCTCGGCGGGTGTCACCAGACTGCGGTAGAACGGCAGGACGGGCTGCACCGTCTTTAGGTTGGGGAATAGAATGCCACTCTGGCTGATGCTGGGAAATGTGCCCTGCAGCTTGGGCTCCGTGTTATTTACCAGGTAGCTGGACATTTGCCTGCTCTCGGCTCCGACACCAAATTCGGGCCTCCGTTCGCCCTCTGATGCCTCGTCCGCCGACAGGCTGTTCCTCAGGTCCTTGTCGCGGTTGTTGCGGTTCATGGGCATGTGCAGTCGCGGGTTGGGGTTGGCGCTGTGTCGGTTGCGGCTGCGCAGCGAGCTGAACACCATGTTACAGCCCTCGATAGTACACTTGTGCTTGATCTTGAGGTGCACAGCATTGTAGTGGATCTTCAGGGTCCCCTTGTCGTAAAATGTCTTCTCGCAGGCACTGCAGAACACGCGGCCCTTCTTCAGCCCACCTGCACTCTTCTCCAAAGACCTCATCTTACTCTCAGGAGACATCTGAGTGATGTCAGAGGTCATGGAAGGCGTGCAAGGTGTGGAGGGTGCATCTGAGTAGTTGTCACCGGTGGAGAAGTCTTCGGGCTCGACCTTGGTGGGTGCAGTATCTGAGCCATGGTCTGTCCTCTCAGTGTCCGATGAGAAAGCGGTCGAGCCGGATCCCAGGACACCACTCTCGATGGTGGGGGTGGGTTCCTCAGGACGACAACGCTGATCCCGCCTTTGGTCCTGCTCCACCAGGAAAGAACTTGGGGAAGTACCCAGGAGGGGTGCAGGAACAGGGCTCAGGAACTGGAAGGGCAACATGAAGGCCATATTGTTGATGAAGTTTTCAAAGTGGTGCACGCTGCCCGAGCCAGGCTTCTCCACCTTGGCGGGGAGGCTGGGGCCATGCTGGGTGGTGTTCTCAATAAAAGCCCGGATGTCCGAGTTCGTCCTGCTGCTTGGCACAGCAACAACCTGACCCTCCTTGTCTTGGATGGCCATCAGCTCCACAATGGACTTGGTCTCTCCAAAACGTAGGAACTGCTGCAGAGTGGCAATCTCCTCCTCGAAGGTCATGATAACCCAACGGTCCAGCACCTTTCCAGTAACGTCCTGGTGAATGAGAAGATATTCCTGTTAATGCCTATCATTGCTGATCCTTTCAGAATGCGAGTGCTACCAAATTGCCCCTTTAAATGTAATTGTACGTCACAAACTTACACAAATACAGAACAAGGAAGATAGCAATAAATTAAACATGCTTATTTTCATTTTTGTCCAATTAGATGCAAGGGGGCAGGATTAACATCTCAGGAGGATGAATTCGTCATTGATCCAGCGACTGTAGTCATCAAGCTAGCTGTAATTACATGCGAACACTACCGGCCTTTGATAGTTGAGCTCCAGCTACAAGCTGTAACCAGGATAAATAATTTATCATACGGCATTCATTTGATGGCTCTGTGGAGGTTTTTTTTTCCACATTTGCTAACAAGAATTAAATGCAACAAGCGGAATTTGTGATGTTAAAAGTCAACATGACGGAGACAGCTGGGGGTATAACCTCACACAAGCCTTTACGCAGTGATATTTGTTAAATGCAAATTTTTTTTTTGGGGGGGGGGGAGTGAGATAGTCATCCTATGTGTGGCATGGACTCATTAGTTACTCATCAGGCAACTCATTATGCTTCCCGCAAAGCAGCCAAAACGGACCTAGACTTATTAATCACCGTGGTGGTTTGTTGTTTGATCAGCGCTGTGAGAGTTGAGAGTCTCACCTGCAGCACATATCCCCTGATATAGTCCTGTAGTGTCCAGTCCAAAGCGTTGAGGATCTGGACAACTTCATCCTGCTTGAGGACGCTGAAGAGGCGGTCCAGCAGGATCTTCAGCCTGACGGGGACGGCCTGCGTGCCGTAAAGCATCAGGCTGCTGATGTCGAACACCACGTTGGAGTGGACGATCTCCACCTGGCTGCTTTGGTACGTGTGGCTCACCTTCAGCTTGCTCAGTGCTGCGAACGAGATGGGGGAGAGATTCCTAAAGATGGACACACAAAGAAACGGACGCGGCAAGCGCTTGCGGGCGTGCGTGCCTCCAGCGCGGTGTGTCCGACTTACCGTGCGCCACCCATCCATGCCTGCAGTGCTCACACTGTCTCCGCTTCAGTTTCCCAGGCTTAAAACTCTCACAGTTGCAGTTCACCAAAGTGCAGCGAATAGCCTGTGAGGAAACATCATAAAATGAGAAAACTGGGCCTTGAAAATGAAGGAATCTCCCTCTTAAATCAGGCAACCGCTTTAAATAGTGCCGGGTTTCCGCATGCAGTCACCTGGACTGAGTTTGAGACGGTGGAGGTCTGTAAGCGGCGAAGGGAGCATCATGGCATCGAGCAGAGTTACAGGTAGAGCTCAAACATCCCTGCTGTGTTGTTTGTGTTTTGAAATCGCCCGCAGTGACACGAGAAAGACAGCGGCTGAGCAAATTGTGCCGTTTGCCTGGAGCCTCATTCCTTCCTCACGATATGAAAAAAAATGGGGGTTGGGGGGTGTTCTTACAGAGAAGTACGAGTTCGGCACAAGAGCTTTTCATCAGAGCCCTGAACTTATGTACTGCTTTATCAAAGGAAAAATATACATTATTAAATTCAACTGTGCATTGTGAAGATTCGGGATTCATCAGCCAGTGACAACTGATCTGGCTTTTCAAAAAAAAAAAAAAAGGGGGGGGGGGGTTTGTGAATAAATGCAGAGGTTTCCTCTCTGTTTCACTCTGCGACATCAAAATAGTCTCTGGGAAGTCGTGCGGCGATTCAGGACAAATCTGGGCCGAGCTGGCGACGTTTTGGGGGCCCCTCTGAGGAGTCACTGCGACGTTTTGGGGGCCCCTCTGAGGAGCCACTGCTTCCAAAAGCCCCCTGGCTCACAGTAGACGGTGCTCAGGGACCCGGAGGGGACGCTTTCGACGGCCGGTAAGAGGAGGACGCCGTGCTGCTACAGAAAGTGCGCTCACCACGCCCGGCCGCCCCGCCCTCCCCATCAGTCACACCTGCTCAGCACCTGGGCTCTTACGCAACGCTCCGCAGACAAAACCACGGCCTGGGGGCAGGTTTGTTGGGTTCCTGCCACGATGAGCCTCGTGCACGAATGCAGAGGACTCCCGCAAGTTGACACGCCCACCAGGGAGGGCCTGTTCCTACCACCACACAATGTCCACCGTCGCTGTCATCTGGACAGAAAGTGACCTCTCCGTGCTACTCTGGGACCTGGCGAGCTTGTGCTCACGGAGGGGGGGGGGGGGGGGGGGGGGGGGTACGAGTTCTCAGTTTTGTTTCATTAAAAATACATGCGGTGAGTGGCTGCGA